>JASCQY010000036.1:840220-853707 GCA_030264315.1 Sardinella tawilis
TAATGATAAGGTTTGGTGAGGGGGGAGTGTGTGTGTGTGTGTGTGTGTGTGTGGGTGTGGGGGGGGGGGGGGGTTTCCTCATGGGGAATTTGGGGCCGGGGGTGGGGAGTGTTTTTTCGAAGTCAAGTTTACCGGAGCCTTCTGTGAAATGCTAAAACGGAATGCAAAAAATGTGCTCTCCATGCAAATGTAGATTTTCATTTTCTCCTTCATTTTTTGCCTCCATTTTTTTTCTTTCTGTCTCTCTCTCTTTTTCTGTGTGTGTGTTTGTGGTTGTGTGTGTGTGTTTCTTTCTCTCTGTCTCTCTCTCTCTATCTCTCTCTCTCTCTCTATGTGTGTGTGTTGCTCTGTATGTATTTACATGTGATGTGTGTGTGCACATGTGTGTTACTGTGTGTGTGCATCATATTATGTGTGTGTGCGTGTGTGTATGCGTGTGTGTGTGTGTGTTGCTGTGTATGTATTTAATATGTGTGCACATGTGTGTGTTACTGTGTGTGTATATCATATTATGCATGTGTGTGTGTGTGTGTGTGTGTGTTGTCCCAGGCTTCTTCCTGTCCCCAGGAGGTGTGAGCGGGTGTGACATGTGCGACTGTCACCCAGTGGGAGCGGAGGGGCAGGAGTGTGAGCCAGACTCCGGTCGGTGTGTGTGCCGACACCCCTCCGTGACGGGACGCAGGTGTGACCAGTGCCAGGAACTTCACTTCGGGTTCA
This sequence comes from Sardinella tawilis, assembly GCA_030264315.1. NCBI lineage: Eukaryota > Metazoa > Chordata > Actinopteri > Clupeiformes > Clupeidae > Sardinella > Sardinella tawilis. The sequence goes on from JASCQY010000036.1 coordinate 840,938, forward strand.
ACCCCGGCGTGGGCAGGTCCGATACACACACTTTTTTTTCTCCATCTCTTTCTCTCCCCCTCTCTTCTCTTCCCTCTTCTATTCTTCTCGTTTCTTTTCCTCTCTCCTTCTCTCCTCTATTCTTCTCTTCCTTTCTGTGTCTCCCCCCCGTCCATAATATGTCAGTGATTGCTTGAGATTGTTTTTATTGCCTTTTATGTCCTCCAGAATCTCTCTATTTAAGTCTCTCTTTCTCCCCCCTCCTCTCTCTCTCTCTCTCTCTCTCTCTCTCTCTATCACACTCGCTTTCTTTCTCGCTCCTTTTTCTCTCTCCTCCTCTCGTCTGTTTTGCACAGGGTTAGGGAGGGGGCATGTGTGAGATGGGGGCCAGTTCTCTTGCGCCTCACAGAGAAGAGAAAATGTCATTTAATTCAGTTAATTGAAAAGCACTGTTCATTTTCTATTAAGCTGTTTTTCAGGTAATGAATCGGAATTTCAGTTGTATCAAATTAACTCCCTTGGTCTTGGGGTCTGCACTATTGAGACGTTATTGAAATTGGCATCCTCTGCCCACCATCTTCTCTCTCTCTCTCTCTCTCTCTCTTTCTCTCTCTTCATCTCTACCGCTCTACCTCCTGTCCTCTCTCCCTCTCTCTGCCTTGCTCTCTTTCTATCCCTTCCTCATTCTGTTCCCCTCTTTCTCCGCCTTGCTCTCTTTCTCTCTCCTTCTCGTCTGCCCTGCTTTGTGTGAAGTTCTCTCCGTCCATCATCTCTCTCTCTCTCTCTCTCTCTTTCTCTCTTTCTCTCTATTTCTCCACTTTCCTTTCTCTATCTCCCTTCATCCCTTCCTCCCTCCCTGCCCTCCCTCTCTCTCTTTCTCTATCTCACTCTCTCTTCCTGCCCCCCCCCCTTCTCTCTTTCACTCTTCCTGATCTCCCTCTCTCTCACTCCTCTACCTTTGCCCTGCTTTGTGTGAAGTTCTCTATGTCCGTCCGTCTGACCGTCCGTTCGTCCCTGGGTCCTGTGGCAGTGGAAAAGTGCAGGGCCACACCGCTCCGCACCGCACCCAAGCGCCCCTCGTCTCCCACTTCACTTTTATAGTCATTCCAGTCAGTTAGCAGGTGACGAGCCTGCAGGTGCGGACGGACGGGCCCCACTAAAGGTCAAATTAGCCATTAAAGTAACCTGTTTCTAAATGAAGCTCAGTTTAGTGCTCTTGGCACATTTGATTTGTCGGAGACATTAGTTAAGTTATAAATACATCAGGCATTAGCCTCTGCATAATGACGACCACTAGTGCTTCTCACCAGGGCAAGCATATGGCCTTACATAAAGCAGGGGGGAAAGGGAAATGACTGCATTCTGTCGAGGTGAATCGTGGAGCGATTTATTTATTTCATTAACTATTTAATTATTTATTTATCATGTTGTTATTATTTTTTGTTTGTTTGTTTTTTTTTTTATTTCCATAGGTACAGTTCCCTGCACTTGTGGTGTGTGTGTGTGTGTGTACTGTATATATAGGTTGAATGGTGTGTGTGAGAATGTGTGTGTTTGTGTGTGTGTGTGTGTTTTTAGCAGTTTGTTTTATTTACCAAGGCCATGCGTCTCATTGAGTGACCTTCAGCTGTTTGCACAGGAAGCATTTAGCCAGGCGGGCCACGCTGCGAGCAACCCCCTAACAGTGGGAAGTGCACTGAGCTGCTCGAGCCTTATCCATCATTTAGCGTTAAATGTTTTCCCAAATAAAATTTGATGGTTTGATGCACAGTGTGTGCACGTTAGCGAGAGAGCTTGGGAGAGAGAGAAAGAGAGAGATAGAGAGAGAGAGAGATGGAGAGAGAGATAGAGGGAGAGGGAGAGAGAGATGGAGGGAGAGAGAGAGATCGAGAGAGAGAGAGAGAGAGAGAGAGGGAACGTTAATTGCGGCTGGCAAGATGCAAATGTGGCGTTCGTGTGCTTCCAATACATCAGCAACAGTAGCGCTGGACATCACAAATTGTTAATCCATACAAGTCGTGACAGATCGTTGTGTACACAATCCATTCAGCCGCGCCAGCTTCCCCAGTAAGAGTGAAAAATGAACTATTTAAACTGATTACGGCGGGGGCTTTAACTGCATCTGGAGATTCAACACAATAAAGATTTCTTTATCTAAATATTATAAACTCATTTATCCTCCCCGAGTCAATATGGCTATGCATCTTATTTTCTGTTTTTCTTATATTGGACCGTCCACTGTTGTTTATCTAATCGAGATTGTTAAGGCCTGCAATATTGTTAGCGAATTATTTCTTATGATGGCCACGACCAAATATACTCCTTGGAAACTCTTGTTTAGGCAATCATTTAACCTTGGGGGAAAAATGGTTTTATTTTACATCGGAGTGGATTATATCCATTTTCTCGATCCATCTGTACACAAACAGGATATCATTTACCTGTTTACTTTCGTTTTCCATTCTAGGCCGCGCAATCATGTTTAGATTTGCAGTTTCTTCCGAGTTCACTTTAGTGCTGTTTGAAGCCCCGGCACGTCAATGCAGGGTTTGCATTTCAATTGACCCTTGCTAGAATAGGATGGCAGTAAAGCTGGCGTGTGTGTGTGTCTCTGTGTGTGTGTGTGTGTTGGGGGGCCAAAAAAACACCAGTATGTCCAGAAACCCTTCAACGTCTCAGCTTTAAGCCTGCCGGTCAGTTTTTTAACAAAGTTGGCGCCGAAGTCTGAAGTGTTGGCCCCCCTCCCACACCCAACGCACACCCCTCCACCCGTCTCCTCGCCAAGGAGTCAAGGTCGAACCGCGTGGCAGAACGTGTGACTTCAGCCCCCGAATCGCCCCCCAGTTGACAGGACAAATTTGCGGCTCATTAAGAGTCTGTGGCTTTTATCGGCTGTTGGGGTGTGGGGCGTGGGGTGTGGGGTGTCAGGCGGCTCTGACGCCCCCCCCCCCCATTACCCGCACTCGGGGGCCCCACCGGGGCTTCTCCGCGCCTGACCCCAGTCCGCCACCTCCCAGAAAGCTGTCACGGCCAGCCACAGCGGCCGCCAATGGGTCCTTTTAAGGGCTACAGAGGGGAAGGGAAGGTAAGAGGGACGGCGAGGGGGTGGGGAGGGTGTGGGGGTGAGGATAAGGATGGGGGGGGGGTGGGGGGGTGTCACTGTGCAGAGTGGCAGGCTGGGATACCTCAGAAGACATCTCACTGCCACATCGCGCTCGCTCTTGCTCTCGCCACGGCGACGGCACCAGCCACTGCCACTGCCACATCGCCAGCCGCAATGAGAGCCGGTGGAAACACACTGCCCCGGCGGGGGTAATCATCAGTCACACACACACACACACACACACACACTCAAAAGCACAAACACACTCATGCACAAACACAAATACTGTAAATGCACACTGATGTGCATGAGACATACACACATGCACAACACACAGAAAGGCACACACAAATGCACAAACACGTCCTCACAAACAGACAGACTCACACACACACACACACACACACACACACACCCCTACGCTTCTAATTACCCACGCTCTCTTGAGCTTTCCCACCATGCCACAGCCGTGTGTGTGAGGTTTCCGACAGGCGACGAGTGAGGCGAAGCGTGCAGGTTTCATCTGTCCTTTTTCCTCTGTGTGTGCTTTTGATGCATGCCTCTGTGTGTGTGTGTGTGTGTGTGTGTGTGTGTGTTTACATGCATATGCATATGCATATGTGTATGTTTCCTGTGTGTTTGTTGTCATTTGTGTGTGAGTGAGTGTATTTGTATACTTGTTTGTGCGCATTCATCTGTGTGTGTGTGTGTGTGTGTGTGTGTGTGTGTGTATGTGTGTGTGTGTGTGTGTGTGTGAGTATGTGTGTGTGTGTGTGTGTGTGTGTTTGTGTGTGTATTTTTGTCTGTGAAGCATTTCATCTGTCCTCCATCCCGTAGGTGTGAGCCGTGTGGTTGCCACCCGGGCGGAAGCCTCAACGGTTCGTGCCACCCTGAAACGGGAGTGTGTGTGTGCAAGCTGTTTGTGACAGGGGAGAAATGTGACACCTGCATCCAGGGGGCCACTCACATGGACCCAGACAACCACCTCGGCTGCAGTAAAGGTCAGACAGGCCTCACGGCCACAAAATCAACATCAACATACAGTATGCATACACGTACATATAAACCTACTGTATAGTACGCGCAGACATCCATCCATTCAGTACACATGAAAATATAAATATACACATTTTAAGAAACAAGAAGGCCTAACGCACTGCTTGACTTTAGTGAGTTTCATTTAGACCGAACAACGCGTTTCGCCTACAGCGTCCTCAGGTTCGGTCAGGTACTGTAAATGACGTTGTAGGCCAAACATGTTGTTTCTAAATAAAATTAAAGTCGAGCAGTGTGCGGTAGGCCTTCTTCTTTTCTCTTCAATTGTTTATTTGGTCCTGTGAGCTATCATCACCTGACCTAAAGGCTCAAAGGCTGAAAAGAATTATATCTATTTGATACACACAGGGGTGTAGCGGGCATTGCATACATACAAACCTACAGCACATACACACATTCATACATGCAATACACATATACAGTAAATGTGTTCATCAGGTACTGTACATACAGTCAAACACATTGTGTACGTATGTACGCACATACGCATACACACACGTATTTGTGTATTAACATGCATACACATGCAGTGGAACACACACACATTTACAACTCCCAAGAATTACACAGTGCATGCAGATGTTTTTAAATGTTTTAGTGTTTCTTTCAATATGCAATAGAAGAAAATCTTGAGGTTATTAGGTTGCTTGGTTGCAAGGCCATTGCTAGGGTAGTCATGGTGCTCGCTACTCTAGTTATTAGTAGTGGAATCATGTCAGTTGCCCTGTTGGTTGCTAAGTCATCATTGTTGAAGTGGTTGCAATAGACAGATGTTTTGTGTGGTGTTTACGGTATACAGTATACAGTATACAGTATCCTTAAACACTATGCATGCACACATCCATATCATTCAACGGGACTGGTCTAGGAACAGTCATCCAGTATACAGTACACAATAGTATAAAGCGTACTGTACAAATGAGTTGATGCAGCTGGCTGAGAGAGTATTGGCCGCTATGTGTGAAAGCAGCCCTATATTTTCTCTTCCAGCTAAATCTGGAGCGTATTTTTGACTCAAAGGCTATCCACTCGCTGGCTCAGGATGAGTCTGTCCATTCCCCATTGTTGCTGAACAGGCGGCAGGCTTGGCCGTCATTTAAATCAGGTTTTATACCCCTGATGTTTACAGGAGCCTTTCCAGTGGCCTTTGTGGAGGCACCAATAAAATGGCCACCCTGAGATTCCGCTCTTGAGTGGACAGATGTTGCCGTGGCAATAATTAGACATTATAAACTTCCTGCCTGCCTGCGTGCAGCGCGGCACAGGCCAGTTCAAGGAGGATGGAATGGAAAGGTGGAGGGAGGGAGGGAGGGGGGGAAGGTGGTGTTTCATAGGTCACCTCTCTGCTCTGTTCTTCTCTCTTCTCTTCTTCTTTCCCCCCTTTCTTCTGTTCTCTTCTCTCCACTTTTCAACTCTTTTCTTCTCCTTTCTACTCTTTTCTCCTCTGTTCTTTTATTTCCTTCTCCTTTTCTTCTCTCTTTCACTCTTTCCTCCTCTCATCCCCTATGCTTCCTCATCTCCTCTCCTCATGGGCCTGTGTGTGTGTGTGTGTGTGTGTGTGTAGTGTATTTGTGTGTTTGTCACAGATTCAGAATCAGACCCCTTCTGGTTTATGGGCACTTACAGTAAGTCTTCTACAGGTGAAAAATTCACCAACATTATGTAGCAAGCATCGATTGGCAAAGTGTGTCCTAACACCAATGGGTGTGTTGATATTGCTGTTTTTTGCAAGTAATAAAAGCTACTTGCCTAGCGCCTTTAGCAATGCGTATCACCATCATCCAGCAGCAGCAGCTCACGGATTAAAAAAAGCAAACTGATGTCCTTTCTGTGTGTTAGAGAGCATGAACACGGCCTCATTTGCTTGGTCTGATGCAGAGTAGCTAAATGTGTGTGTGTGTGTGTACTGTATGTGTGTGTGTGTGTGTGTGTGTGTGTGTGTACGGAGAGCCGCCACTTAGCAAGGCACTAAATGCCTGTCCTCACAGTCTGCGGAGGAGCGTACAACATGGTTAATGCCCAAGGCTATTGCCCCCACAAATCTGTTTTATTAAGTTAGCATTTTTTATGCATGAGCCGTGTTTGTCCCCAGCTTTAGCCCACGTCCATTTCCCTCCATTTGCCACAGGCAGGATCTTTAACCTTGTCACTTCTGCTTCCGCACGTATATCTTTCTTTTTTACATCGCAACCTTATGTGTGTGATCAGCACTCATACACACACATGTACAGTGTACACACACACACACACACACACACACACACACGTACAGATCATTCCTTTTTTACATCACAGCCTTACAGTATGTGTGTGCTTATAGTTATTATTTATGTTGGGCCTCTCTCCCCTCTGAACACACACACTAACATACTGATGTGCACACTCATGCATACACACACTTACTACATCCACTCACACACATACACACACACACACACACACACACACACACACACACACACAGCGCCCTCTCAGCAGCCCCCTCCCCAGGGTCATGTTCAGAGTTCTGGAGCCATCCAGTTGACCTGGGGTCCCCCTGACTCCCCGAACAGCAACACGCTCATGTACCAGCTCCTCCGAGATGGCCAGACTATACACACCATCCACAGCCACTACCCCTTTGGTGAGTAAAACACACACACACACACACACACACACACACACACACACACCATTACACATATGCATGCACGCACATACACACACACACACCATTACACATATGCATGCAAGCACACACACACACACACACATACACACACCATTACACATACTGTATGCATGCACGCACATACACACACACACACTCACACACACATACACTTACGCTGACACACATACAGGTACACACACACACACACACACACACACACACAGACTTATCCAGTTCACATTATCCTGCTCCTCACAACTCTGTGCAGTATCTACCATTATGTTCCATTGCTGTGTTTCCCCACTTCATTGTTCCAGACTCCATGATTTTTGAGGACGATGGCTTGAGTCCGTATGAAGTGTACACTTACCAGCTGCTGACCAACAACGTGCACGGCAACACCAGCAGCGTCGAGGTCAGCTACCGGACCCTGGCCACCGCCCCGCTCCAGGACCACCTCCACCTCGTCCAGCAGGGCCGCGCCAAACCGCACAGCGTCTCCTTCAACTGGACGTCTCCGCAGAGCACCTCAGGCCCGCTGGAGCGCTTCGTCCTCAGCTCCGTGGACGAGCAGACGGGCGAGGAGCGCGTCCACTACACGGGCCTGCAGACGGAGGCCACCGCCCGCGGCCTGGCGCCCTTCACCCGCTACGCCTTCACCCTCCAGGCCTGCACCAGCGGAGGCTGCGGCCAGAGCGACAAGGTTGCTGTGGTGACGGCACAGATCCCGCCGCTGCACCAGGCACCGCCCAGAGTGGGAACACTGGGACCTGGGGAGGTGCAGGTAGAATGGGACCCGCCCGCCCAACCAAACGGTAAGTGTGTTTGTGTGTGTGTGTGTGTGTGTGTGCATGTGTGTGTGTGTGTGTGTGTATGTGTGTGAGAGAGATAGAGAGTAAAAGATACCAGTTAGCCTAGCTGCAGTAAAGTAAACCTCCCTGCTGACACCTCAAGAGCCTCCTAGGCAGTTGACTGGGAGTCTTGGCTTTTCGGCGGACGGGCTAGGGCGCTGGCCTCCCAATCTGATGTTGGTGTGAGATCGCTGGTTTGAGCTGGTTTGGGCTGAAAATGACTTTGGTTACACCACCACCACCGCTCTGGAGAACACTGGATTAGGAATGGAATTTGACAGCTGGCAATACAATGGCTCTGCCACGTTGAGTCCACTTGCATTGTTTATCATAAGAAAGCGCCATATTGACACCAGCTGTGTTGTTTATCCTGAGAAATTTTAGAAAGTATTAAATATAGGCAGTGTTTCTACATTTGGTGAAATGATGACCGTAGATACAGTATATTCATGTAAGCCACCCTTTTTCCCAATGTAAATGATTTAAAAAAGCAAAATTGAAAATCAAATTCAAAACATCTGAATCCCAACAATATAAAAAATGACTGACATTATAAAAACATATACTGTATGACTTCTACTGAAATTATAGAAAAATGTTAACATTGTTTACATGTAACATCATCATTCACTTTGCACATGCTAAGTATATGTGATGGGAAAATGGAAGTGATGTCAGTAGCAGTGGCTTCATTGCTGCCATCACAGCTGTGTGCTCTCAAGCATATAACATATGTCACTACAAGATCTCCTTGCAAAAGCTTGAGAAATCCAGACATATTGAATCGGAGTCCTTTTGTTTGTTCTGAAAGGGAGGGCGGCTCCCTCACTTAAAGTTTTGCACAATGCTCCCGTCTAGTTTCAGGCGTCTGACTTTGCCAAGGCATAATGATGTCAATGAGAAAGAGATAAAATAAATAGTAAGCGATGGAAAAAGAAAAAAAAAAAGGGGGGGGGGTGCTTTACGCAGATTAACAATCTAGATTAACATTAATAGCTTTCCTCATTGTGGTGTGCTGGTCTGTGGAAGGCTTCAGCCATGCCATATGAATGTTAAATTAATAGAATCACAAGAGAATTTTTAATTTGGGGGCTGCTTGATTAGTACTTACATTTACGCATTGTGTCCCAGGCCATTGTGGCGTTTGCTGGAGACTGCTGCTGTATATCAGTGGTATTTAATGGGTGATATCATGGCTTTCTCTCCATGCTACTTCATTAGCATGAGGTATTAAGAAATGCCCGCAGAGAATTCACCCAAATGTCTTTTACTGCCGCATGATGTCTTTCAAGGATTCCACACATCTCTTCTTTTTTTTTTTTCTTCTTTCTTTCTCCCTCCCCCCCCAACCCCCTTTTTTTTTTGTCGCCACAATTTCAATCACCAAGTCTAATAGTGTGTTATCAGTGGCTGGTCTTCAATTGAAAGCATCCATTGTAATCAAGTCTTAATTGAGTTCTTTTTCCTCTGCATTTATCTGTTTCGGTGTGAATGCCCCTTTCTCGCCTCCGCAGGTGTAATCATCAGGTATGAGCTCTATATGCGCGGCCCGCTCCCGCCGCCCGACGACGCCCACGCCAACGGCACCGACAGCGCCACCCCGGCCGAGGAAAGAGTGTTTCTCAGCAGCGGTTGGTTGAATCCGCAGCCGCTCACACGCTCGGCCAATGAGAACGTCCTGTCGCCTCCACAGAGCGGGACAAACGTGTCCAGTCTTGAGCCTTTCTCCTGGTACTCGTTCAGAGTTCTCACGGTCAACATGGCCGGCAGTGTTCTCTCGGAGTGGGTCACAGTACGCACGGCAGAGGATGGTAAGAAACTCACCCACACACACACACACACACACACACACACACACACACACATACACACACACATCAGGCCAGTCTTTGTGTTTTCGGTCAAGTACAGCTTGAGGAATACCTGATTGACTGTGCACAGCTCCCCATCGTATTACCTTGGATATAGTTGCTTGTTTGCAAAGTGGAACTGGCCACCTCAGATGTGATGGCACTGCACACATCAACACCAAAAAAAGCCAAGCAAATGGATTGCTATAGTTTAGCATTCTGTGTACCCTGGCTGTCAGATTGTGCAGTCTAAACCCCATCCTGTACAAACACACACACACACACACACACAAACTCACACACCCCTAGCCTGTACGGTTCCCCACAGAACATCAGGAACTGGAACGGGCCCAGCTTGGCTGGAGTCCAGATCTACAACATGAGTAGCTAGATGCTGTTCTCAGACCGCATCACCGTGTCCCGGTCCAAAACCACACGCTAGGCAGCTACCAAATAACTGTCCTGTGTGAGTGGTTTAGCCCGAGACCCTGGCCATAGCCACAGACTGTACACAGCAGCACTATTGCAGTTTGGGACGTTTTTTTTTCCCCCTGATCTCCAGATTACTTGTCAGGTATGTACTGTACCACAAGGCTTAGGTTTCCTCAGCCAAAGAATTTGTAGGACCAATCAATGAACAGAAAGAGCGATGTCACGACCAAACGGTTGTGAATGGTTGAAAGGCATGCCCAGGGCATGCCCAATAGTTTTAAAGTTCACAGAAAGTATCTCCGACCTGGAAACGTTTGCCTGCTGAGAGGTGCCATACCCTTTGCATAAAAAGAAACGTCATGAAAGAGTCTGGTTCATGTAATGAGGCTAGGCTACAGATTAAGACCCTCTCCACAAAAACAAAAAACCATGGTAAACTAAAAGCCCCTAGCTATCTATGCCAAATATCCAAATGCCTCAGCAAAATATTAAGCAGCTCTATCATCGTGTTCTTCTCTCTGCAAAGCCATTTGAAAACCTCTTCCGCAAGTGTCACTAAACGGCAAGCAGAAAACACAGTGTGTGATGCCTTCCCCCCATAATGCATTTGGGCCTGGTGATGCAGAGATGGGCTAGAATCTATTTCTGTTGTTTAATATTGACAAGCACATTATGCCAGATCAACTGCTCTGCATGGTTTGGAGCATATTAAGGCCGGCCCGGGCGAGCAAATGTTGACATTTCTTGGTTTCTCTCTTTGTTGGAAACATCTTGAGAAATCACCATCACCAGCCTAATAGCAGAGGGTTGAAGGGGGGGTCTCATCACAGTATTTCAATTCCAAAGAGATTATATGCATCATTAGTACAAAATTGTGCCCCAAACAATATTTAAAGCAGAGCCTAATAACCATAAATTAGATTCCACCCTGCAAAATGTTGCTCCATCGCATGGGAAGAGCAAAAATCCATATCTCTCGTCTGTAAATGTATTAGTTTTGTCAATCTAATGTGAGCCCAGAAAATTCCTTTGGAGAATTGATTTTCAGTAGATGCTTATTAAGCTGCTAGATTTGGAGAGGCTACTGTTACACACAAACACAAACACAGACACACACACAGACACACACACACATACACACACACACACACACACACACACACAAACATACAAACACACACCAGCCCCGTGCTGGTTCTGCTGAAAAAATGCAAACAAAATATTTGCATAAACATGCCTCATATTGTTTTTGTGTCGTTCCTCTCTTCCCACCACAAAGATGTTTCACAGGAGGAGAGAGAAAGAGAGAGAGAGAGAGAGAGAGAGACAGAGAGAGAGAGAGAGAGACAGAGAGACAGAGAGAGAGGGAGGCTGTCTGTGTTTGTCTGTGTTTGGGCTTCTGAGTCTCTCTCTCCCCTGCAGCAGCAGTAGGGCTGAGGCCCATATGTAATCAGCCTTAGGAGACAGGCAGAGACACACAGTCTGTCCACAGGGGGATTCAGACTACTTTTTTTTTTTGGACACAAAGCGGGATAACCCAGTTACCAGCCAGCACCGGGCCAGATCTGTGCCGACTCTGTGCCGAGTCTCAGACGGAGCCAGGCTGAGCCACTGTGTCTGCTGTGTGGAAAACTATTTTATTTTATTTTTTTTGTTTCTCTCCATTAGCACTTTATGCCATTTCTTTGTGCACAGCTGGATTCAAAGTGCTTTTTGAACAGCTCTGTGTTTGTCAACAAATGTGTTTGTCAACAAATGTGCTAAAGCAAAACGTTCAACAGCTGCTGCAAGTCAGAGAGGTGCGCAGCCCCTATTTATCCAGAAAAATATTGTTTTTGTTTTGTTTTTCATCTGTTAGTGCCTGTAGGAAGCAACATAAAAACAGCAAGAGCCGCATCTTTAATTATTTGCCAGAAATAACGTATTTCAGAGCTCTCTACCACCCTCTGTAGAGAGAATGTCTTGTTTTTTGTCCTCCTGCATGGCAACCATGAGATGTCTATATTCTCAAAGCTTGTTATGTAATACATAATCAAATGTATCCACAAGGATGGATTTGGTGAAGGTATGGAACTATGCCAGCCCAGAGTTTCATGAATGTCTTCATGTGTTCGTCTGAGTGTTCATGTGTGTTTGTGTGTGTGTTCGAGTTTGTGTTTACTGTATGTGTGTGATGGGTGTGTGTGTTCATGTGTGTGTGTGTGTTTGTGTGTGTGTTCATGTGTGTGGGCAAGATTTAGCTGGGAATGTGCTGATGCATCTCCCTTACCCTCCTCTCCCCTCCCCTCCTCTCTCCTTGGCAGTGCCCGTGTACATGCCCCCTCCCCAGGTCACCCCCCTGACCTCCACCTCCCTCAAGGTCACCTGGAGGTCACCTCTGGACAGGGACGCCCGGGGCAACGTGACAGAGTTCAGAGTCAGCATCCACCAGGAGCAGAGCTCCAACCCCTTTGCCCCGCCAGTGCTCACCCAGGTAAGCTGGCATTCACCTCTCTCTCTCTCCCTCTCTCCTTTTCGCTCTCTCCCTCTCTCTTTCTCTACCCCCCCTCTCTCTCTATCGCCCTCTCTCTCACTGTCTTTTTCTCACTCTCCTTCTCTTTTCCTCTATCCCCCTCTCTCTATCCCTCTCTCTGTCTTCCTCTTCTTCTCCCTCTCTTTCTCTCCTTCCCTCTATCCCCTCCTCTCTTAATTCTCTCAGTTTAATTCGATTCACTCTCTCTCCCTCGGATCGTCTATGTCTCTCCATCCTACCTGTCTTTCTCTCCCTCTCCTTCTCTCTGCGTCTCTCCATTCCCTCACTTATTCACTCTCCCCTTCTCTGTCTCTATATTTCCCTCTTTCTTGCT
>JASCQY010000036.1:996484-998984 GCA_030264315.1 Sardinella tawilis
TGTGTTTGTGTAGCTCTCCTTCCCAGTGTGTGTGTGTTTATGTGTGTGTGTGTGTGTGTGTTTGGTGAGGAGACGGTGGTCAGGTTGGCTTGTGAAAACTGGTCGGCGTTCCTCGTGCTCTGGACGTTTTTAAGTGAAGTGGATTAAGCCGTACACCTGCGCGCAAACACCCAAACACCCAAACACCTACAATTACTGTCTGGCCCCAATACAAGGGAGCAATTACCCAGGAGGCCGAGCGGTAGCGGCCCTGGCCGGTGGCCCTGACGCTGCAGCGACGGAGGCTGCTGATTTAATCTTAGTGGACGCTCTGAGGAGCCCTCAGCCTCCGCATCAGCAAGAACGATGAGGCACCCCTCTGGTCCTGACGCTTACTCACACACACATCTACACACACACACACAGACACACACACACACACACACACACGTATGCACATACGTGTGCAAACACACACTTACACAGACAGAGAAACACACACACATACACTTATACGTACTCACACAAACACAAACACACACACACACACACACACACACACACAGAAACACACACTCTACACACACAGTCACACACACTTACCCTCTCACCCTCATTCTGGCCAACCAGCCTGGACCTGGGAGGAGGAGGAAGAGGAGGAGGAGGAGGGATGGAGAGGGGAAAGAAAAACACCTTAACCCCCCCTCCCTTTACACACACACACACACCCCTTCAGGCCCTGTAGTCCTCCCCCTAATAGTCTGCCACTCCTGAAGACACCAGCTGAAACCACTAGTGACATTCTATTAGAGCAGGATATCCAAGGCGCCATTAGGCCAAATTGCTCCGTAATTCTTCCTGTGTGTGTGTGTGTGTGTGTGTGTGTGTGTGTGTGTGTGTGTGTGTGCAGGTGGTGGCGGTGACAGTGCAGGGGGCTCCGGAGCAGGTGTCGGCCCCGCTGGTGAGCGCTCTGGGCCCTCGAGCCCTGCTGCTGTCCTGGGCCCCTCCGGCCAGACCCAACGGCATCGTGCGTGAGTACCACATCAATCAGAGCGGCGCCGGACGCCTGCACAGCCACACGGGAGAGGGGGAGCTGCAGCACACCATCACAGGTACGCACACACACACACTGACACACACACACAAGAGCACACAAGTACACACACACATACCGTACACTCACACACACATAAATATAGTACATTCATGGGCATTGGTTCTCCTATATACTGTACGCATATACATGTACACACACACACACACAGCAACGGTTGGAAATACGGACACAATTTTATAACAATTTACATACTATAATAATATAACTATAGTAACTTATCACTCTCATATTGCCATGACACACACACACAAATACACACTCACTCTCATACACACACACGATCCCAGGCCCACACCCAAAAAGGGCAGTACAAAATTTCCTTTACTGCTGTCTCGTCTGTGTCTGTGTGTGTGTGTGTGTGTGTGTGTGTGTGTGTGGACATGTTTGTACGTGTTTACACTTGCATCCATCCCTTCACTTTTTTTTTTTTTTTTTTTTAAGTGATTCCTGTAAGCCCTGGTGTGTGTGTGTGTGTGTGTGTGTGTGTGTGTGTGTGTGTGTGATTGACAGGTGCATTGAGTGCCTAACTAATGCCATGCATGAGGCATGATGTCATGGCCACTACAGTAAAGAGCAACGCTAGGGACATGTGCTCATCACCGGCCGCTAGATTGATGGAGCCATGAATCATGGGCTCTGTGTGTGTGTGTGTGTGTGTGTGTGTGTGTGTGTGTGTGTGTGTGTGTTTGTGTGTGTATGTGTTTGTGTTTGCGTGTGTGTGGAGATGCTTACTAGTGTCACTGTGTGTGTGTGTGTGTGTGTTTGTATTTGTATATGTGTGTATCTGTAAGTTTGTATGTGCGTGCTGTACGTCCATGCATGTGTGCTTATATGCACATATATGTGTGAGCACATGTACTGTACAGTATCTGCACCTCTGCATGTACTGTCCTGCGAGGGGCACGCACGTGTGTGTGTGTGTGTGCGTGTGTGTGTGTGTGTGTGTGTGCGCGTGTGTAGCCCCCGCCGATCCGTCTCCGGGGCTGCGTCCCATCTTATTTATGCGCGCTGTTTCAGGAAGCAGCGTAATGAGCGGAGTTACACCTGATTCCCGCCATGAGCGCCGGCCCATCAGAGACGAGCACGCTGATTTGTGGCTCTCGCCCCACACACACTCCCCCGCTCTCTCGCTCTCATACACACACACACACACGCACACACACTCTGTCTCTCCCTCTCTCTCTCACACACACACACACACACTATCCGTCTCTCTTTCACTCACTCTCTCTCTCTCTACAGCACTGTATGTCTCTCACTCACTCTCTCTTTCTCAAACACACACTCTCCGTCTCTCTCAAACACACACACACACTCTGTCTCTCTATCTCTTTCCCTTTCTCTCTCTCTCTCCAGGTCTCTCTTTTTCTCTCCCTTTCTCTTTCCTTCCTTCTCTCTATCTCC
>JASCQY010000036.1:1003984-1007639 GCA_030264315.1 Sardinella tawilis
TAAACATGGTTCTTTTTATTTGTTTTCTCTTCTGTGTGTGCATTGCTGTAGTTAAAACTCTGCATTCTTACAAAAATATACAGTATGCCAATTTATTTGTCCCATGAATAGCATTTGGGGCTTTCTTATTTTGAATTCTTGTATGTATGTACTGTGTGTGTGTGTGTGTGTGTGTGTGTGTGTGGCATAATGCTTTGCTTTAAATAATAAATTATTAAGAGTGGGTAATGGGTAGGATCACAGAGGGTTTGTACGAGAAAAACAAGAGTGAGTGGGAATCATTCACTCCACATAATCTCATTTCCTGTAGTCAAGATCACACATCTTAAATGCCCCGCGTCTGAACATGTTCACCTTTTTCATTATTTCACTTTTCCATTTCAATTTGCGCACCATACTGTAGAAAGAACCATACAGCATCAGTGCATCATAGACAGACTAGAGCAAATGCGTACCATCATTTATTAGTACAATAATTTCAACTCAATTTCTTTTTGCTTTTATTTATGTGTCATCATGAACCTTACTGTCAGTATAAATAGCCTGGTGTAGAAACAGCAGAGGCAGCAGAAGCAGCACAGTGCTGTGTGCATGTACGGTCTTTGTCATGCAGGAGTGCGGTGGAAAGGCGTGGGGCTGTGGAGCTCGTGGAGAGGGGGGAGCTTGGGCCAGTGACGCCCCATCACGGGGGCATATGTCAGGGCCATTAGGATCTCTGGGCTGGCTAGCCCTAGGCCCTCATCATGGAGTAATGACGCCACGGCTCAAGACAAATGAGGCTGCCTGGTTAGCAGCTACGCTTGGCCCAGACCTGGCCCAAATCTGGCCTATGTTTATGCCCTCCTCTGATTGTCATATACTGTATATATATATAGCATTATAGCATATGTCGTACAGTATATATATAGCATTAGAGTGAGAAAGATGTAGTGTGATGCATGTAAATTCCCCCAGAACGACAGGCTACGGGGAACGCTGTAGGACAGTGCCGAGGTTGGCAGTACTGTGAATCAGCTGTGATTGAAATATGATTTAAACTCCCTCTTGTGTTTTTGTTTTTCTTCCAAGTCCCGTATTTTTTTCCGTACCTGTGTCTTTTTGTTCTTCGTTTTTTGTGCTTCCATGGTCCTGTAGTCTGTACTGCGTCACTTAATTCTAGAATGTTCTAGAATGTGTTCCTTCCGTGGATTTTTTTTTTTTTTTTGGTCTTTCTGCTATGCTTGTCCTTTATGTTCTGTCTTAAATACAGTGGTACTGTTCAGTGTGCATACTCTGGACTGCACCACAGCGAGCAGAGATAGATCGAAAGAGAGAAGGAGAGAGAATTGTACAAATGTATATTTATATACAGAGAGAGGGAGCCCCCTGCTCCTCTCTTTTCCTCTCCTCTCTTCTCCTCTCCTGCAGGAGTGAATGTGGAGACACCTGACACTGCGAAGCACACAGAGGATAGTCTGAGACCAGAGCGCAACTGAGACACACACACACACACACACACACACAACCCACAAATCGTCTCATAATCCTTCTCAGACAAAAACACACACACACACACACACACACAGACAGAATTGAGGAACGACAGGGCAGGGCAAGCAGACAGGAAGTCCGGCGCTTAATTATTTAGTGGTGGAATGCAAGGATGGCCAACCCCCCCCACCCCACGTCAACCCGAACCCCAACCCCCGCCATCGTCCGTCGCCGGCCGAGGAGCCCCATCAGCGTCCGCCTCGGCCCCTTGCTGCCGCCATCGCCATCAGCGCCTCATATGCTCTAATGCAAAGAGTAAATGGCAGCTTGTCAATAAAAGACCTTTTATATCATTTATTACCATACACGTCCACTCTGCTGTACAGAACAATTTGGATGACAGTTACGGCATTGTTTCACTTTGTGTTAGCGCCGCTCTACAAATGGGGCCGGTGCAGGCTCCAAGGGGGCCGACTGTTAAAATGATTGAAGTTTTGCCTTTCTTTTTTTTTTTTTCTTTTTTTTTCTCCTTCCGTCTTTCTCTCTTTCATTCACTCATTCGTTCCTTCCCTCTCTTGGCCTTTATCTTATTTATATATTTATTTATTTCCCTCCCTTTTTGATTAAAGATGCATGTTTCTTAAACAGACTAAGAGTGCCCCCTACAGGCCGACGGTGGATAATGTTCTCTGTGGTGAGGCGCGCGGAGGGGAAAGACGGCAGCAGGCTTTGTGCCGGAATGTTTTGTGTTCCCCGCGCACTGAGTGATTTAGTATTTTTAATTAAAAAATAACGCTGTGAAGATCCATCGCTTGTGTCAGAGATACACTCATTTAAAGACACTTTTAGAATGAATGGACAACCATAAATATAGTGTGTGTGAGCGGAGAAAAAAAAACTATGTGTTTATTGATTTTCACTCAATTTAAGGACAGTCTTATCAGGCATTTGTTTTTCTTTATTTGACACTTTCTGTCTATGTGTCGGATAGAAATAAGCCACAGAGAATTATGTCTTCACTTTATGTCTGTAATTCCTATAAATTAACCAAGTATCCATTAATTATACCTAATTTTATTTGTTTACAGACTTTCTCTTAATATTTGCAACTAATCTATATATTTTTACCTAGGCATAATTCAGTGCCTATAAATTGCTGTGCATGGGACTAAATGATTAAACATTAGGTGTGTTTACCCTGCCTTACTTATAGACGCGCACTGCATGGTAATCTCTATCAGGAAGAAGCTCATGGCCATTCGCTCTCTCTCTCTCTCTCTCTCTCTCTCCCTCTCTCCCTCTCTCCCTCTCTCCTGCTCGTTGGTGTTTTAGTATGCTCGACAGAAGCCTTTACTTAACCCAAACACACTGCTGCGTTCTCAAAACACGGATGTGTGTTTGGGTTAAAAGCGAGAGAGTGTCAGGCATACTGAACAACTGCCCCCGGAAGACATGCGTTCACAGCATCCGACACCCCTATTTGCCCCTCTGAACTACCCCTCTGTGCTCTACATGGGGAATAAGTACACTAGGTGGGGAAGGAGTATGTACTGCATGTGTGATGATGACACAATACGTCCAGCAAGGTTGCATATAGATTTTTTTTCATCTATTTTAAAGCTATCTATATTGCATATATATTCAAGCATCTGTTTTTGTAGAGAAACAAAAAAAACTACTTTCTTTTATGTGTAAAATAGTTCTACTTTCTACTCACACATTTGAGGATTATTAAAGCACAGTAGAGTCTAAGCAATCAGTGAGTCTATACAGTACATGGGAACAGGACAAATTACACTAGTATTACACAAACATTACACAAGCATTACACAAGAACAATTTACATTTTATGCAGGAATGTGAATTTAACATAAGCATGTAATATTACAGTATTTTGCTCTTAATGTTATGGTTCATGACTATACAACAATTGCATACTTTCTATCTCTTTCTAACTATTGCTTTTCAGCAATGTGACCTTTTCAATGACAGTATTTAATTAAATTTTGTAAACATGCCATGTATGTCTAGGCTTACAGAATCAATGTGTGTTTGTGTATGTGTGTTTGTGTGTGTTCATTTGTGGATATGCCATTCTTTCTAACTACTGTGTGTGTGTGTGTGTGTGTGTGTGTGTGTGTGTGTGTGTGTGTGTGTGTGTGTGTGTGTGTGTGTGTTTTTCCTT
>JASCQY010000036.1:1054432-1060058 GCA_030264315.1 Sardinella tawilis
TTTGAAGGGTCAGGAATGTGAGCTCTGGTCTAATCAGCATAATTGTTGTGACAAATACACATGGTTATTCTTCATTAAAATCACGCCGGGCCCAAGGCACTCCCTACGCTGCTGTCGCAGAAAATAACGCACACACCAGAGGAGCTGACGGGACAGCAGGAACCTGAGCTCATGCTCACACACTTCCTTCTTTTATACACACTCATATACACACACACTCTGATCAGACACACACACACACACATTTACTAGTCCACTCCCTATTACACACACACACATTTGCTTGTTCACACACTCCCATACTCACAGTCTCACACACTCACTTCTGCAGCTCGTACCTCACACACACTTACTAGCTCATACACTTCACACACACAGACGCACACACACACACACGCACACACACACACACACACACACATAGCTACACACACATTTGCTGGCAGAAGCACAGACTAAAGCAATGCTCTAAATGACCAAAGGAATGGCTGCATAAAAGCCTCTGAAGTGGTCTATTCCACAGGAAACACACACAGACACCTCTCTGATCACACACACACACACAGACACACATACACACACACAACCTCCTTGCATGCATAATGCAACCCGCACACGCCTCCCCTCTCCCTCAATTACCGTCCGGCCGCCTGGTCCAGACCCCCACTGCACTAGCCATGTGCTTTTTTCATAGGCAATAAAGCCTGCAGACGGCCCGACACACTTAAAAGATCCACCGGTAATTCCTTTTGTGCTTTTGTTTTAAAGTCATTATGAATATTTATAGTTCCGCACATGTCCACACAAAAGACGAGCGAGAGACGGGGAAATTTTTTTTCCATATGTTGTAGATTAAATAGAGCTAAAAAATAAATAAATAAAATGTGTTCCTATTAATCTACATACCTGAAAATATTTCACAGATTTTTATTTATTTATTTTTTTTAAGTGTGGAGTTTATAGTATGCCGTATAATTGCAATGATTTCATCTGGAAAAGCTCCTCTTTTTCCCTTCCTCCTAATGAAAACTTAAACACCTTCACTTTTAGGGATGCCAAGCTGTAAACATTTATTTAGAAATCTATAACAAAAAATCAATTCTCTTAGTCGCTTTTTAATGGCTGCCCTGAGCGTCTCGGCTGAGCGGGCAGGCGCTTGTTAATGCGGACGAGGACGTCTGTTTGGGGTAAAAGTGTTTGATTGCATTGCCATCTAGGGGCGGGCCCTCCGCCTCGGCGCTAAAATAAAAGCTCCACCGAGCAGCTGTTGCTATTGACAGTGTGCATATGTTTCCTGGTTTATGGTCCACATGCTTTCCATATTTCAGCGTGTTAAAAACAGCTACCTTTAACTGTCCCAGAAGCTTCCCCTCCCCGACACCTAATGGATTTCTAGGGTTTAATCTGCCAGGGGGAAGATTATTGTTTGCACTTGGGCTTACGGCTGCTGTTTTTCTGGCACTGGTTAAGTGGATCCATTTACAAAGGAAAAGCTTTGCTCTTTTAATTTTTTGTCTGTCTCTCTCTCTCTCTCTCTCTCTCTCTCTCTCTCTCTTTCTATCTCTGTTTCTCTTTCTTTCTCTCATCCTGTCTTGCGACAGGGGAATGATTAATCCTGTTTGCCGTTTAAAAACATGTAGAAGAAATAACTATTTACAAATCCCAGTTATCAGGGCAGCATCCTGCCAGCGTTTTGTGTGTGTGTGTGTGTGTGTGTGTGTGTTCTCTTACAAACAGAGGCCTCTGTATTTATGCTAATGTCCCAGCAGCATGCTAGCAGTTCTGTCTGTGAACAGCAGCTGTGTAGAAATGGGCTAACTGCAGAAAGCCATCCTGATTAATCCCAGCTAAAGCCAAACGCAGGCACGCCGCATGGGTGTGTGTGTGTGTGTGTGTGTGTGTATGTGTGTGTGTATGTATGTACACTCCCAAACCCCTGGCTTACTCAGAGACTGCTGACACACACACACAGGCAGGACCCAGGGCCCCTTTGGAAAACATGACATGAACATGTAGAAAATCAATTTGCAGAATAAACTCGGGGCTTTTTGCATAAACACACAAGCTGACACCCATGTCTGGTGTCGTCTGAGAGACGTGGAGCACTGCTGAGATTCCAATACATATTTATGCTGGAGGAAGAGCGTCCAGGAGATTTGTGGACAACACACCCAGTGGGAACTTACTGCTTGGCAGTGTTTTTTTGTTTGTTTGTCTCTTTTTTTGTGTGTTTATTTGTTTGTTTGATTTTTTTTCCATTGAGCATCCACTTGCCTGTGAAGCAATTTACTGCATTTTCATGTAGTCAGTTTAGAATGATGTTAATTTGAGAGCAAGTCTGTTGTTCATCAATGAGAAAATCAGCTGATATTTTAGAGAGACTTGCTCTCAAATGTTTTTTTTCAGTACCTAGTGTACAGTATATTATATTTAGAAACGTGTTGTATTCATTTATGATTTTATAAATTTAACCAATCATTATTCTTGTGTCCATGTCTGTGTGTGTGTGTGTGTGTGTGTGTGTCCATTGCAGGGGGACGGTCTGCATGCCCATGTGTTTGGTCTGGAGCCCTACACCACCTACAGTGTGCGCGTGGAGGCAGTGAATGGAGCGGGCAGCGTGTCCAGTCCCTGGGCGGCGGTGCGTACCTTGGAGGCCTCGCCCAGCGGCCTGGCCAACTTCAGCGTGGAGAAGAGGGAGCAGGGACGCGCTCTACTACTGACCTGGGACCAGCCCACCACACCTAACGGAGACATCAAGGTAGGACGAGACAGGAAATGTGTTAAAGGGAAGAGACAGGAAATGCAACACGATGGGTCAGGATAAGAGATGTGGATCCATCAGAAAGGTTTAGTGCAGTTGTGGTTTTGCATAAGCACAACTGCATTAGTCTACTGCACACTGCATGAGCACACTGCATTTGCACACTGCATAAGCACACTGTATAAGCACACTGCATTTCATCTCATCATCTTGGCACTTAAACACTGTAGCATTGAGTCAAAGTGTAAGAATCAGATGAATTCAGATGTAGCTACAGTATAGTTGTCTGTATGTTTAACCACATCATTGGCACAGTTTGAAATATTTCATATGAGGTTTGTGTGTGTGTGTGTGTGTGTGTGTGTGTGTGTGTGTGTGTGTGCCTGTGTGTAGATGTATAACATCTATAACGAGGGCAACCTGGAGTTCAGCGGTCTCTCACGTCAGTTCCTGTTCCGGCGTCTGGAGCCCTTCACCACGTACACTCTAGTTCTGGAAGCCTGCACCGCAGCCGGCTGCACCCGAACACCCCCTCAGCCAATCATCACAGAGGAAGCACCCCCCTCTTCCACGCCCCCGCTGGTGGCTGAGCCAATCAGAGCCAGCAGTGTGCAGTTGCACTGGCTCCCTCCCACTCACCCCAACGGCCGAATCATCCAGTACCGGGTCCTGGCTGTGACCTTGGACACGGGCAGGTCAAGGACAGAGGAGGATGACCTGCAGAGGGCAAAGGTCGTGTTTATGCAGAACGACACACACGCGAGCAGCTTCTCCCACAACGTGACGGGCCTGCAACCGTGGAGCCGCTACGGATTCCTGGTCCGGGCGGTCAACGCAGCCGGACACGCCGACAGCCCCTGGCTTACCGTGCGCACCAAGCAAGCCTCTCCACGGGGATTGGCTGCCCCGGCTGTCCGTCACATGGAGGGGAACCCCTATTCGTTGGAGGTGTCATGGGCTCCTCCCCTGGAGAGCAACGGGGTCCTTCTGACTTATCGCATCCAGCGGGACAACGTCAGCTTCCACTTCAGCTTTGACTCCAGCATCCTCAGCTACACCGACGAGGACCTCCTCCCCTACACCGTCTACGCCTACGCCATTGTGGCCTGCACCGCCGAGGGCTGCGTCACCAGCGACCTCACTGAAATCCGAACCCTGGAGGCTCCCCCCACCGTAGTGGAACCTCCCACAGCCACCAACATCACTGCACAGTCAGTGAGTGTCTCCTGGAGCGTACCACCCATCCAGAATGGGGAGATCACCCTCTACATCCTGCTGGTGAACGGGGAGGAGGTGTACCGGGGGAGGAGGCAGAGAGCCCTGGTGTCTGGCCTGCTTCCTTACACCCATTACGAGCTGCGGCTCAGGGCCTGCACCAACGGCGGCTGCACCGACAGCGCACCCATCCCCCTGGACACCCTGGAGGCCCCGCCGGCCGACCTTGAACCCCCCGTGCTCAAGGTCACGGGCTCGGAGTCAGTGGAGGTTAGCTGGAGGGAGCCGGGGCGACCCAACGGGGTCATCACAGGGTACGAGCTGCGAAGGGACGGACAGCTGGTATATGTGGGGAACGAAACCCGGTGAGAGACACACAGCCTGTGTGTGTGTGTGTGTGCCTGTTTGAGTGTGTGTGTGTGTGTGTGTGTGTGTGTGTGTGTGTGTGTGTGTGTGCGTGAGTGTGTGTGCCTGTTTAAGTGTTTGTGTGTGTTTGTTGGTGTGTGTGTGTTTGTTTGTGTTTGTGTACATGTGTGTGCATATTTGAATACCAGTATGCATATATGACCCAAGCAGCCGGTGTGTTTGTGTGTGTACTGTATGTGTGTGTGTGTGTGTTTATGTGTGATCACACACAAAATTAATTAATCAAAATTTATTTCAGGGTATTTTATTCAGTAACTCTTTCAGCTTAGTATTAGTAAATCACCCCACTTGTGATAATGACTTGGCTAACTCGCATATCTATCTAATGAATGTGCTGTTAATAAGTCTGTCTAATAATGAGTATATACTTAGCAGCTATATGCTTAGTCTTTCCAGCTCCTGTGTGCTGATGTAGGTCTCATCTCCCCCTGTAGGTACCATGATTTCACCCTGCTGCCCAGTGTGGAGTACAGTTACACAGTCACAGCCAATAACAGCCAGGGTGCCGTCACCAGCCCGGCCGCCTTGGCCCGCACACGCCCTTCGGCGCCCTCTGGTGTTGCCCCACCCAAACTGCAGGCCACCAGCGCAGCCAGTGTGCTGGTCCAATGGGAGCCTCCGGCTCGGCCCAACGGTGCCATCGTCAGCTACTCGGTGTACAGCCGCGACCCGGCAGAACCCGACGTCAGACGCCACCTCTTCCCCCCCGAACACACCGCCTTCCTGAGCCGCTCCACCAGCCTGATGGGCCTCAAACCCCACTACAGGTACAGGGAGCTACACACACACACCTCAAACCCCACTACAGGGACAGGGAGCTACACACACCCACCTCAAACGCCACTACAGGTACAGGGAGCTCCACACACGCACCTAAAACCCCACTACAGGTACAGGGAGCTACACACACACATTGATCACACACACTTCCAAACCAGAGCTACACAACAGAAATCACAGATTCAAACTCGGGTTCAGGTTCAAGTATATGTAGAGAGGGCTACATTTCCCCCCAACCCCCCCCCCCACACACACACACACACACATACACACATCAAAACAAGGACAGAGGGCTGTGAACTCTACATGTGTAACGTGTGTGTGCTTGCTGACTGCTGGTGTAGGTGCAGGATACACTCAAACAGGGGTTGCTCCAAATCTTTCTTTATTCTGGTCAAAAGCATAAAGAAATCACAACAGTCAGTATGCTGCAGCTGCGTT
>JASCQY010000036.1:1074575-1086496 GCA_030264315.1 Sardinella tawilis
CTCCTCTATAGTAGCCCTCTGAAAGAGTACCTCCCCTATAGTGGCTTCCATTCTGCTCTACATACAGTATACCACACCTGTCCACTTAGCTTAAGCACATCATACGAGAGCATGCAACACATACTATGTGACACATCAATACAGTATAGTTTATCTGCAACAAGCTTACTGTACTGTGTTCCCAAATGAAAACGTAAAGAAATGTAATGATTCATGTATTTGTCCGCTGATCCCCCTTCCTTCCACAGCCTTTGCCTTCCAGGTGACCTGCGCCACAGACAGTGGCACTGTGAGCTCTCCCGTCATCAGATACAACTCAGCCACTGGTGTCGGTCAGTTTACCAACACACCACAACTCATACTACCATAATTAACCAAGAAAATAATATACAAAAAAATACATGCAAAAAAAAACATTTAAAGAATTTAGACTCTGTAAATTTAGCCTCTATTATGTAAATTCCGTCCGAGAAATAGATTTTTGTGCTTAACAGCACATCAGCAACACAAATGACAGTTCATCAGTAAAATTATACTGCCGACTATTTAGCCTCTATGTAAGACCTTTGTCCAGGTGAAGTAAGTGTGTGTGTGTGTGTGTGTGTGTGTGTTTGTGTCCCTATGCATGTGTCCCTATGCAGGCCCGGTGCAGCCCACAGACGGGGGCAAGACGGGTCTGACGGGCGTGTTGTACCCGTTCCACTCGGAGCTGTGGTTCATCATCCTCATGTGTTTCCTGGGCCTGTTCCTGCTGGCGCTGCTCATGGGCCTGGTGCTCCGGAGGACCCTCAGCCGCCCCTTCGCTCGAGAGCGCCCCCCACTGGTGCCGCTGCAGAAGAGGAGCCCCAGCTACCCCGCCAGCGACTCCTACCTGGTGAGACACATACTGTACACATGTATACACAAGTACACAGACACACACACTTTCAGGACAATGGAACTGTGAAACACACTGGAAATGATTTGTCTATTTTATCCAGGGAACCCAAAGAGCTTGTTGTGGGGATACATAATGCAGAAATATACTTATTATTAAATTGTATTTCTTAGTATTATTATCAGTTGTGTCAAATGTATATTTATATGTGTAAGTAAACGTATCCTCCATGAAAATGGCCTTTGACACAGAAATCACCTCTGCAAAGTATGCACTTTGGGCATTTGTCCACAAGGGGTCAGTAATACTCCAGTGATAACTCTCCCCAGTAGGCGCCACCTTGTGGCCTCTTATCGTCATTGCAACAATGGCAATGTACTCATCCCAGCAAACTCAGGAGGAGATCTCTAGTCCATTTCTAAATACCTTTATGTTCTTATTGAGCACATTGAGCTCTTACATTTTCCCTGCCTGAATCATCTGCTATTCATTTCTGTTTCGTTATACTGTTTTACCCTCATGGCTCCAGTGGTTAACCACTACTGACCACTGAGCAAAGGCCTCTCACATGGAGAGTGTGGTCTCTGCACCGGCTTACTCTGCCTACTCTGTCTGTAGCCCCTAATGGCCGCCTGAGTGCAGCTCCTTTGGCTTTGGGTCTCTTCTTCACCTTTGATTCCTCTCCTCATCTTCCTCTTCCTCCTTCTCTTCCTCTCTCCCTCTCTCTATGGCTGTTTGTTCCTCCTGTCTGTCCTGCTGCTGCTGCTGCTGCTACTGCTGCCGCTGCTCCTATGTGAAGCCCTGTGCTAAGCATGCCTCTGGCCACAGGCCCACTATCAGTAAGCCCAAGGTAAGAGACTCACTTATCTTCATCATGCACTTCCTCCCCTCTCTTCCTCTCTTTCCTTCCTTTCTTTTTTTCTCTCTACCTCTCTCTCGCTACCTCTCCATCCCTCCCCTCTCTCTATCACTCTCCTCTCTCTCTCTCTCTCTCTCTCTCTCTCTCTCTCTCTCTCTCTCTCTATCCCTCCCTCTCTGCTCCAGTTTGACTCAGTGCCTGAGGCCATCGACTCCAGCAGCACTGTCACCCTAAAGGGCTTTATCATGCACACAGAGGTAGAGTACTGGCATGGGGGCATGAGAGTAGGCTCTTCTGTGTGTGTGTGTGTGTGTGTGTGTGTGAGAGAGAGAGAGTGTGTGATTGTGTGATTATGTGTTTACAGTAAATGGTTTGTGTGTGCATGTGTTATTTTGACTGACCTAGGATGTAATGCACCCCAGAGAGAGAGAGTGTGTGTGTTTGTATAGGATTGCAAGTGAATTTTAACACATGCATGCTACCTCAGGGTATGAGAATATACTGTACTCTGAAGCATGCTGAGTGTGCACTTTTACGCATGCATCCTAAGTAGTGCAGACTACAGGTCAAGTATGGACTTGCATGTGTGCATGTGATGTGAAACCAGTGCATGTAATGAAAGTGTGTCTATTTAAGTATGATCATCTGCATTTGTGCATAATATAACCAGAGGATGCCTGTACACAGAAAGGTTTCACATTCCAGGTTAACATCTGCATGACTATAGAACTGGTATTAGATGCAGTAACTACATTCACATGAAAAGCTAGTAAAGCTGCAAAATGGCTAAGGACGCTCGTAAAAATGTCTGTTCAGTCATGTCTCTATTGTCATTTAATTTACAGCTGAAGCGCACTCTTGCTCAAATCACTCTTGTCGCTTTGGTCAATAGAAAGTGAGTTACTTCTGGGGATTTTACAGCTTTATGAGCTCTTGGTGTGAACGCACTGGGCTATTAAGTGTTAATCTAAGTGGAGGGATTCAGGTTTCCTATGGTGTTTGTGTTTTGTGTCCTGTGGATTCAGAAACACAAAAAGGTTAAGCTTTCATTTTCTAAGGTAATTAAGTGTCATCTTAAGTTGTTAAAGTAAATGTATTTTGGGCAAATCAATTTAAGTTAGCCGTGTCAGATAAATTAATTCTCTCATCACCTCAATTGCCTAGAGTAGACGATGTTTGGGTCAGTGTTAACTTTTCCGCTCTTTTTCTGAAGATCGGACCTGGTCCTATTTCAGTCCTTATCAGACCCTGATCTGGTCCTGATCCATCTTTAGTTTGGCCCTGGCCTATGGAAGCCAAGTCAATTCAGTTTATTTATAGATTTTTTTCTTTTTGTTATATTTTTTTATTTCTATCCAGGGAAAATCTCATTGAGACTAAGCGTGTCTTCTGCCAGGTCAAAATGGCAGCAGAACAAGTAGTTTATATAGCACATTTAAATACAACAGAAGTTGTGAAGAGGCAGTAATAACATTGTAAAAATCAGGGAGACTGTGAAACACTTAACTGTCCACTAGGGGGTAGTGTTGTAGCCATAGTGATGGAAGCTCTTGTGCCTTCGGCTGTGTGACTCTGCAGGGCTTTGTGGACACCAAGATCGGTGGCACCACCACCCGCTCGGGTCGCCATGGATACCCGGCCACCATGTCAGTGCTCCGCGTTCCGGCCCAGACTCAGCTGAGCCACGGCTACTCCCAGAATTCCCTGCACCGCAGCATCAGTCAGCTGATTGACACAGCCGACAGGAAGTCGTTGATGGACGACGGCATATGGGATGCAGAGGTGCAGGGCACAGACAGCGGCATGGTTAGAGGCTAGACACTGTGTGTGTCTGTGTGTGTGTGTGTGTGTGTGTGTGTCTGAAGGCTTTTGAGATGTGCTTTTAGAATGCTTTTAAAGCGATAGTTTGTTGTAGAAGCATTTAGTATAGTTTAGCATGCATACATATACATACTGTATACAATGAAAGTATATAAAGCATTCTGTATGATTTAACAGTACCTACACGTGATTGTTTTAAAGTGTCTAGTTTGAAAGTCTTTGGTTTTAAAGTTTACTCTGTGTTTTGTGTATTTTCTTTTAGTTCATCGGAGATGAAGAGCTGGTGGAGACCATCAAAGAGCTCAGCTCAGTGGGCTCCGTCAGGAAGGAACACACAACCTTTACCGACACACACCTCTGATGGGCAACACACACACACACACAAACACACACACACTTGTACTTACATAGCCTATAAAGTACACACACTCCCACGAGTGACACGTTCGCTCATACTCCCTTATACACAGACACGCGTGCATCCACACACACACACACACACACACACACACACACACACACACACACACACACACACACACTTGACTGTGAGTCTGGCTGCAGCTCTGAGCTGCTTTGAACAATAGTATTTGTGCAGTCACTAGTACAGTACTGGCATTGCAAATAGGACAGAGCTAGGATCTAACACCACAGTACTCATATAACTGAACATAGACAGAGGAGAGCTGTGTGCGTGTTTATTTTTCTCATGTTCAGACATAGGAAAGCTGCAATGAAAAGTGTCCCATGCCAGCCCCCGTAGCCCGCCAGTTCACCTGCCTGTAGTCTCAGGCTCAGGCTTTACCATGAGCTTACAGTATGTAAATGTTGCCTTTCAATGCCAGCGTTTCACTGCCTTCTAGGGGCATTCTAGCATGAGCTCTTGGAGAGAGCAGCTACTGTACAAGATGGCCTCTCTCAGATGGAGACTGAGTGTGTCTCGCAAACAGAGCAGGTACAGTAACCCTCTGTAGCAAGTACAGTATAGTCTGAAATATAATCTGAAAACAGAATGAGAGTTTCAGTGTGAAGTTGATCCCTTCAAAACCCTACAGGGGATGAAGGTCATCAGTTATGACTTATTCTGTGCAGGAATGATCAAAATTAATTCATACAAACCCACAGTTCAACTCTTCTCTCCGGTCAATCAGTCAGTCAGTCAGTCAGTCTCTCATCATTTCAATCCTGCAGTGAAGTGGTCCAAATTAAATCACACTGATATTAAATATCTACGGCTTTTGAAAGCAGTGATCTTTACACCAACAAAAGGAGTGTTACTACCTCTAGGTGAGTGAAGCCCAGTCAATAAGACTTGACCCATTCGTTTGGCAGCTTTTGAGTAAGCAGAAGAGGACCTCTGTGTCAGATTAGGACACTGGAGCATTTCTGCCGATCCTTGAGTCCCTGTGCTTATCACTGTGTAACTTATTAGTAGCGAGCACTTATGTAAGAAATAATGTACCTGATTGAGGTACATATCATCTAAGGTGATTTAATCAAATGCATATGAAATACAAGGAAACATACATTAGGCGGTTATATATATATAATTATAGTCATATAAAAAAGTTATGCTCATAAAGAGTTAAGTTGAGCCTAACTTTGTTGTGGTGGTCACTAAGGCATATTAGAATCTTACAGAACCATTCAGATCTGTCAAATGATCCACAAGCATGAACAAGTGACATCTGGCTCACCTGTAACTACACACCCACCATCATACACACCCACACTCACACACACACTTCAGCTTACAGGTCTCTTCTAAATAACTAATGTGTGTTATATTGCGTTTGTATTTATGTCATGCAGACCCACAAGCATAACCTGTCATACTCCCTCCCTGCCTACAGGGGGCATCCTAGTTCTTAGTCCTACTATGGAGACCAGCTCCAGCTCCTGCTTGCATGAAGTCTGTTGCTTCTAAAAGCCTTTAAAGTGTTGATTAATGGACTCAGAGGAACGCATTTGTTTGTTGTGACCGTGGAAACGTAAAGTGGAAGCCTAGTTGGTATTAAACCTGTGCCTATTAATGTAGATAGAAAAGTCTAATGTATTGTATTAGTGGAAGCCGTGACGAAGCCAACTGATTTTAAAAAATGTGTCTTAAGTATGTAAGTACTGCCGATTGTGAAGTATGTACTGCTGGTGGTCAAAGTCAAGTCAGTGTTGTGATAGGATGGAGGAAGCAACATACTCATCAGTGATTGGTAGAGGTTGTTTTAAACCTGCCGTATGTTTTTGTTGGGTTGTGTTATAAACATTGTGTTTCATTTGGAAAGCATACATTTAAAAAGCAATGATGTACAGCTGTTATAAATATTTATTGTTTTGTTTTTTTACAAAATGTCAGTATTATTTATCATTATTATCTCTAAGCATCTTTTTATATATTTTTCAGTTTTGATTTATTTGACCTTTGGTTGTTGTTATTGTTGTTGCTTTGCAAAGATGTGCTTCCTCCTGAAACTGAGAAACTGTAGAGGTGTAGAAGAATTCTATTCCGGTAGTAATCAAAGATTCTAGAGCACTCCGCAACTGAACCTTCTGTAAATGGTTATGGCCAATATAGTTTCCCTCTTTAGTCCTTTGATATTCCTAGTTGCTAGACACACTTAGACAGCAGTTAGACAGGACAGTGAATACGTAGAGGAGTCCCTACTCAAGTGACAATATGTGATTTGGCTGTAAATGTAAATGTCAAACTAAACTGCTCTGTGCTCGTCTGGCACAGCTAGTATACTCCAATCTCCCAATGGACCAAGCAGTGATGAAGAGCATACTGTGTATACTGTGCAGTGTGCATACTGTGGTGTTTGTGTTGAGAGCACATTAAAGAACACTCGGAGACGTGTTGTTGATTGACATGTTGGTCTTGTTTTCTTTTGTGCCCATACAGAGGTTACAGGAAGGTGAGAGAAAGCGCTACCATAGAGCGTAGCTCTTCCTCAGGAGATACAGGTACCGCATTGACCTCCAGCAGAGCTGGCGTACCCTAGCTATGGCCTCCATATTAGTGAGATATTCAGCCATTAGTGTGATGAGCAGTGGCCTCCAGCGTAGGATCTCAAAATACCCACCATGACTGAGTATCTATCATTAATCCCAATACACGGAGACCAGACACAGAGGACAGAAAAGACATTAGTTCATCATTAGTTCACCATCAGTTCATCATCTTTTCATCTTTTACTTTCTTTTCCTTCCTTCATATAATTTCTATCAGTGTCTTTTCAAGGTGCATCAGAATCCATGTAATCTACATTCTTGCTTTAACTGTCTAAACTTAATCCAAAACTACATTTCCATGGTCAAACCAGTAAATACAAACAAACGTGAAAGCAGTTATCTCTTATCAGTTATTTCTCAGCCTGTGAAATAAATGCAATTCGTGAGCTATTCTTTTCTTATACTTATTCCAGTCTGTGAAGAGCCGCTAGGCTATCTATGCAAAGCTAAAAACACGCTTAGTATTGTACTGGGTTAGGACGGCTGCAGAATGCCTGCTTGCGATATGTCAGTGGAAGCAGCTATATACTGTACGTATATGTGGTACACATACGTGGTCCACAAAGTATCACAGAAGAGGAACCCTGAACTCAAATCAGTCTCACCATGATGCTTTTATCAGGATAGTCACAATTAATGTAAGAATAAGAATATATGATGACACTTTAAATGTCCACTTGTTACAGTGTACCTACACCATTAATACACAGTGTAACAAGCCGTGTAAGTCGTTGTAATGCGTTCAGATTGTGCGTGGCGCGTGTGTAATACTAAAAACTTGTCACAGTACTCTGCCAACAAGCTTTTCGTATTACACATGTACTAAGAATTTATAACGTACAGAAATACCATTAATTACACAGTATACAGGTATTACACTTTAGTACATGGTTTGATACACTGTAAGAAGGTAACAGTAATATAAAGACAGTGTTACCAGATATACTGATCCCAGTACAGTGTGTCCTCTGTGTGATAGTTCATGTGGACTGTTCTGTGTCTGTCGCTGCTTTCCCCACGCTGATACTGGACTGAAGCTGTGAAGGCGTGCCAGGCTATGTACAGGGCTGTCAGCTGGGACTTTGAGCTTCAGGGAAAGTGACAGTGTTGAAGAGTTATTAGCCACAGACAACTATGTGTGTGTGTGTGTGTGTGTGTGTATGGTTTGCCCTCAGAGTCTTAACCGGCATCAACGGCAGTGTGAGAGCTTCGTAAACTCATAAATCAACT
Organism: Sardinella tawilis; assembly: GCA_030264315.1. Classification (NCBI taxonomy): domain Eukaryota; kingdom Metazoa; phylum Chordata; class Actinopteri; order Clupeiformes; family Clupeidae; genus Sardinella; species Sardinella tawilis. Next base: position 1,082,372 of record JASCQY010000036.1, read on the forward strand.
CTTGAAGCTGGTAATTATCTTCCTGCCATGTCACACACACACAGGAGCTGGTAGGCCCTCTGTCTCTCTCTCTCTCTCACACACACACACACACACACACACACACACACACAGAGTTGCTCAGCTGCAGGGCGTGAGATGGGCGTTTAATGTGCTGACAGATCCTGGCAACTAAAAGAATGGGTGGCACTGCAGGTGTGGGTGTTTGTGGATGCGTGTGTGTGTGTGTGTACAGTATGTGTGTGTCTGATTACATTTGTGTATATGTTAGAGTGAGACTGTGTGTGCATGTGTTTGTGTGTGAGTGTGCATGTGTTTGTGTGTGATTGTTAGTGTGTGTGTGTGTGTGTGTGTGTGCACATTAGAGTGGGGACACGGGGTGATGCCAGAATCAGCCCATCTGTAGAGCCATCATGGTGGTGCAGCATGCCCATTTATCAGTATCCCATAATCCCCCGGGGCTGCAGCTTTGAGCAGCGCTTCAGCGCCATCAGGCCGGCTGGCAGCGGATGTGATGATACGAAATAGTAGGGAAAAACAAGCATCATCAGAAAAGGGCTTTCCATAGACCAGACAGCGCTGGCCTTGATCAAACAAATGTGTGTGAGTGGGAGTCACTGTGTGTGTGTGTGTGTGTGAGAGAGTAGGAGAGTGAGAGAGAGAGAGGGAAAGACACTATGTGTGTGTCTATCTGTCAGTCCATTTGGTTAGTGTGGGGAAAGCAGACTACTACTATTCATAAGTATACTATTATTAAAGCTTACTACTCAGTGCTACACTCACTTACTGTAGTGTACTTCCTTCATTATAGTGTTCTACTTCATGTTTTGCCAAAGGCTTCACTCAGTGCTCTGTCTTGCTGTGCACTACACCAAACGCCAGTTAGTGACATGATATAACATTACATGATAACATACTTTACTTATCGTATAGAAAAGATACGTTGAGCAACATAAATAGATATAGTATGTACATTTTTTTTTATATGTAGCTTGTAAACATGGGCTGACTGCATATGGCTGAGAGACAGAAAAAAGTGACAGACGGGCGGACGAACAACCGGAAGACAGCTGACTGTGGGCCACATCAGGCCCAGAACTGAGCCACAACTCAGCCAGATGCATCCCACAACCAGCTGCCATGTGGGAGTCGATCAACGAGTGATGGTCTCTGAGTATCTCATTAGCATCCTATAGTGAGCCTCTCCTCTCTTCTCCTCTCCACTCTGTCGCCTCTCCTTCACATTGTAAGTGCAAATGCAATGGTATGATCATAACACGACAACCAGGTCAGATCTATAAAACAACGCCAACGGTAGAAAGCATTTAAAAAGAGATGCATAATGTCAAACTGACATAGTTACCTAGACAGGTCCTCGTCACATGGTGCTAAAGTAGTTGCATAATGAGCGAAAGTGTGTATGCACTAGTAATTACCGTGAGATGGGTACACACACTATTCATCTCCGGGAGGTGTGTATGCACACTATTCATTTCCGTAGTGTTTACGTGTCTGATCTAACAACTCGAGACACCGTGGTGGGGAAGAAAAAAAAAAGTCACAATATTAACTTTGGTTTGACTACTTTTCTAAATCAATATAATAATTAAATTATTATTGTGGTCGAAGGCACTAAATTGTTTTCAAACATTACAATGTAATGGAATTCCCTTTTTTTGAAGTTCAACAAGTTAACATAAGAAAAGTAGTGTACAATTCACTAAATTTAAAAAAAAAAACGATATTTCTTCACATGATTAAAGAAATAAGTGTCTAAGAGATACAACTCTGATCGAGCGGAACACAACGAGTGTTATTAAGTCATTGTGGCTCTTGTCCAAATATGTCTATCACACAGTTTTACGAGGGTCATTTTTAAAGTGACATAGAGGGACACATCATTATTTTAGTTTAGCGAGGTAATAACGGTAATTAGTTTATCCTCGTAATAATACGGAAGTAACCAAGGAGACAAACGATTCCAGTTGAAGCGTGCGTGTAAACAAAGGAGCTTTGCAACTCGGCTTAAGGAAGATGGCTCCAATAAACAAAACAAAAAGTCCAGCCGTTACCGTGCCAACGGAGGTATGGCTTACCCAAACAAAACAAACATTTCTATATGACGACAATTATGATAATGACCTCCACTCTTACGAAAAAAAAAATAAACTGAAGCCAAGGCAACAGTGTGTGCAGTTGGAATCTGGCTGCTAGCTTAACAAAAAAAAACACTCACACAAAGTTGTGTGAGATGGGAAACCAACCACCCACCCGATAGCTCACTGGAGCTGAGCAGTCAGAACATCTTCCCCAGTGATGTGTTAACATTATCATGGCAGTAATGCATGCATCTGCAACCCCAGGTGAAGAGAACTCAGTGCAGCCTCATTTGCACAAAGTTCTCTCTCCTTTCCTCTGATCTGATCTGATCTGATTTGAGCTGATTTGAGATGGGAAGCTGGTCCATTATACAGAGAGAGACCAGGGAGCAGTTTAGGGTGTCGGGCGTCGGGTGGTTGGGTTCTGTGACAGACTGACTCGGGTTTTGGATATGAGGACTGCACTCTCACAGGCTGTACTCCTGGCTGGATGTCTCCGTGCCCTTCCGATGACGTGGCGAGGTGGACATCTTGGTGGGGGAGGGCGAGGCGGTGCTGGAGGACGAGTCGCTGCCCCCTCCTCCTCCTCCTCCAGCCTCGGCCCCGGGGGGTAGAGAGGCCAGCTGGGGTACAGGGGGTGCCCGTTTACGCCCTAAAAACCCCCCCTCAAACGCCCCCCTCTTCTTACCCTCCGGCCGACCGTCCGATCCAGCTGGTGGAGACCCAGACCCAGACGCTGAAGCTCCGTCCTCCTCCGCCTGCACCTTCCGCCTGACGTCTCCCAGCCCTGGGCTGTCTGGTGCCGACCTCCCCCCGCCGCTGCTCTCCGCCTGGCTTTCACTGGACCTCCCCCACCAGCCCTCCAGACCTCCTCCTGCACCTCCTCCTCCGTTCCTCCTGTCAGAGGCCCCCTCCTCCCCGCTGCTCTCGGAGGTCGAGTGGCGCGGCTCGTCGCTGCTGCCCCCTCCCCCGCCGCAGGAGGCCTGGCCGTCGGGCTCTAGCAGGCTGCGGCCCAGGCTGAAGTTCTGGAAGTCCCGGTAGCCGTGGAAGCTCTCGGTGCGACGGGCTCTGGCCAGCAGGGGGCTCTCTCGGTACGGACGCAGAGCGCCGTAGGTGGCCGTCTCCTGGATGGGCTCCTGCGCCTGGAGCTGGAGGCTGATGTACACAGATGCACACACACACACACACACACACAGATGCATGCACACACACACACACACACACACACACACACAGATGCCCAAATACACAGACACACACACACACACACACACATACACAGAGAGAGAGATGCACACACACACAGATGGAAAAACACACAAAGACAGACACACACATAGATGCACATGTATACACACACACACACACAAACACACAAACAAAAGACATACATGCCCAACATATACACACACAATAGACATGAACAAACAACACACAAACACAGACACAAAATATAATTCAGACACATTCAGACCCACAGACACAAACAGTTTTGATTAGATAGAGAGTACTTCCTTAAAGACATGACTCCATCCCAGACTCATCTATTAACTTGATGCTAAACTCTAGGGATTAAGATTGAAATATGGGAGTCCAGTCTGCTCTATTAAAGCCATTAGGCATTAAGCTCAGTCTGGCTCCTCAGCAGGATTATCACTTATTATGGGCTGGCCTGGCTGGGGTGCTGGAGCCACTGGGCATTCCAGCACTGTCAGCAAAAACAGTTACTGTAAGTGCCCGCAGCAGACTACCAATGGAGGAGCTATTAGACTCTCATTCACACACACACACACACACTAGAATTTCTCTCTCTCTCCCACACATCCATGCACACACACTCTTTATACTGTACATACATTCTATCTCAGGCTGCAGCTTTTTATCAAGCTAATTCTCTCTTGTGTCTCAACCATTGTTAAAATTACAGAGACATTCTAAATGTGTGGACACTGGAACACACACACACACACACACACACACACACACACACACACACACACACACACACACACACACACACACACAC
>JASCQY010000036.1:1114399-1128355 GCA_030264315.1 Sardinella tawilis
AATACACAGATAAGCCGGTATCGGCCAGTATCGGTATCGGATCGGAAGTGCAAAAAAATATCGGTATCGGATCGGATCGGAAGTGCAAAAACCTGGATCGGGACATCCCTAACACACACACACACACACACACACACACCACACACACTCCACCTCCACACCCCACTTTATTGTGCTGCAGTCAGAACAGAAGACTCAGCAAACGTTCCGCAGGCAGTTAGTCTTTTTTATTTATTTATTTTTTTCTCAGGAGTTAGAGAAGTGAGAGAGAGAGAGAGCGAGATTAAGAGGAAGACACAAAGAGAGAGAAAAGTAAAGGAATCACACTGAGAGGGCCATTAAAAGTTAGAAAGAAGTAATATTTTCCTTTGGTCTGTCTGGTAACTTTAACAATAAAAACTCGCCTCACTTAGATGAATAGACAGAGGTATCTGTGTGTGTGTGTGTGTGTGTGTGTGTGTGTGTGTGTGTGTGTGTGTGTGTGTGTGTGTGTTAGCTCACACTAAGGGTTGTCTTTGATCCTCTGCAGTTTGGAAGAACCCCGTTGCATCTGGCGGCCAACAGCGGGGCTCTGGAGGTGGTGCGACACCTGTGCGTTGCCGGGGCCAACACAGATGCCATCACCAACGTAAGCAACAGTTAATTCACTCCCTCTCTCCCTCAACACACACTCACCACATCCAACACACACTCCACACTTCCAACACAGCCAACACACCCAGCACATCCAACACACACCCAGCACATCCAACACACACTCCACACTTCCAACACAGCCAACACACCCAGCACATCCAACACACACCCAGCACATCCAACACACACTCCACACTTCCAACACAGCCAACACACCCAGCACATCCAACACACACCCAACACAGCCAACGCATCCAACACAGTCAACGCACCCAACACAGCCAACGCACCCAATACATCCACGTCAGAACATCAGGGGACCTGCAATATGCTCAGTGATGTCACGGGTGAAAGTGATCATTTGTGGGATCTGAGAGACAGGCGAGGAGAGGCGAAAGGAGCAAATGATGGCAAAAGGGAAAGAAAGAGAGAAAAGAAGAGAGATGGGTGAGGAGAGAATAAAGGAGGAGAGAGAGAGAAAAACGAGAAAAAAGAAAGGAACCAAGGAGGGCAAAAGAGGGAAAGAGAGAAAAGAGGAGAGGATGAACTGGGGGAGGAAAGGTAGAGATGTAGTCTACTGAAACATGGATCTTATTGTGTTTAGTAAATAACCTTTTACATTGCAGACATAATAGAACCAAGCTAACGGCTAGGAGCCAGGGCATCTGTAATGTGCATGAATATTGTATTCTGGCAGCCTTGCTTATTGCTCAGGGGACTGCTGGGGATTCACTGTACAGATGCAAGCAGGCCTGATTTATCGTGTGTGTGTGTGTGTGTGTGTGTGTGTGGGCTAATAATGCATTTTCATTTTCTTTGGGCGAGTATCAGTTCATTTGCTGGAGTGGGAGAAGATTATTCCATAGTGTGAGGGTGTGTGAGTGTGACTAGAGTAGAGAATGGGAGCAGAGGAGCAGACGGGCTCTTTGCATCGGATCAGCTGGATGTGCTGCTGGAGGTTCATCTCTGGAGCTCCCAGCACAGTAAACAGTGATTGGAGGGTAGCGCTGAAGTCTGGGGAAAGATGTGGGTAGCAACTGAAGAGTGGCTTTAATCTGCTAACACATTGATTGCTCACAAAAAAATTGCACACAGAGTGTGTTTGTGTGTGTGTTGGTGTGTGTTTGTGTGTGTGCGTGTGTGTGTGTGTGCGTGTGTGTATGTGTTTGTGTGTGCATGTGTGTGTGCATGTGTGTGCATGTGTGTGCATGTGTGTGCATGTGTGTGTTTGTGTGTGTTTGTGTGTGTTTGTGTGTGTGTGTGTGCATGTGCGTGTGTGTGTATGTGTGTGTGTCATACTGTAATAAGTACATTCTACCATTGATTTTGGACCTCCCTGCTGGCTGCCGTACTGGGATCTATGTATTATATTTCTGTTTCATTTACTTTGCCAAAGTGAGTGTGTGTGTGTGTGTCTATTTGCAGAGAGGGGGGGTGGGGGTAGAGCCATAGAAACAGAGGGGGAGGGAGTCTGTCTGTGTGTATGTGTGTATGTGTGCACGTGTGTATGTGTGTATGTGTGTATGTGTGTATGTGTGTATGTGTGTATGTGTGCACGTGTGTATGTGTGTCTGTGTGTATGTGTGTATGTGTGTATGTGTGTATGTGTGTATGTCTGTCTGTGTGTATGTGTGTATGTGTGCACGTGTGTATGTGTGTATGTGTGTGTGTGTATGTGTGTATGTGTGCACGTGTGTATGTGTGTATGTGTGTCTGTGTGTATGTGTGTATGTGTGCACGTGTGTATGTGTGTCAGCCAAGAGCGATTTCTCTTTTTTTTTCAGTCTCCTCAGAGAACAACTCTTAATTAAAGAGTAGAGTGCCTTCTCTCTGTGCTGCCCGTGGGCCAGGGACGGAGATGAGGGGGACAAGGTGAAGGATTTCTTGGTTTATACAGACAAGGGGAACTTTCCCAATCAATAGCCTTCACCTCACTTGCCTCTCTATGCTTCCTGTGTGTGTGTGTGTGTGTGTGTGTGTGTACACATGCATGTGACCCCCTTTCCTGGCTGACCAGGTCCTGGGGAACAGCTGGAGTCGTAGCTCTCCCCCTGCAAGCTGCTGTGTGAATATTGCATGATGGTTGATGCACTGTACATGTGCATTATGGAGGACCCCTATGTGGATCCATAATTCATTTTTGACAGCAAGGTCTGCACCTTCTGAAATAGTAATGCTCTCACCACGCCTCAACTAAATCTCCATGAATTGCGGCAGGATCGAAAAGCCTTTATCGGTTTTATTCCCTAGCATTTCAAAGTGTTTATGATGGTAGTTTTCAGTTTTGAAATCTGATTTATCGGTTAATATATTTTGTTTATATTTGTTGTATTGTTTATCTGTGTACTTGCCCTGTGGCTGGAGCTGGAGCCACCATCCCTAAGTCACCACCGATAGTAATGCCCTCCATATCAGTCTGGAGCCTGGCCAAGTGCCAAAGGTTTGAACTCATCCTGGAAATACACCCCCCCCCCCCTCCCTTGTCTTGAAAATAGAACACCTCCCAAATCAATAGATGGTGACAAATGGGCTTGACTGGGAGAGCTCTGGACAGCAAAAGCAAAGAAAGACAGAGATGGAGAGAGAGAGAGAGAGAATAAAAGGCTTAAAAGCAGGAGGAAATGATGAACAGAGAGAGGAGGGTAGAGGTAGAGAGAGAAGCGAGGGATGGCTGGAGGAATGGCAAGTAGACAAGTGCGGTCGGTGGCAGACGGCCGGCAGCTGTTTTGGCCGGGGCGCGGGGCCACTGGCAGCAGCTTGTGTTTTGCATAATGGGCCGCGCTCATTTCCACACGCTGGGTAATTACACTCCACTCAGCAGACAAGCGGCCAACCGTGCACTCTCTCTCTCTCTCTCTCTCGCTCTCTCTGTGTCACTCTCTCTCTGTCACTCTCACACTCCCTCGCTTTTTACCCTCTGCTCCTCCTCTCCTCTCCTCCCTTCCACTCCTCTTCCCCTACACTTTCAGCTGCTCATCCTCCATGTAGGAATATCAAAGTGTGTGTGTGTGTGTGTATTAGCACGTTCACATTGGCTTGTGCGGTCATGTGCTCTGTGAGTGTGTTCACGTTTGTTGTTGAAAATGATTTAGTGTTGGTAATTTGGCAAATATGGACTGATTTATGTAGACATTCACACGTGTGAGGTTCACCACACAACACTACGCCCCAGTGGAGCCCACTCTGGGGGCTGCATGCTCATTGATTACAGCTTTGTGGGGATGTGTGGAAGCCTGCACGATTATTTAGCTGTGTGAGAGATGTGATGAAGATGGGATTGCCCACACATGTTGGGATTTTTAGATTAAACTAACAGAAGTGACTCCATTTGTTCTGGTTTTGCAGTAAGGAATTAGATGTTCCTCTTGTCTTCATCCTCTTTTGAAAAGCTCACTGTGTTTCTTTACTCTGGAATTTTCAGACCCAAGGGAGCGTTTCCCCGACATACATACACTATATCGTGGCATATATTCAATGAATCTGTGTATGTGTGTGTGTGTGTGTGTGCTGCGAGTTAAGAATCACACCTGTGAAGGACCCTCCACATCCTCTGTGTGTGTGTAAGAGAGTGTGTGTGTGTGTGCTGTGAGTTAAGAATCACACCTGTGAAGGACCCTCCACATCCTCTGTGTGTGTGTGTGTGTGTGTGTGTGTGTGTGTGTGTGTGTTTTACTGCAGAGCCAGCATGTCTGATGTGGTGTCTGAGTGAGGTTGGCTCGGTGGGGTTACACTGCTCGCTCTCAGTGGGGAAACACCACATTGTGGTTAGCAAGTGTTCTCTCTGGGCTCTCATGTTATATGTGTATGTGTGTGTGTGTGTGTGTGTGTGTGTGTGTGTGTGTGTGTGTTTGTAGGTGTGTGAGAGTATGCCTGCACGCCTGTGTGTGAGTATCTTTTTTAGTTCGCAGTGCTGAAATGTGTACAGTATGTGTAAATGGAGAGGGTGTGTGTGTGTGTGTGTGTGTGTGTGTGTGGCACGGAAGACACGTGCAGTGTTGCCCAGTGGTCCCCAGCACAGCGCAACGCGTCCACACTTCAGTCCCGTCCCAGTCGAAGGCCATCAGTAATCGACGACTCCCAGTGTCTTTTGTGTCTTTTGTGTTAAGCCTGCCTGCCTGCCTGCCTGCCTGCCTGCCTGCCTGCCTGCCTGTCTGTCTGTCTGTCTGCCTGCCTGCCTGCCTGCCTGTCTGTCTTTCTGTCTGCTGTAGCTCTAATGGCCTTCCCAGGGATGCATTCACACTTTTAGCCAGCCTATCGATTTACAGACTCTAATGATCTGCCAGAACAGGGCCTTCATAGGCTAAGGCTCGATCAGCCTGCCGACAGCCATCCCGCAAGCAGGCAGTAAGGACTGCTCAGTGTCTGTGCGTATGTATCTGTCTGTGTGTGTGTGTGTGTCTGTGTGTGTCTGTGTGTGTGTGTGTCTGTGTGTGTGTGTGTGCATGTGTGTGTGAGCGAGAGAGGTGGGAGTAGACTGGCACACCTTTGGCAGCAGCTACTGCAGTCCAGGAGATCCTGAGGGACCACAAGGAGGAGAAGAAATGGGTGTCTGATAGACCTGTCAATCACCCGGCTCCATGTGACTCAAGCTGTTATTAATTTAAGCTGCCCCACTCTGTGTGTGTGTGTGTGTGTGTGTCTGTGTGTGTGTGTTCTTCACTCCTCTGGGCTTGACTGGAGTGATTTTCAGTGCAGTGATGGCAGACATTTCCTGATGTTTGATGGCCATAGTTAGTGCCAGGCCTGAGCACTTGAGGTACCTTAGCAAATGGCCAGATGGCTCCACCTCCCTTGCCCATTGGTCCTGCCCCCCACGAGTAACCCCACCGCCCGTGTACCCCCAGTGCCTTGGCACGATCCGTGATGCTCCTTGACCCCCCTCCTCTCGTGTGTGTTTTCTCTGGCAGGATGGCAAAACGGCAGAGGACCTGGCCAGTGCAGAGGGCCACGAGCACATCGCCCTGCTGCTCAGCAAACTCAAGAAGGTGAGAAAGCCATCTCGACCTCTTTCTCTCTCTCTCTCTCTCTCTCTCTCTCTCTATCTCACACATACTCATCATTCTCTCTCTCTTTCTCACTCTTACACACACACACACACGTATACTGTATACTGTAGTCTCACCATTCATATATATACATAGAGCCTCTTGTGCCAAGCTCTCTGCATTTGCCATTCTCTTTGGTGTGGCCATCACTTGGAGTGCTTGTGCTGAATGCAGTGGTGGGACTTGCTCTATGGCCTTAAGGATGGAACCATAAGGAAGGAGAGTGTGTGTGTGTGGTGTTGAATTGCAAAGTCCAGCTGGAATCAGCGCTCTCAAACTTTGTCCCACTCACGTTTCCTATGTACAGTAAATCAGCGTTTAACACGCTAACACCGTTATTAACTCTTGGCACTGCTAAGTAATTGTGTAATATAACATCCTTGCAATCATTAGACCCTTTAGCGCCATTAACTGACCTTCAGACTTTAAATGTGACTCTCACTCACACACTTGTCTTCTTGATATTATTGGAGACATCCTAAACTCCCCATTAGCACACTATTTAGGTCAGGAGAGTGCATTTGGGATGTGTGTGTGTGTGTGTGTGTGTGTGTGTGTGTGTGTGTGTGTGTGTGTGTGTGTGTGTGTGTGTGTGTGTGTGTCTGACAGTGAGAAATAACTAAGAAGTACTGTGCAGTGGAGATAGTCTTACAAACAAAATGCAGCAGGATCAAGATTTTTGTGTCTAAACAAAAATGCACCTTTTTTGTACAATGCAGTACTTGGTACTCTAGGACATGACGTTTTTGTTCTCCAAAACATGGCATTTCCTTCATATGCTCTTATGACAGACTTTTACATCTGTTGGTAAATTATATAAAATCTTACTCACGGGCCTACTGTACAGATTAGCGCATTTTATAGCAATTACCTTTACTGCCTTTGACAGAATGTCTTTTGTGTGTGTGATGGAAGTCAGTTGCATCCCAGCACAAACTACCGTTAGCGGTCGATAGCCATGCCGGCCTGTGCCACACATGATGCGGCTGCTGCTGCGGCGGTGCGCTAAATTGAGTTTGGTTTGGTGTCTGGTCCGTTCCACTCTGGTTCCGGCCTTATTCTTTCCATTGGCATTGTCACGCTGACCTGATTCACTTCATTAGTCCTGGTCCATTGTCTCCCCATCCTCCTAGTCTGGATTTATAATAGTTTCTTATTATGGCCCGGTGGTTTAGGAATTCTATAGGTCTGTCTGTGCTTTCTGTCACTGTGAGTACATGATAATAATGTATTGTATTAGTGCCCAGTACCCATCTCGAAATACAGTTGGATTACCAATTCCTTCTCTCAAATGTGGAACATCCTTGACATGATTGGCTGTCTAGGATAAAACGGGATCATGTCTAGGAATAATTTGGGATTACTGTAACCTACTTGTTCAACTGTAAATTCATAACGAGCCTCTCCTCTGAAGGGCTATCACGATAATCAGAGCTCTTGCAAGTTGAAAACTTGGTCATAGTTACTCAACTGTTATTATTTTATTAACAAGTACGATCCATCACTGGACTACAAAATATTTTTTAAAATTAATCTAGAATATATATTTTTTTTTTACTCTTTAGGGCACTTTTTAAAATAATTATTTTTTTTTCCCCATGACGTTGGCATGCTCTTTATTGACCACAGTTCCTGAATTTCTAAGCGACAAACCAGTCAGATCCCATGGCAAGACAGAGGCAAATTATTTTTTCTATTCTAGACACTAATTTAACAGACAAATCGCGGTGCGCACCCTTTCCCCCTTGCAGACATGCGCCGTCGGTAGAAGGTGGGGCGTATCAGAACGGGAGGGGGAGTTTCGGTTGGAATATGCAAAGCGCCTACCTCCTCCTCTACCGTTCATGTGCTTCTGCGGTTGCCTTGGTTGGTGTGTGTACACGGCTATCCACCTCTGCCTCAAGCAACGCGTGGAGTTGTTTTTCATGCGATTAACGCATTTCGAGGACTTGCAGAGATCACTGAACCTGCACTGAGCGACTGTATGCGCAGAAGAGACAAACGGGACCTGCATATAGGAACCAGACAGAGGGGTTCGGCTTATTGTCAGAGCAACAGCAGCAAACACAGGAGCAGAGGGAGTCACGTCTCCAATCACACCGCACGTCCACACCAGCCAGTAAAAGGTGAAGTTTCCTCTTTCTGTGCAGCCTATTTCAAATAAAAATTCAAGTCCTGCTATAATGTGCGCATTTGATGTTAGTCTGCAAAGACGTTCCTGATTTACTAATATGAGATTTGGTTTTATGAAGTCAGCTAAGTTTCTTGCCTAATGGCATTCGGTGGGTTAACGTTCAGTCGTAAAGTCGCTGGTGTCACTCGTGGAAATTGTAGGAATGCCATTTAGTAGCCCAACACCACATCAACCAGGTTAAACATAATAATGATTGGCAATTCCCTTTTGCCAGAGTTAGGCGGTGCTGTAAAATAAATGCCTATTTTATTTTATTTTTATAATAAATTAAGAAGTAGCCTATTGATTTCAAAAGAAATTCAGTAATTCTACTTTTGCCAATGCGTCTTAATCTCCTTGCGATAATGTTCTTCTACTCTCGCACCGGCGTCTCCAAGGAAGCGTGTACTTAGGTTACATTTCAGTCAATTTGCTGCGAGTGGTATTCTGCTGCAGGAGCGGTGCGAGAAATTCCGGCTGCACGTTAGATGGACCATCAAGCTCACACAGACCTGTGGCGAAGGGGGGATGGGGCGGTTTTGGTTTGGTTTAGGTGGGATAATTTGATGGAAACTCCTTAAACATTTCAGACAAAAGAAAGGCTGGTGAAAGGATGAAATTGAGAGAAGGGCGTGTTCGTTCTAATGCTGATCTCAGATGGAAGGTAGCAGCCTATCCCCGGTGATTTCATTTTATGCTCCACTCTGTGACAACCTGCGCTGCCGTGCGTGACAGGCAAATAGCTGATGAAAAGCAAATGGGAAACCTTCGGATTTTTTTATCGCTTCATGTTTGCCCGTGGGTGGGATGTCTCATCTAATACGTGTTCCGAGAATGCATGAGAAGATAAAGATGTAGAGTTTACTGATGAAAACTACAGACATCATCTCTAGCTGTGTCATCTTGACTCCAATATGCTTTCGCATCACCCAAGCGCCTTCAGTGCCCAACTTCAAATTAATTAAAGGCGCATGAAGGACTCCAAATATCCATCATTATTGAGCAGACATGATATTTATTGTACTGACTATTGAGGATGTAGCCTATGCAGTGGTTAAAAGGACTTTCTTTTCACCTCATAATAACGAGGTCCCAGTCCTCAAGCAAATGCATAAAAGTGTTAAAATATTCCGTCTGTCTGTAGCCTGCTGTGCAGTTTATGGTTTTGCGGCAAATGACTTGCTAAATGAGTGTGAAAAGGTAATAGATTATGGCTGTAGACCTACTGGATCCGTGGGCTACCAAAGTTGGCCGTGTGAAAAGCCATTTGAATGGCATGGTAAGTGATTTACTTAATGTTTTTAATCTGATGTTTTCCCAGGGTTGACTGAATGCACCTGTGCTACAGTTGCCTTGTCGGACCGGTAGCCGTCTGCGCGGGCTCCAGTGCCGCCGCTGACAGAGGAGAGGAGGCGTAGCGTGAAGGTGAGGAGAGGCCGTCGGGTAGTTTGGGCGGCTGATCAAAGCCCCGCAGTGGGCACCGACCCAAGAGAGAGAGAACGAGAGAGAGAGAGAGAGAGAGACGGCTCTGCCAGCCAGCAGCAGAGGGAGGGAGCGCCAGAGTCAAAGCCAGCCAGTCTTCCAGGAAGCCGGGGCCCCCGACAGGCTCCCTGGAGACCCCCATGTGCTGGCGAGAAGGCTCCCGGAGGGGGGCAGGCAGCCTCGCGTCTCACCCCAGAGCCTCTGAGCTCCTTGCCCCGCCGGTCTAGTTGTGGCGCTGGATGTCGAGAAGGATTAACCCCCTCGCGCCCCACCGAATCGCCAATTACCACGCTTAGCCGTCTTTGCGGTAGCCCCCGTCTTGACCCCCCGTTACCCAGGCGTGACCCAGAGATGCCCTGCTGGCGAGCTGGACCCCGCAGCCCCGCGCGGGGACGTCATGGCACCAGCTGTGAACGGGCATCGGTACCCGCCGCGTCGGTTCTGGCGCATCTGCTGCGGGCGCTGGCGCTGGGCCTCCTGCTGTTGGGTGCCAGCTGCGGTGCCATCCACATGGACGCGGCGCAGAGCCACAGCGCCTTCACCTGCGAGCCCATCGGCCTGCGCATGTGCCAGGACCTGCCCTACAACACCACCTTCATGCCCAACCTGCTCAACCACTACGACCAGCAGACCGCCGCTCTCGCCATGGAGGTGAGTGACGGGAGATGAGGGCTGTTGCTTTCTCTCTCTCTCTTTCTCTCTCTCTCTCTCTCTCTCTCTCTCTCTCTCTCTCTTTTTTTTCTCTCTGTCTCTCTGTCTGTCCGTCATGTCTGTATTCAGCAATGGGAGATGCCTCTCTGCTCCAGTGTTTCCCATGAGACTTGATCAGACTGTGGTTGGGGTGCGGGTTAGGGGGGGTGCTGCTCTGTTATGTGTACGATGCACTCCTGCTGGTTTGATTGCAACTTCATGTCCGTCCGTTCCTACAGCGAAATAGAGCAGAATCATCAGTGGTCGTCAAAGAGTTTAAACTAATGCAGAGAGAGAGACTGGAAAGTCAGTATAAATGCAGATTTGGCTGACTGGGTGCAAGATAGACGAACTACCGTGCGATGGGCAACCATACTCAGGAAACAATCTGGGAACAGATCCAATGGTTTACCACAGTGATATTTTCTCTGTTCTCTACGCTTCTGTGCTCGGTGTGTGTGTGTGTGTGTGTGTGTGTACGCCACCATTGCTTGTATTATTCTGCTGGTGGTCCTTGCTTGGTGTGTCATCATCAAGCATATTGCAGAGTGTGAGTGACCCCCTGTGGTATCCCTGCAGTGGGGTCATCATCAACATCAGATCATCCAGAACAGACAAATGTCAACTGGAGTCTCTCTCTAAATCACTGTGACATTTCGGTGTTCAGGTGGCACTGCTGATGGCAGAATCTTGATATTTTGATTCAGTTTCAGGGGTAGTGATGAATGTTAGCCAGTACAGCCCATAGAACCCCATTCATCTGTGGAGCCGGATCGGGGCCAGGTCAGAGCCAGACCAGAACAGGATCAGGGCCACAGAACAACTAGAGCAGGGCTGGTGATGAATGTTAGCCGGTATAACACAGTACAGCCAAGCCCACAAAACCCTCTCCAGCTGGCGCCGGACCGGGGCCAGATAAGGGCCAGAGGAGGAGCAGAGCAAGGCTGGTTTTATTCCAGATTAAGCTGCCATCTGAGTTTGTCGTCTGTCGCCTCACTAACATCCCCTCTCAAACACCCAGATTGACCTTAACGCGACCACAACTGTGATGGCTCATCGTTTGTTTGAGTGTGTGTGTGTGTGTGTGTATGTGAGAGAGTGCGTACGTGCATGTATGTCAGTGCATGTCAGATATTGACTGACATCTGTGCGTGTCCTACATAATGTGCACGTCCGCGTTTGAGCCGCACATACACACACACACACACACACACACGCACCAATCCCCGCACACACTCTTCCTGCCTACTAGAATAGTATGGAGTGGAGTGGAGTGCGGGGGGATGAGTATGGGTGGGTGGATGGTTTTCTTGTCAGAGCTGTGCTCTGTGTGTGTGTGTGTGTGTGTGTGTGTGTGTGTGTGTGTGTGTGTGTGTGCACTCACTGACCTATGCTATGGATGAGTGGGCGGACATGTTTACGTGGGTTGGTGAATGCTCTCACTGACCTGTGATACAGACAGTTGGATCAGTAGGGTGGATGATGTACAGTATGTGTTACTGGCGGTTGGATCTGTTAAAAAGGGGGGTTAATGGGTGAGTGAGTGGATGGATGGATGGATGGATGCATCTTGTGGGTGATGTGTGTGTTTCAGTGAGTGGAGGATGGGCCTGACTGTCCTCTCCTGTGCAATGGGTTGCTTGGTGAAGGAAGGAACCGCCACACATCTCCACCCTTATAGATCATTCAGAATCCCTCTGGATTAGAACGAGTGGGTGGGTGAAGTGTAGATTTGTTTGAGTTGTGGGTGGCATTTTGGGTGGGTTATGTGTTTTGAGTGAGAGTGTGTGTGTGTGTGTGAGTTGGGTTGTCCTGTGCTGTGGTTTGCTGAGTGAATGCATGAGCAAGTACTCTACACCTCTCTCCTCCACCCTTATAGCTAGATTCAGACTCAAAGCCCTCAGAATTCTGTTGACAGCATTTTGACTCCATCGTTTGCTCATATTTTATGTGTTCATAACTATTCATGTCCATAATTGTTTCATCACAGCATCGGCTTCTTGGTGTCTGATCAAAAGCTTAAATTAAGACATCTTTTTTTACTTTTTTATTTCTTTTTGTGAGCCTCCCTCCACATGGCTGAAGCACAAACAGAGAGAGGGATAGAGGGAAGTGTTTTGGTAATTGTGGTCATGGGAATAGTGCAGTTGATTTCTTAAAGTTGGACTATTTTAAGCCTAATTACTCTTAAATCCACGGAGATATACACAAGCATAATCCCTGTAATCAGTAGCCAGTGGAAGATCCAGCCCTAATTTTACAGATCTTTGGGGGGGGGGGGGCGCAGGAAGGAACCTAAACTAACTGCTGGCCATGAAAAAGAAGTCACCCGTTTAATCCCTTAACTCAACAGAGAGAGCACAGTAATTCAGCAACGGGCTGAAAGACCGACGCCAACCACACTTTCAAATGACAAATCTGTTCCAGTGCAGGACCCTGCATGTTTAATCACCACGGTAACCGGAGCTTGGCCGGCGCTGAAACTGATTGTGGGTAGTGTAGTTTTATGATGTGAATATCACACACCAACACACGCCTTTCCCATGGGACCATTTATGCGAGTGAGTAAGTTGGCCTTGGTGTTGTTTGTAAAACAGAATAATTAATGCTTTAGGGACTACTTTTTTGCAGCCATTGCAGACGTGTGTGTGTGTGTGTGTGTGTGTTTGTGATTGTGTATGTGTGTATGGCACATATAGTAATAGCAGCTAACTCCAGACCCTTTGGTCTTTGCCCTTGATCTCCCCTGCATATCCTGAAAGCGTCGCTTGGCAACTGCCACGGTAACTACGGCGAGTAGGTGTTATATATATATATATATTATACTGTATATCATTAGTCATACCATATAGACCCTGCTGTAGCGTTAGCGACACAGCTGCGCTAGCTGACCTGTGGGTGAACAGTAACCTGGATGGACTGGACTGGGCTGGGCTGGGCTGCTGGCAGGGTGAACTGGCACTGGTGTTGATCAGCTAAAAGCCCATTTCTCCCCATCATAGGGCACTGCCAGACGGGTACGAGGGTGGGCGGATAGGGATGGGTGTGTGTGTGTGTGTGTGTGTGTGTGTGTGTGTGTGTGTGTGTGAGAGAGAGAGAGAGAGAGAGGAAGCGGGCGATGGAGTGGGCGAGCGGATGGA
Source organism: Sardinella tawilis (assembly GCA_030264315.1). Taxonomy (NCBI): domain Eukaryota; kingdom Metazoa; phylum Chordata; class Actinopteri; order Clupeiformes; family Clupeidae; genus Sardinella; species Sardinella tawilis. Next base: position 1,127,566 of record JASCQY010000036.1, read on the forward strand.
GGAACGGATGGAAGGACAGACAGACAGACAGACAGGCGCTAATGGTGCCAGCTGGTCATTCAGCGCCTCTAACTGGCTCCTAATCTGTGCTGTGTGTCCCACAATGGGGGGATTGATCAGGACGCGGAGAGAGAGAGAGGGAGAGAGAGAGAGAGAAAGTAAGAGAGGGAGAGGGAGGGAGAAAGAGAGAGGGAGGGTAAGGAGGAAAGAGAGGGTGGGACAGAGGGGTTCCTTTTCTCTTTCCCCTCCTCTCCTCTCCTCCCTTCTCTCTCTCTCTCTCTCTTTCTGCTACAGTCAATTAAGTCTCAGAGGAGAGCGACAGCATCCCACCCACACTCTCTGATCTCCTGCACAACAGTGTGTGTGTGTGTGTGTGTGTGTGTGTGTGTGTGTGTGTGTAAGTGTGTCTGTGTGCACCAGTGTCAGGTCTCAGTGGGATGGTACATCCTAAGTCACGTGAGGTGGGAGGGGGGCCCTGTGTGTGTGTGTGTGTGTACACCAGTGTCAGGTCTCAGTGGGATGCTATGGTACAACATCATAGGTCACGTGTGTGTGTGTGTGTGTGTGTGTTGCAGTGATGGTAGGCTCCACCTCTCAATCGTCTCTGTTCCATCTGTGGTGTGTGTGTGCATTCATGTGTGTGTGTGTGTGTGTGTGTGTGTGTGTCCTCACCCCTCCCTCTCCCCATGGAGGTGTATAACATCACTCCTGGGACATACAGTTGTGTTCAAAATAATAGCAGTCTGCTTAAAAAATTGAGTAAAGCCCAAAATCCTTATAATAGTTTTTA
>JASCQY010000036.1:1142016-1148811 GCA_030264315.1 Sardinella tawilis
CGCCCAGCAGCAGCGCCGTCAACGAGAGCCGACAGGTCCTCCAGGAGCCCGACTTTGCCCAGTCCCTGCTGCTGCGTGACCCCGCGACCCCCGTCGTCAGGAAGTCGAGGGGAACGTCGACGCAGGGCACCTCCACCCACGCCTCTTCCACCCACCTGGCTATGGCAGACGAGGAGAGGAGCCGAGCGGGAAGCGTCCACAGCCGCGTCAGCAGCTACCACGGCAGCTTGCACCGCTCCAGGGACGGCAGGTAGCGACCCCGACCCGCCATGCTAATGGCTAATGCTAGCACACAAATTCTAAACAATCCGATTAAAACCATCGCTGTCTCAAGAAGAATCAAGCCCCCACACTAACTGCTGTGACTGTTCAGTGACTGGTGACTCCTTAGCCTGCGTTTTTCTAGGGATAAAAAGGGAAAACAAACCACAATTAAGACAAACATTAAGAGAAGCCGCATAAATCAAACAAACTGAACTGATCAAGTAAGAATACTGTTAACTCATTTCTAATAGTCTTCATAGCAATAAATATTTTTTTAGAATATGACAGTACAGTGCTACAGTACTGTAGTAGTACTAAACATCAGTCATTTCTGGGTGCAACACAGAGTTGCCATCTTATGAGGATAGCCTGGCGTACACAAGATGGGCCAAAACATTGAGATTCACTATCGAAGTTGATGGAAATCCTTTTCCTCCCTGGCACGGAGCACAACATAAGAAGCCCACGTCTCACACCAAAAGCTTAATGGCCTCCGGTTAAAAAAAAAAAAAAAAAAAAAAAAGCCTGTGAGGTCAGTCCAGCTGAGCTGAGTTTCTCAGTGAGAAACAGGAGTGTTGGAAGGCAGGAGATGAAGTGCTTTTTGCTGGGGCAGTTTTGCTTGGCTCACCATTCCACAGCTAGCAAGTTAAACAGCCATGCATCCCCAGTGAGACAAAGATGAAATTCAAAATGGCCTCAAGCGAGAGAGATTTAATTCTCTTCAGCACGGTTCACAACAGGCTAGCAGGAGGTAATGAAGGAGGCCAAAGCTTCACTGCCTCTTTACTGAATGAGGGGGAATGTGACATGCTTGGCTTGCGCTAGAGATGATTTTTGGTCCGTCTCGAAAAAAAAGAAAAGCATCACAAAGAATGTTAAATCAGTGTAAACCAATAAATGCGAAACATCTTCAAAGCCAAAATGATTAATGGGTGGGGTTTCCAAATTGTGTTAAATTCCCCTTCATTTCCAGCCGGCGTTGGCAGCAACTCTGCAGTTTAAAAAAAAAAAAAAAAAAATGGAACTGAAGCTGTTAAAAATAATTTCACGTAACAAGAAAAACAGTATCTTCCCCGAGCCAAAACCCCAAATACTTTGATTCCAGACATCACAACAGACTTCTTAGATGGTTTCAGATGGCCTTAAGCTAGACTGCAATATCCCTCTAAAAACAGGCCCAGTTGAATAAGACGGTGATGAGGACGGACGATAAGAGGCACAGTGAATGGTGCATTAGACAGGATAGAGAGAAATATCTCGCATTCAGGACGGAGGTGATAGTTCAACTATGTCCTCCTTTATTTTCCTTTATTTTCGTTTATTTGACATCATTTGCAGTGTGAAAATCAACGCAGTGCACAAGTAGAATTATTCTCTTAAATTATTATGGGATTATTCAGAGTGAATCAACCCATAGCCCTGTTGTTTCACATTGTAGAGTGCTTTCGGTAGGTATGATTTTTGTAGGTATGATATTTTTTCTGCAATGCTGACCAAATAGTGTAATGTCATCCAGTGCTAACTGCTGAGGGCAAAAAAGATGTCTGCATCTGTTAGCAGTAGCTGCCAGTTCGCAAATTCGGTCCACATTGTACCAAATGCTGTCGTTCTTATTCTCACAAACGGCATGGGGATACGGGCTGATTGACTTCCGCTTTTCCCTTTAAACTCAGTCACAACATAGAAATGTTATTGTATTTTGTGCGCAATGACAATAAAGCTGTTCGTTCAAGCAGTAATATTCTAACCCCCTCTCTGCCCTATGCTGTCTGTCCAGGTACACACCCTGTACGTACCGCGGCACAGAGGAGCGCCCGCCCTACGGCAGCATGCCCCGCCTTAACGAACAAGGGTCCTCTCGTCACGGGAGCATCCAAGACCTGGACAGCCAATCGCGGCATGGAAGCCAGACCCACAGCCACGCCTCTGCTTCGGTGTCGGGCGCTCCCATCCCCTCCCCCCTCCACGCCCCCGCCACGAGCATCACGCACGGCTCCGGCATCAACCCCGTGGAGGAGGAGGACGGGGCCAGTGCGTAACCCACGGAACCGGGTGTGGAACCTCTTAATGGACCGAATGGTGATTTTGACTAATACATCATTAAGTGTGTGTCGGAGCGGTGAGGGGCGGACTGCGGAGAGTTGATCTGACGTCTTGTGAGACACGCCTGAGGACTCATCTCTCTCGCGCGTCAGAAGTGAGAGAAGGCGCTAACTTGACGACTCCACACCTCATCGCGCCTCAGGTCATCCGTTTTGAACAGAAGCCACTGCCAACACAGCCGCGACAGCTGTGTGTGTGTGCGTGTGTGAGAGTCTGTATCTGTGTTTGAAATACTCAAATCCATGATGGTGTCCCCTGTGACGCACAGAGACACACAGAAATACCTGACCACTAATGCAATGAGACTTGATGTGCTTTCTACTGTGAATAAGACGAGGAGATGCTGGACAATGGCAGTAATGTATGTATTGGAATTGTACAAAAAAAAAAGAAGACTTTTGGTGCAACTGTCTGCCTATGAGTTTGACTGGCCTGTTATGAGTGCAGTACTGTGATAGATTACAGAGAAGAGGAGGAAGAGCGAGTGAGTGAGCGAGTGAATGAAAAGAGAAGAGGAGAGGGGAAAAGAGGTGAGGAGTGGAAGAACAAATGATGCAAGAAAAGAGGAAAGGAAATGAGAGAAAATGAACAAGCAGTAAACAGAAGTAAGGGGACAAGACGAGTTGAAAATCAGAGGAGATTGTGATGAGAGAAAGAGAGAGAGAATGATGAGAGAAAGAGAGAGAGACAGACAGAGAAAGATTGAGAGCGAGAGATTGAGAGCGAGAGAGAAGGGTGAAAAAAGGCAAGAAAACAAGCTGGAGGAGAAGAAGAGAAACGAGAGGAGTGGTAGAGGGAGGGATTGGATTAGGGAGGGGGGGGTGTTTGGGGGGTTGTTAGTAGGCAGCTGTCTAGAGATCAGACCAGGAATTTCTCACCTGCTGCTGAAGGCTCCTCTACCCCTGCAGATTAGCACGTACCACTGAACCGGAGTCAGCTTCAAAGCAGAGCTCCGTTCCCCTCCGTGCAACGCAACACAACACCACGCCGCACACACACACACTACATCTCTCTCGCTATACCCCCTCCTGACTCCGTTTGGAGCTCAAAGGTTCTGACAGAGAGGAGTGAAAAAGCAAAAGGAGAGAGCGAGAGATAAGGAAAAAGAAGTGTGTGTGTGTGTGTGTTTGGGAGAGGTTGCTCAACATGTTCAGGCTCAGGGCTCTTGAATGACTCCAGCAGCTAGTGGTGGTGTTGAAATGTTAGAAGAATACGTACAGACTGGATTATAAACTGATAGTGTGTGTGTGTGTGTGTATGTGTGTGTGTGTCAGTGCTCACGCTCCATTGTGCTTTACCTGTGTGTGTGCCGTGGCACTTTTCCCTCAGCGACTTCTGCTCTGCAAACCTCAACTGCCGAATATGCTCAATCATACCTCTTACCCTCCTCTCTGACTGAATCCCAATGTCACCCCTATGACCTACGCCCTGAAACCTTCATGACTGGCCAATATAGGGCTGTTATGTCTCTGAGCGACCAGGAGTTGGTTTCCCAAAGCCATATTTGCTAACCAGTTAGCAACGTGGTTGCAATGCCTTTACTCATTGCTACGTTACCATAACTACGTTAGCAACTACTAACTAATTACTGTACGTTACCAACTAGGGTTTTGGGAAACGCACGTCAGGGCTCACATCTTTGAGGAGATACTGGGATTCACAGCACTGTCCACCCTAAGTCCTTAAACCCTGAACCCTCAAAGAGCTACTGCAATTGACATCAATCAGCAAATCATGAAGCTGATTCAAGCCACTTACTGTAAGTCTTTGAGGGTTCAGGTTTCAGAAGTAAACAAGGACATACAGGGATTAGGATTCACTCACTCTCTCTCGCCCCAAACCACCTCCACCCCTCACACCCTTGGACCATCCCTGTTAGCCTACCTCATGAGTTTGGGGCTGGGGGGAGGAGGATGTTCACACACAGGGGCAGAAGGGCCACAGGGTGTTCTCCTGACCAAGCTCATAACACTCTTAGACTTTCTGTTACATCAGCAGATTTGGTTTAAGAGGAGTCTAGATTGAGTGCAATGACTAAAACAAATAAATGGCATATTGTGCCCTCTCTAAATTGTAAATGTAACTAAAAATGTAACTTAATTTGAATTCAAACTTTGACTATTAGGCCTACTTATGTAATCTACTAATCTGCTGTACTAAAATTGAATGTTTGATGGACCTCCTAACTTAAAGGAAAAGTTTGGCGTGAATCAATCAATGGCTCTATTGTTTGAGGTCACCAAGCGCTGTATGTAGGAAAAAGAACAAGAAAATTTGATACAGCATAGACCAAATACTCAGGCTATACTCAGTAGCTGATGTTTTCTGTATCAGCTAATGGGGATCCAAATAAAACATTAATTCAAACAGTGAATCAGCAACTAACATTAAGCGAATGGGGCGTAGTAATTTGCTTTCAGTTTCATTTTGCTATGCCCCATTCAGTTAACATTAGTTTTCAGTTTGTTATTTGGTCTGCAGTATGTTGCATCACATTTTCTGGTTCTTTCTCCTACAGACACAGGATTTCTCCTTTAAGGAGTCATCATCTGATAAACTGAATATTTTAAGTGAGCATAATCCAAATGTAATCTGATGTACACTGTATCTTGGCCGGAATGAAATCCTGGTGCGTCCTCTGTCTGTCCTAGAGAACACTCCCACCCCCAGCCCCAGCCTCAGCCTCCGCACTCGCCTTCTCCACTCTAACCCCTCGATGGTGTGAAAGCTCAGGCCCACAGGTTTAAACTCCAGGCCATGATTTGGTTTCAACCAATTGAATTGGAGCTGCAGTAATAGGTGGCCTTTTTGAACCACATTCCTCTAAACCTGGGGTGTTTCCCAAAACCATAGTTGCGAACTTGGTTACTAACTGTGGTGGAGGCAATGCAATTTGTATTGCCAACCACCACCACAGTTGCTAACTGGTTAGCAAATTTGGTTTTGGGACACACATTCCTGGGCTGCTACACACCTAACCCTAGTGAACAAGTGCTCTACTGTCTGTGTGCTACTGTGACTTATGCAAACCTTCAGAAGATCCACGGAAAGCTCTGGAAGCTCTACGTTGGCTCCAGGGTGTCCATCCTTACCACTCCCAAGTGCTCGTGTTCACATGCAGCTTGCGGTGCCCAGTCAGTGTCTTCAATGTGGCGCCCCCACCAGGAACACCTGTGCCACTACACCCCAGGACACAACCAACACTTGAGTTTCATTGTGATGGAAAGACTCATGAACATCACAGAGACTAAAGCAACTGTGCTTTCTGATGCGAGTGTGTGTGTAATGTAATCTAATTAAAGATGTACAGTGAAGCCTAACATGCTTAGTGATGATTAACTGTGGGTGGAAGAAGGGAAAGCAAACCAGTGGGGCTGTTTCTCCTCTGAGGATAACGATGGATATGTGTGTCTGTGTGTGTGTCTCTATGGTTGCATCAATACAGTGCCTGTGTGTGTTCAGTATGTGCTGTGATGGTTCTCTTCTGAGAATGCGTGTAACCTGGGCATGGCTACCGTCCTGATGTGGATCTCAATGCTAGGGTTAAACATGGTGTAGAGCCGTGTCCTCCTCAAGCCCTGGTAGTGCAGGATTGAACTGGAGCCTACTAGAGCTATGATCATCAATAAATACATGGACTGACAGTCTGTTACAAAAGCTTTTCAGCATTAAGAAAGACATACGTAAAATACATGTTGCAAAACATTACCTTTCCGACACATGTTGCAAAGCTAAAGAGGCCATTTTAGGTGTCTATTCAGAGGCCTATCTAATCACATGAATATTTTAGATGAATAAATCTGAACATTGGAATTAACTCCAAGACAGATGTGACTGCTAATTCTGCTATTACAAATCCATGCCAAATCCCTTCCAAAATCATTCCACAATCAACTAACGGACAATTAATCAGCAAAGTATCTGTGTTGTTTCCAACAACCTGTTCACCAAACTCTGCCCAGGTGGTCTCCTGAAATCTCTTCCTCTCCTCTCGGTGGGAGTTGGTCTCCATGGAGATGATTCAGTGTTCTGTTCTACCGTCATTTCCCCAGAGCCTCTTCCTGCATTTGGTTTCCAAGTAACCGCTCACTCAACTCTGTCATGCATTTTCCATCTCAAAAAAAAATATGGATTTTTTTTCCTTTGGTTGTATAGAAAATGTCTACAACCAAATTTGGCACTGCCCTTGTGGCTAGCTGTTGAATGTGTTCAGTATTGATGTTCATTTAATAGGGAGGTGCAAGATTTAACTAGAGAATGTAATTCCAGGGAATTACGAGTGCATGAAAATGCAAGATGGCCATAGTTGATGGCAATTGACAGTTCACATGACTGAACAGTTAAATAGTTGATAGTTTAAATAGTTAAATTCTTTAATAGTTACATATTATAGTGAGGACTTTTATTTTGAAACAGTTGTAGGATGAG
>JASCQY010000036.1:1158869-1166369 GCA_030264315.1 Sardinella tawilis
ATTTACATGATCTATAAGGTCATGTTAATTAATGTACATTGTCCCTTTTCTTAAATAAATAAATACAAATACAAAATCTGCATCAGTGCCCTTTCCTGCCTGCAAACAGCTAATGGGTGAGCTAATGGCTAATAATTAATGCTAAATCAGGCCTCCACACAGCCTTGGTCTGGGCAGCAAACAAACAAACAAACAAACAAACAAACAAAAACAAACAAATAAAAATAGCCAGCTACATACTGTATGCATACGTAACTCTAAACCATTATCAGAGTGCATATAAAGCCATAGACTATATATAAAGAGCAAAGGATGCACAGGAAATCTCTCTCTCTGTCCATGGATGTGTTCTCAGCTCATCCTTTACAATATACTGTAGACTGATAGCCTGGCCTTGAGTGAGACTATGATGCATGACACACACACACACACACACACACACACACTTATTTTGTCACAGGCCTACTCAAGTCTACAGAACTGGTTGACATGGTGATGAACTCATCCTGAGCACAAGCACAACCACACGCGCACACACACACACGCACACACACACACACACATACACTTCGTAATGCACATGAATAAAACATCTGCAGATCAGAGGAATGAAGGCAGCTGGCTGGCTGATCTCGTCTTCTGTCGATGTAGCTGTGTGTGTGTGTGTGTGTGTGTGTATGTGTGTGTGTGTGCATATATGATATGGAGTTAGCTGGGTCTGTGATGTGCATCAGTAAGTCTGTGCAGAACCAGTGAAAGAGAGAGCGCGCGCACGCACACACACACACGCTGTGACTCACACCATAAGCTTAGTTGTGCACACACACACCAGTGCCAACAACAGATAGGCCTAGTTCAGAATGCTTGAAATTCACTGCAGTAAGAGAAGTAGGTTTGATGTATCAATGTTTTACGAATGCCACTTAACTGTGGTACTAAATGTAGGCAACTGAATTTCCATTCCTTTTCTGAACTCAACCAAATACAAACCAGACGTGCGCTCCCGGAGACAAAAGGACAGCCTCTGTGGACACACATACACACACACGTGTAGTCATGCACACTTACGTCGCGGTCAAACTGGGAGATGGGAGCGTCTCCTCCACAGTCCAAGCCGCCCCCTGACGACAGCGAGCCTTCAGAGGGAGACGTCATCTGCCGTTTCCCGGAACCGTAGCTACCCCCGGAGAACTCGCGCCGTAGAGCACTGCCATTCTGAGAAGAACCTGCAGAACACAAAATAGACACCAAACTCTCAAGGCACAGATGTTCTGGAACACAGAAAAGGGATCAGGTACAATGCAAAGGAAAATAATAACAATTTGACTTTCAAAACGCTTATTTAATGGAACAAGTGAGCTCAGTTTCAGTTTTGTGTCCGGTGTTCCATTGAGTTAGCGTAAGCTGCTGGTTCGCTATTTACACACACACACACACACACACACACGCACTGTGTGTAGTCTGTGTTGTTCCAAATTCTTTTGCTTTCCTTGCTATCGACAGCACTCACCAAGCTCAGATAACAGCACTATGATTGGAACCTTTGCTTTAAACTGAGTGTGTGTGTGTGTGTGTATGTGTGTGTGTGTGGTTGACTCACGTGTTCCTAGGCCACTGCTGGCACTCATGGATCGGCCCGGTTCCGGTCGTGCCTTGGCGATGGTGGGGATGCTGACGGACCCGCCCAGAACCCCACGGCTCTCCTGGGGCCGCAGATTCTATGGCGAGGGACATCACAGGGGTCAGACATGACTAATCACTGCACGTTTGACACACACACACACAGCCAGTAGGGGTCGCTTTACGATACTCTTCAAGTCACACATACTGCATGTTTCACAACATTGAGTATTTCTTCAGACAATACCACAGTCAGCACACATTTGGACTGTGACACAGACACACTTACTCTGACAAACATAGAGTGTGTGTGTGTGTATGAGATTGACGCAAACAGGTGTAGGGTGGGCAGTGGGACAACATGGGGAAGTGTGTGTCAGAGGCAGAACACCAGAGAGACAGAGGCAGGGGTCTGAGACCGAGACACATACACTCACACAGACTGACAGACAGACACATTGGGGTACATTGGGCTTATTCACTTGACACACAACACACAACAGAGGCACCACACACACACACACACACACACACACACACACACACACACACAGACTCATGTCCTGATGAGGCCCCGGATGGCAGGCAGGAGCAGTAGTCACATTCAGACACATGTAGACCTCAGGACAAGTGCACAGTCTGCGCACACACACATACAGTCTCTCTCTCACTCCCTCACTCAATCTCTTGCAGGCCACACACACACACACACACACACACACACACAATCTTTGTCAGGCTGTACACACAACCTATCTCAGACAGATGCGGATGTACTCTCATTCTCACACAGACACACACATACATTCTGAGAAATGCTAAAAGATACATTCTGTCTGTATTCCACACAAACATACATACATTCTGAGATGGGCTTAATGAAACACAAATATTCTTTCTCTCTCTCTCTCACAGACACACTCTTCCTTCCTTCCTCTCTCTCGCTCTCTCTCAGTCAGGTGGAGTCGTACCAGAGAGCAGGTGGAGGCGGGAGTCCCAGGGGCGGAGCTTAGGGACGGGGATCGGGAGGAGAGAGCACCGGCATCTTGGGACAGGAAGTTGTCAGCAGAGAGGGGGGTCATGTGATAGACATGCTCAAAGCTGGTGGGCGTGGAGATGATGCGGGAGCGGGGGGAGGGCAGGGGGGAGCCCGGCTACCATAGGAAGGAGGGATAGAGAGGGAGGAATAGGGAAGGAAGAGAGTGGGGGAAGAAAGAGGGAGGGAAATGGATAGAGAGAGAGGGAAAGGGGTGGAGAAAGAGGGAAAGACGGGGGGATGAAAGAGAATGGGAGGGAGAAGGAGGGATGGGGAAGGAGGGAGAGAGGGGGAAAGACAGGGGGGGAAAAAGAGAAAGAGAATGGGAGGGAGACGGAAGATGAGAGAAGGGAAGGAAAGAAGGAGGAAAGGGGGAGGAAAGGATAGAGAAAGAAGGGAGGAAGACGGGGAGAAAAAGTGAGAGAGGGGGACGAAACAAGAAAGGGAGGGAGTGGTGGTGGAGAAAGATGAAGCAAAGTGTGAAGAGGGAAGAAAGGAAGGGGGGATGTCGGGAGGGTCAGGTGAAGGTATAGAGGGAGTGAGTAATGAGGGAGATAAAGAGGGATAAGGAAAGACATTGAGGGAAGAGAGGGAAAAAGGGGTGGAGAGGGGGATGTAGGGAGAAACAGATGAAGACGTAGAGCGAGTGAGGAATGGGGAAGGTAGATAGAAAAGGGGGTGGAGAAAAAGGGGTGGAGGGAAAGAGATGGAAGGAGGCGTGGGCAAAGGGGGAATGGAGGGATGTAGAGAAAAATGAAAGGAAAAAAGAGGAGAAAAGTAGAGTAAAGTAGAGGCATGCACACTACACAGACTAGCCTACAGCTACAGAAAGATCTACATGAAGTCTACATGAGGGGTCTATGGCCCAATCCCAACGTCCTCCCTAATCCCTAAACCCTCATAGACTTAACTGGCATGAATCAGCCAATAATGGAGTTGAATCATGCCAATCTGGCGTCTGTTTCCAAAAAGCATGGTTGCTAGCCAGTTAGCAACTAAGTTGGTTGGCAATGGGAAGTGCTTTGCAACCTGGTTAGCAACTATGCTTTTGGGAAGCGGACCCCTAGCCTTTGAGGGTCCAGAGCTTAAAGGAGAAGTTTGGTGTGAATCAATCCATGGCCCTGTTGTTCAATGTCAATGAATGCTGTTCATAGGAAAAAGAACAAAAACATTTGACATAAAATAAACCGAATAATGAACCGGGCAACTAACACTAAGTAAATGGGGCATAGTGTCTTACTTTCAGTTTCATTTCCCTATGCCCCATTCAGTTAACAATAGTTATTGGTTTATAACCCTGCATCAATTTTTTTCGTTCTTTATGCTACATACAGCATTCAGTGACCTCTTACAACAAGGCTATGGATTGATTCACACCGAACTTCTCCTTTAATGCTTAGGTTGGATATTGGGCTTCAGCCGATGACTTAGACTAGCAGAGAGTGAGAAGCTTGGTGAACCAGTACTAGAGTTGCATGCAGACTGGAGGATCTGACCTACAGAAGAAGAATCAGGATCTGGAAACTGGTGAGAAGTTTGGAGATTGAAGAAAGAGCGTGGAGATTAACTAGTGGTTACATGCAGTGGGGGTGAGCTCAGAGGTGAAGCATGGGGGGTCTTTCAGAGGTACTGTAGAGAGGTGAGTGGGTGCTTGAGAGTGTGTGTCTGAAATACACCTTTGTACATTTGGATGTCATCACCCTTTTCCCTAAAGCATTGTGTGTGTGTGTGTGTGCGTCTCACCTGGAATAAATATTTGTTAAGATGGATCTCATCCCCCCACCCTTTAAATGGTGTGTGTGTGTGAGAGAGATAGAGAGTGTTGTGTTAATCCTCACCATTGGCAGGTCTTTGAGAATCTGGATGCCGTCTCCTGGTCCCATGTGCACCACGTGGTTGAAGTTGGTGGGATTGGAGATCAATTTACTTCTCATCTCTGGATCTCTCAGCATCTCCCTACACACACACACGCACACGCACACACACACACAGAGTGAGAACCACGGAGAATCATTCCGACATGAAATAAATATTCACTCTCCCCTACTGTATATGTGTGTATGTGTGTGTGTGTGTGTGTGTGTGTGTGTGTGTGTGTGTGTGTGTGTGTGCGTGTGCGCGATTATACCTTCTCTGCTGTATTCTCTCCTCCTCTGGTACTCTGAAGGAGAAGCGTCTCTTGTTGTTCATGCTGCGCACCATCTGCTTTCGGCTGTTATCCGACGTCTCGGGAACCACCAGCTCATCGCCCTCTGCACAACAAAGCACGTTACCTCTGCACAGTGCACCATATTAACACAGAGCAGTTCACTTCAGACCGCATCAAACCACATCAGACCACATTTAAAATCCATTCTAGCCTTCTTCCGACCACCAAAGAGCACATCATAATACAGAAGACCATATTAAATTAGACATCATACATCAGACCACTGCAGATGACATTGGAACATGTCAAATGACCTTAGACTATATGAGATCACCTTAGAAATGATCAAATGTAATTGTCAAATGTAATGGTCAAATCACCTTACACCACTTCAGGTCACATTAAAGTGCGTTGGATGACATTGCATCCATATTCGACGTATCAACCTCCCTCTAACTTCATCCACATGGCCTTCACATGAATCTATCTCCTTTCTACTGACCACCAGAGTGGTCATCACAAACACACTAAACCGTGGCTACATACGCAAACATAATTGTTTTAAATGTGGGTTTGCACCAGTTCTACCCTCCCCCTATCAGGCCTGTAGATAGATACAGATTGGTTTGGGTCACCTGCTAACTGACCCATTTTAGTGCCGGCACTGCAGCTGGGAAAGTCATTAGCTTCACTCACACACATGCCAAGGGTGGTGTGTGTATGTGCTTCACTGAGGGCCCTGGGCAGGGGTGTGTGTGTGTGTGTGTGTGTGTGTGTGTGTGTGTGTGTGTGTGTGTGTGTGTGTGTGTGTGTGTGTGTGTGCGCGTGTTTCACTGAGGGCTTTGGCAGGTGTGTGTGCGTGTGTGTGTGTGTGTGTGTGTGTGTGTGTGTGTGTGCGTGTGTGTGTCTCACTGAGGGCTTTGGCAGGTGTGTGTGTGCATTTAGGATCCTGAGCAGGTGTGTGCTAAGGGTGCTGTGCAGGAAGGTGTGTGTGTGGTACATTTAAAGGGGGTATAAAGGGGGGCCTCTTACCTGCTGTCTTGTTCTTAAAGTAAATGAGGCGAACCGTCTCCAACCCCAGCAGGTTCAATGAGCCATCTGTGTTCAGCGGGTGAGCCTGCAGACAGACACAAACACACACACACACACACACACACACGCACACGCACACACACAGGTGGCTGAGACATGTGCTTTTCCTGATGAGATGTATGTGTAGTGTGTATCGATGCAGCACTTAGCCAGGTGCGTTCTGCTGTGGTGAAGTGTGTGTACGGGAAGTGTGGCGAGTACCTTCTTCAGAGGGATGGTCTGGATCCACTCCATGGTGTTGACATCAAACACGTCCACAGCATTCTCACTGTACACTGACAGGTAGGGGGCGTTGTAGCCTGCAGGGGGAGAGCTCACATTTAACATCACCTTTGGGGTTATTTTTCAAGCTGGCTTCATTAAATAATTAGTCTGATACTCCTCAGTCCACAGACACTGACCCAGCCTCAGACACAACTGAAAAGGTACAGAGTGAGGAAGAGGGGAGGAGAGAGAGATGGGGGTGGAGGGGGAGGGGGGGGGTAAGAGAGATGACCTAGTAGAAGTGAGAGAGAGGGATTGAGAGAGGGAGGATAAAGGAGAAACAGGAGTGATGGAGATGGAGAAAATTATTATGATGGGAAAAGAAATATAGACAGTGACTGTGGAAAGAAGAACTAGAGAGAGAGAGATAGGCATAGAGACAAAGAGAAGGAGAGGGAAAGAGAAAGAAAGAAAAGGAAAAAAAAGGGATGGGGAGGGGTGAGAGAGTGAGGGAGAGGGAGGAGAGGGGGAGGGGAGAGAGAGAGAGAGAGAGAGAGAGAGAGAGGGATTTGGGTTGGTGTAGGGGCCATGCCACTCTGAGCCAAAGGCTGTAATATTTGCTTTTCTGTCACGCTGTGTTTTACTGGCCTGTGCTTAAGCATATCTCAGGCCGGCGCAGCGGACGGGGCAAGATCGCCCTGGCGAAGTCATGCCCCCTCGCTGGGCAGGGCTGTGTTGGTGCCAGCCTGTCATGCCTTGTCAGGTCACACTGTGCCCTTTGTGTTGGCGCTCACAGCATGGCGCGACCCCTGTGAGTCTGACCAACGCCAGACAAAGGGCATGGTGCCACGCTGGCTGAGAGCGTTGCGTTGGGTGTTGTGTGCCACTTCAGACGGAGGCGTGGGGCGATGAGCTTCTGTTTGGCAGACGCCTCCCTGGACGTCAATGCAGTGATGTGGCGTGTCATGTCATGTTGAGCTACTGTGTCCAGTTGAATCAGGGCACGGCGTGTGGATTTCGTGTCAGTTGTGTACATACGTGTTTGTGTGTGAGTGTGTTTGTGTGTGAGTGTGTGAGTGTGTTTGTGTGTGTTATGATGGGTATTGATGTGCTCAGTGGGTCAAGAGGCCCCACACAGGCTTCATTTGTGCTGAACAGTGTGGTGTTGGACCATGTTTTAGGACAGTCTATCTCATGCGGTGTATCTTGCTGTGTGTTGCTGCCATGTGTGTGATGAGTGCCTGAGCGTCCATGTTTGTGTATGTGTCCAGGTGTCTAAGTGTCAGTGTGTAAGTTCGAGTGGGCTTGCATGTCAATGTGTGTGTTTGAATTTCTGTGTGTGTCTATGGGTCTAAGTAACTGTTTGAGTGTGTCTGAGTGGTAGTGTGTATGTATACAC
>JASCQY010000036.1:1192350-1207539 GCA_030264315.1 Sardinella tawilis
GAGAGAGAGAGAGAGAGAGAGAGAGAGAGAGAGAGAGAGAGAGAGAGAGAGAGAGAGAGAGAGAGAGAGACAGACAGTGAGGAGACATGAGGGCCACAGAAGCATTACTCACACTTCACTTCACTTCACTTCTCAACTCATCTCTATCCGTCTCTCTCTCTCTTTCTCTCTCTCTCTTTCTTTCTATCTTTCGCTCTCTCCAACTCATCCCATCCCTCTGTCTCTCTACTCAGCTCGGAGTTGAAGATGAGGTCAGCCATAAGCAGCTAAACTTAGAGTACACACACACACACACACACACACACACACACACACACACACACACACACAGGAGACACATCTGCTCATACTTGGAAACACACAGACATCAAGTAATCTAAACATCAGATTGCACATACATAGGCTGGAGCAATCTGCAATAATAAAACAATTGGTCTGGTCTGTTTATCCATGTGACATGTCTGGCATATACCATGCGTACATAGAACTACATTCTCCAGCTGTACTAAAATAAGGGCCCAGGACAGTCAAACACAACTACAGACTCATTTGGCTCACGAATGCACTCGAATGCAATGCACATGAATATGGACAGAGCTTCTGTCCATTGAACATCACTGTCCTGTCCACATGCACGACTCAGGTGTCCTTGAGCGGGGCACCTAACTCCTCACTGCTCCCTGGGTGACACAGCAGTTGGCTGCCCAATGCTCTGGGTTAGTGTGTTTCACTTAACTTCACGGATAACTTAAATGCCGAGCCCAGATTTCCCTCACGGGATCAAAAGAGTATGTAATAATATTTCCGCTCCTTCATTTCCATTCACTTCTAGCTTGTGATTATGGATGAAATGGATCAACGACTGAATCAGGAGTGTTCTCGTACTGTATACAAAAAAAAGGGAGAATGAACTAGTCTTTAGACTTCACAAAAGAGAGCTCCATAGAGCCAGGAACACATACATGTTGCAAACATGCAACATCACCAGTCAATCCTTGACCACCTGCGTCGGAAAAGTAAGGGCCAGTTCAGCCCTAGGTAAATCGCAGTCCGGTGCCTAGTGCCTACATGCATTGCAATCAGCCAATCCTCCACCACTTGAGTCGGGCAGGCACGGGTTTCTCTGGGTCACGCGTCACCAGGTGTTTAGCACTATGCTGGGGTAGCCGGGCTCAAAATACTCCAGCTCCCTGATTTTAAAATGGCTGACGCTGAGGATTTCTGACGACACAGGATCTCCACTGGCACAAGACAAGCCATCATCTCAGCAGCTCTGAAAATATGCAGGTTCACATGTCCTTAAAGGATAGAAATAACTCCCGTCAAATCCATAGACTAGCTCATCCATATGTACGGTAGTATCTTTCAGAGTAACCTCAAGCACTCCCCAAAGGCTTGACTACCAAAAAAAAAAAAAAAACTCAAACACAAAACGAAGGTCCAAATAGAATAGCTTATCCATACATTTCTTTCAAAGTAACCTCAAAGGGGTATTTAGGGGTGTTTACAAGTATATCATCTTTTTTTATAAACATTTTTTAATTGTTTGGGCCTTTTGTTTACACGTGAACAGACTTTTAACCACCTCATACGGATATTATTAAACACTAGATTCTTTGGATACCACTGGATATGTGTAAATGCGATTAAAAGAAATAACGGATAAAAAAACACCCATCTATTTATAAAAATATCTAGATACACGAAAAGAGGGCCTGCACTTCCTTTTTTTTTTTTTTTTGCTTTTTTTTTGCACCTGTCAAGCACATTGAGCTGCCTTTTGTGTATGAAATGCACTTTATAAATAAAACTGCCTTGCCTTGCCTTGCCTTTGTCATAGTGAAGCAGCAGTTACATCGCTTCACTGACAATTGGGTGGCCCAGGTTCGATTCTCAAACCCCACAAGTCTTTTTTTGCTTTGGATAACAGTGTCTGCTAAGTACCAGTCAAAGGTGGCTGAGCCAACCAGGAACTAGTAACTAGAAAAATGTTGGCAGATATCAATTTCATTTGTTAACCCAGGCGTTCTGCTTCAGACCTTCCCATGAAAAGAGTGGAGATGACAGCAGATGATGAATGAAAAGGCATGGGGTGTCCTAGCAACAGCTGTTTCAAAGATCATTACTTCTGCATTTATTAATGCTTGATAAGACCTTTTAGACTTGACCGTATTCTGCCAAATATCAACACCCTTTTCTTGTATTTCTATGGCTGGCACATAGCGACTGTGTTAAATATAGTCTTTGGATAACAGAATTTTATAGGCATGGTAAGGCATGGGACCTCCAATATCCAAGATAATTGATGGCAAACACTATACTTAATACTTTTTAGCCATGGGTTTGGAAATTCTCACGGGTACAGTTACAGAACTGAATGAAAAACTAAAACAGAAGGGGGTTTGCGTGTGTATAAAACAGTGTGGTCTATCTCTCCCATCCTGTTGTGCATTAGACGCGAAAACACAGTGTGGCTGAAACCATGTAAACATCTCAGAGGGGTCCAGGATCGTGATTGCAAAAACAAACCTACACATTCACGACCAGTCTAATGTTCACAAAAAGCACTGATGCAAGTCAATGAGATTTTTCATGATAAAAAAATAAAATGAAAGTAAAATAGAAGTGTACCAGGGAAAAAAGACATGACATTTCACTGGAGTGTCCCTATAGTGGAATAGTGAAATAGCCCTGTTGAGCCTAGTCTGGTTTAAAAGGAGTCCGCTTTGTGAAAAACCCTGTCTTAGGATGCAACATACCGTATTAACCCACTAAACTGGCTTCACAGCAAGAGCTGAAGACAAACTAGCAAAGCACTGGATGTCAGTCAAGTCATCTGACTGTAACTTGACTCAAGACGCTTTGCAAACACAGCCATAGAAAGAGACATTTGGACAGTGAGGAGGCAGTTAAAATAAACGACGTGCTTGTGAATGATGGGAGAAGATCCTAAGCCGCTCTCCCTCTCTCTTTCTCGGCTGCTGGGGTTAAACTGTAACCCTGGGGTGTGGGGAGTGGATCAGGCGCTTCAGCACCCAGGGGCTGAACTCATGCCAAACAGCTCTTGAGCCACCACACTAACACGCTCTTCCCTTCTTCAGTTGAAACAACACAGGAGCTGCTCTGGCGCTCAGACGCTAGCTTTTCCCGCCGTTACTCACAGACACAATCTAGAGTTCTGGAATACCTCTGAGGTGTTCCGAGCAAACTGGGAGGAGGAGGATTAGGTTAAGTAACATTCTAGAACTTCTCCATTTGCAATTAACACAATCTTGTTAAAGAGCTTCAGGAGAGTTCCCACTGTGCTCTCGCTCTCTCTTTCTCGCTCTCGCCCTCTCATATCCACTCAATCTCTCTCTCTCTCTCTCTCGTTCACTCACTCTGAGGCAGCCCCAGGGGCAAAGAAGTAGGCAAAACTCTGGGCCAGCTGCTCTTCATTCTCGATGTAGTCGTGATGCAGGGGTTGGTTAGTGGGCGGCAGGCCAATCTTTTTCAGCAGTGCCACACCGTCCACAATGATGTCCACGCAACCCCCGAAACCTGACAGACAGGACAGAACAGGCAATAAAGACGTGGAATACAGGCTGTCATTCAAATTTTCATTCAAAAGTCACTTTCTTCCCTCCCTCTCTCTCTGTGTTGCACTTTGTTGTAGGAGCCTAGTCAACCTATTTGGGCTTGTAGGTCAATATAGGTCAGTCAGTGGTAGGTAAGGTAATTATAGACAATGGCAGGATGTTAAACACTACGTTGAGGGAGGGGGGGCGTAGATCTGAAGACGTTACTGCCCATGGAAATGAGCCGACTTTGTGATAACTACTTCAACGTGTCACCAAGAGATATGGATGGAGTTTTATCTACTAGTGGCGATGTGGAACACTCTTGTCATCTTGTGTGACTTAGTCTTTGGACCCAAAGTTACAGATAGCAGTTTTGAGAATTGGGTACAACTAAGCAGAACACAACATCAGTGAGATTTCGAAACACCAAAGAAGAGAAATTAACCCCCCATCCACCCACCCGACAAACAATGGGGTCAACACTGGGCATTGGGGATGGATAGTGTGAATAAAGGGTCTTGTTAGCTAAACTGACAACTAGTCTATTTGGACACATTGTATTTCTTCATACAACCTAAGTGTAAAAATAAAACCCTCTATAATTCCTGATAATCAGTGAACTGATAACTGCTGTGTGATATGATCTCATCATTCCTCAAATGATTGTGTCAGCATTATTTGACAAGACACATTTGATGCACAAGATTACACATTTGGTTTTGCATTCGTTGCAGAAATAACATAAAACAAATAAACAACCAACGTTCCGGAGTAAACACAACATATGAAACATAGCAACAGGGAATGTTGAAAAAACAACCATAATTTCATTTTCAAATTGTCCTTTTCTGTACAACTTCACCTAACGAATGCCATGTTGTGTGGCTGACGCAGTAAACAGGATGCCCGCGTGCACCCACTGATCTAAAAAACACAGTTCTTTTGATATCCCTTTGCACCTCTTTTGTTACCAATTTACTTGTTCCTTGAACCTGCACAAACGTTATTTTGCGAAAATAAATGTTAAGTTTTGATTAGAGAAATGTAAGTTTTCGATAAATGGATAACAGCAAGGTCAGTTTATGTAGGAAGTGACAGCTTTCTGAAAATATCTAGCAACAATCCTGTACTTGTACCTGGTGGCTAGCCAGATATTGGTGGTGTCTTACCTATGGCAACCTTTGGTCTGGCAACACTGTTTACTCCCACTTTGCTCTCTGCACGAAGCAACGATGACAAAACGGCATCCAGTCTTTCGTCTAATCCCGGACCATGAAAAGGCGATCTGTACCAATATGCTAGGAGAACCACCAGGAGGGACGTGATGGTTCCATATTTCATGAATGAGGATCCCAAACGTGACTCGGTCGCCATTGCCAAATAGTCTACGAGACTCAGCTCACTAAACGATCAAGCGGTGATAACTCTATCATGAAGTATGGTGACACTGACAGCAACTAACTAGCTAGGCTAATTCTGTCCTCTTCCTTGCACCCTCTCTCCAAATCCTACCAACAACTAGCGATAGCAGGCTAGTAGGGATGAAAATCCCCAAATGAAAGAACACAGTGCGAACACGTACACACACAACGGGCGTGCGGCACGTTGCAACAAATAACCACAAGCGAATTGGCGGAAGGGGGAGTGACAACAAGGCGGAAGTGAAATTGTGCCAGATTCTGGGGCAAAGACCCATAAGCCCCATCTGCAACGTAAATTTTGCAATATTATCATAGATTAAATGACTATGTTGGTCGCGCGACTGTAACGTCTACTTTACAATAATGAGCTCACTAATAGAGATCCTTTGCAGAGAAGTCGATTTCAGTGTTTGAATAGGCAGGGCAGGACTGAAAGCAAGTCAGTTTACTAGTGCCCTCTTGCGGCAAGTGTGATAAGGGTTGTCACCGAAAAATATTCTTTTGTCTGTGATGGAAATTAAAAAAGAAATGCCTTTTTTCTATTCACCAGCCGTTTCAAACATAATGGAAAAGAATGATATTAAGAATCGTGAGAGCATCAATATGAAGCATTGTATCATATTATTGTGTGTAAAAACAGGTTACACTGCATTATGAAAGTGAGATTATTTCCAGATTAAGGTAAATTTCAGATATCTTTTTTCACCCCAGTCAGAGTAGGCTAGGCCACTGAATCAGTTGGCCAAATCCCTTCTTGAGACAGTGACATTATCAGCAGTTGGCTGATATTACTCCCATGCATTGCTTGAAACATATCGAAGCAGAAACAGAATGTGGCTATTAAAACAAACAAAAAACAAACCTTGATTCTGTCTAGTTTGAAACTTATGCACCAAGGAAAAATATTTTCTTCCTTGCTTTTGCTTTCTTGTGTGGTTCATTTGTAATATTCATTGCACTACATCTGACCAGTATGAAAAAATGTCCTTTATCCTGCTATCATGCGAGAGGCTACCAGTGGGCGTTGACCTACAGGGAAACATTTAACTGAAAATAAATAAATAAATACATAATGAATTTGAGGTGGATATTTTGCCACTTTATTGTCATTTCAAAAAAAGACATGATCATTCCCCTCCAGAAAAGTAAGTGTAAACAGAATAAATAAACTATTTGGTCAGTCTTTTTTTTCTTATTTTCAGTTTTAAGTCTTAAAATAGCAAAATACAAAACATAGCAAGGTATAAAAAAGAAAGAAACAAACAAAAATTAGTCTATCTTACAAAATGTTAACATTATCCAAGAACAATACACATCACCTGACCAAATACTTGTACACCAACAAACACTATGACAAGCAAGCAGCGCCACTTTAAACCAACTGCAAACTAGTTTCTTCTTACAGTGCATGCCATTGTTAGCCACATATTTTGTTACTTTGTATAAAACACTCATATTCTATATATATATGGCATATCTGCAATAAAATTTGCTTTTAAAAGCCATTTACACAATAAAAGAAATGGTTGCTCTTGCATCAGACAACTTTGTGAAAATAACCATTCACAAAGTGAGAGTCAACAAATATGACCCCAGAAAAGAAAAAAAAAATGTCACGAGATATGAACATAGAAAAATTGTCTAAACCGTAACAAATCTAAAACAATAGTGTCTTTCAAACATGAAATGGGAAAAAAAAATCACAGAAACACATCACTTTTCTATAAACCTAATTTGTTGTTCTTCAGTTAATTTATATTTAATGCACAAACAATGGGAAACAAAAACACGGCATAATAACTAACTAATAACATGATATGTGCCTTTGTTATGAACAGAGGAAGTCATTATTTTTTCCTCTCTTGGCTGAGGGCCTTGAAGATTGCGAGAGAAAATAAACCGTTCACACAGGTTACAATGAATGTGCTTCTGTGGTCGTGCTGATGATTCAGGTTGATTTTCAGTGCAAACGTCTATCTCCACTTAGCTGGTCAAATTGATCAAATAATGCTTAGCTTCAACTTAGTTCGGCTTTTAACTCAAAAACAGTGTGGTCTATCTATCCCATCCTGTTGTGCATTATACGCGAAAACACAGTGTGGCTGAAACCATGTAAACATTTCAGAGGGGTCCAGGATTGCGAAAACAAACCTACACATTCACGACCAGTCTAATGTTCACAAAAAGCACTGATGCAAGTCAATGAGATTTTTCATGATAAAAAAAATAAAATGGAAATAAAATAGAAGTGTACCAGGGAAAAAAGAAATGACATTCCCCACTGGAACATTTCACTAGAGTGTCCCTACAGTGGAGAGAAACTAAGGACTTACAACAGTGTCTAAAATGACAGTAAAGACTAAGAGACTGGAACCATCGATATTTACACTCATAAAACCCGGGCAATATATATCTCAATTTAATACCTTAAGTCCTAATGACTACTGCGGCAACTAACTTCAAAGCTTATCTGTTAATTTGTGAACAAATACATGTTGTTATTATTATTATTATTATCATTATTATTTTAACATATATATGTACTCCAATCAAAAATAGGCAAAGCCATTACATGATTAT
Source organism: Sardinella tawilis (assembly GCA_030264315.1). NCBI lineage: Eukaryota > Metazoa > Chordata > Actinopteri > Clupeiformes > Clupeidae > Sardinella > Sardinella tawilis. The sequence continues at coordinate 1,199,912 of JASCQY010000036.1, forward strand.
TTTCACACCACAGGTACCTTTGAATGCTCTGATTGACATATCTTACACTTTAATTACGGATATCTACAAATATGGACATTGACCATTTAGTGTTGTTATAACTTTTTTTCTGATAGTGGCTACTGGACCAAATGCTAAAAACATGCCATTTTACCAGTTTCAGGTTAAAAAACATCCTGCTATTAGTTAATCTGAAACAAAATAAAAAAAAAGATAAATATGTAGATTCTCAGGATTATTAGAGTTCTTTTCCCTGATAAATGAGCTGGTAAAACATACCGTTTTTCATGCATCTGGTTCAATAGTCACAGTGTTTTTAACCACGTTCAGGCCAATTCATCATCTTTAGTCATTAGTATATTCAACCAATATTATTTTGAATACTATTACAAGCAGATCTGCAGAGACAAATACTCAAAGCTGCATCATGCCCTTAGAATGAATTCTGTTTCCTACTGATAGAAATGGACTCATGATGGTGTACTGTATATAAGGAACAAAAACCTTACTGATATCTGTAGTAAAAAGTACATTTTACAAGTAGAAAGCAGAACCCTGAAAGTTTCAAAGACATCCCATCCTGATTTAGACGCTGAGGCTTCTCCAAGCTGTAAAACATGTGGCCAAAACAAAAACAAATGTGGAAGTACTGTAGATTTTTTTAAAGCAAACAAACAAACAAACCAATGTCAAACTAATAAAAAGTGTCTGTGGGAACAGGTGAGTCAGAGAGAAATCTGTCCACCCTGGTTACATACTGTACCCTCAGCTGTGGAATGTCTTGAGTTCTTCAGAGAGGGGGAAAAAGGGAACCGAAGCACTACTAAGGTGATCAAAGTGGACGTGCGTGTTCTACAGACGGAGGCCCTTAGCGCTTGACGAGGGGATGGAGTGATGTGGTTTTCTCTCTCTCTCCTCTCTTGCTCGCTCTCTTTCTTTCTTTCTCTCTCTCTGTGCTCCTTAGTAGTATCCCGGGTGATACTGCTGACTCCATGGCTTCTGGTTCCAGAACTATAAAGGAGGAGTGGAGTGTGCTTGTTAGTGAAGGGATCTTACAGGTTTACATTCAAATTATTGATACAGTAAACTGTATATCCTTCCTAAGTTTCAAAGAGACATAGTAATTTTAGCATTGGCACAGTGGAAGGGTATTATAGAGGAGTTTAAAATGAAGGACTTCTGCATATAAACATCTAGCCAGGCTAGCGCCGCCTAATGCTTCCGGCCAATTTCATTTGCCTCCACCATATAGTCAAGAAACTAACAATTTGCTTCCGTTTGCTTCGTCTCGAAATCGTGACGGCCCAATTAGTGAACAGAGATTTCATACGATGCATTCCAGTGGGTGACATGTGTCACGGCCAAACAGTAGCGATTGGTTGAAGCCACAACCAAACAGTTGCAATTGGTTTTAATCAGAAAGTATCTGCCTACCAGGAAGCAAACGAATCCAAATGGATGGAGATCAGACGCTATATGAAATGGAATGAAATAAGCGGCTGATGCATCAGGCTAATAAACATCCAGTATGAGATACATTTAAACAGAGCACATATGTAAATAATATATTTCAATTATTTGACCTTTATTTATCCAGGAAGGTCCCATTGAGGTATAACATCTCATCTTCCTGGCCTGGCCTGGTACATGTATGTACTTTTTTGCTTAAATTAACCTGATAAAAATCCCAATTTTTTATGGGATGTGGGGTATGGCCAGAGCCAAAAGCAAAGCGGGCTTCTAGTGGCATAACTGTAAGAGAAAGGACTGCACCAGCGCCTTAACAAAATTACATGCTACGCCACTCACACAGACATGAGTGACTGCTGAGCCAAAGCTTTGGAATGAACTGGGCCATTCAAAAATAAGCTATGGTGTTTAAAGGCCACTGACATCCTCGGCAAGAATCTCCACCCACAGGACTTGGATGATGTTGAAGATCACGTACAGCACATAACACACACGACCACATGGCCACAGCAGTGATTGATTGCGTGAAAGAAAAAAAAGTGTCATAATAACAGTGACATTTTGAGGAAATGTCACAGCAGTGTGTGCTGGTGATGTATCTAGTCTGACTGACAGCCCCCAGCAGTAGGAACCAGTCTAGTCCAGTTAAGTCCGGTTCGATCCAATTCTTACCCCCTGCTGCCAGCTCTGGTTGAACGCCTGGGCCTTGTTCATGCCAAAGTTGCCGTTCTTGAATCCCCGGTTGTTGCCTCCTCTTCCTCGGAACTTCTAAGGAAACACAGAATTTATCAGCGATCCAAGCCAAACACATTTATCACCTTAAGTCTACTTCTGCCTCGTGTGTCTGGCTGTGCAGCTTCCTCAAGAGGGCTTCAAAGAAGCACTTAGGAACAGAAAATAACAGTTCAGATGCAGTTCTGTTTCTACTGTTTGATGTCTTCTTAGAGGCTATTTTTAGGCCATTTTTGGGGCCATTCAGAGTAACAGGACTCAAAATATAACCGGTTATTTTGGGACCTTCTACAAACAGTAAATAACAATTCAAGCCAGTTACAAGTTCTTCCTAACCCCTAAGCCCTGAACCCTTGGAGACTTGACTAGTGTGGATTAGCCAATCGTGGAGTCGATTCATGCCAGTTAAGTCATTAAGGGTGCATGGCTTAGGGCTTAGGTCACACATTGGGATTCATTGTTAGCCATCTGTCATTTTCTTTGGGATTACTAAAGTAATATATAAGTAATATCTATCCATCTATCTGTCTATCTATATACCTATCTGCCGATCTATCTGCCTGTCTGTCATTATTTAGTTATTTACCATACGGTACCTGATTAAAGTTGCCCCGGTGGTTGGAACCTCCTCCGCGGTTTCCCATGTTGCCCCTGTGCATGGCTCCACCACGGTTGCCCATATTGCCCATGTTGCCCCTGCCAGGGCCGCCCCTTGGTGCCCCACCCCTGTTGGGCATGCCCCCTCCGCGATTGTTGTATCCTCCGCGGTTGGGAAAGCCCCCTCGGAAGGCAGGAGGGGGCAAGAAGCCTCGGGGTGGCCGGTTGAAACCGCCACGAGGACCTGGTGCTGGAAAACGACAAACAAAATGGCCCATGCATGATTTCAGAGTCGCAGAACACTATACTTATTCACTACTCAACTATTCTACAACTAAACTCCATTTTAAGTGACAGTTTGGAGAAATTCCAGCGAATAGCCCTGTTATATGAGCTTGGTGAGTGCTGTCAATAGCAAGGAAAGTGCCGGAATTTGGAACAACATAGACTGAAAGGCTTAGTTATGTGTCTGGAAGGGCATGATAGAATACTATCTCCACACCAAACACAAACACAAACACAAACACAAACACACCTCCCCTGAAGTTGCCTCTGTTCTGGAAGCCACCCCGTCCTCCTCGTTGCCCCTGGCCTCCTCCGCCCCGGCTGAACTGGTTCTTGCCCCCCCTGCTCCTGTTGCCCCCCCTCTTGGGCGGCGCCCCCCCCTGGTTGGCCTTCTTCTCCGGGGGCAGGGAGGTCTTGCTCTCCTCCTTGTACTGCTCCAGCAGCTTGGCAGCCTCCTCCTTCTGCAGCTCCACGTAGCTCACACAGCTAAAGTAGTCACCCTCCTCTGGCAGTGTGTAGATGCCTGGAGAGGACCACACACACACACACACACACACACACACATTACCATGACACTTTTTTTTTTTTAAACATGACTTATTATTGACCACCTTCACTACTGTATTCAACCATCACTATTGCCACTGGTACTGGTGCTGCTCGTGAGTGTTATCTTGCCATTTCTATTGCTTGTGCTACCAGTGTTACTTGTGCGTGTAATCTTGCCATTACTATTGCTTCTAGTATCAGTGTTACTCGTGCGTGTAATCTTGCCATTACTATTGCCTCTAGTACCAGTGTTACTCGTGGGTGTAATCTTGCCATTTGTATTTTTTCTGCTACCAGTGTTACTCGTGGGTGTGTAATCTTGTCATTTCAATTGCTTCTGATTCTAGGTGTTACTCGTGAGTGTAATCCTGGTGGAGTTCCCCCAGCGTACCCTTCATCTTGAGGACAGCGTGCTCAGGGACATCTTTGCCGTCTGTCTCCGCCTTCTTCTGCGTCCGCAGCTTGTAGTCGTCGTCCGAGGGGCACACCACCACAGCCTTGCGCTGGAAGCCAGCGAAAAGGCACATTTTCCTACGCTGGGCCGGAGCCGAGACATTAGTCTGCGTACGGGAGAGGGCGGGAGGGCCAGAGAAAAAAAAGAGATGGAGAAGGAGAGAGAGAGAGAGAGAGAGAGAGAGAGAGCCAGACTGAGAATCACTACGAGGTCATGCAGTATCTAGTCTATCTGAACAGTGCAGCTCTCTGCATTTAGCTAAGACAGACAGAGCTGCATGTGGAGGTCAGACTCTTATGCGAGGGATAAGGAGGGATGGACATATTGTCTGATTTGCGGATCAAAAAGATTATTGTTTAATCTCCAAAGAGTAAGATAATAATAAACTCCTCAGTAAGCAGAAAAGCCCTGAGTAGTCATACAGGGCTCTACAAATGTGCATCAGGGCCTAACTTTTCTTAATTTGAATTAATCCATATCATTTGAATCAAGATCTTAATTAGGTCTAGATACAGCAGTAGATGTTGTGAGAATGGCTGCCATGGATTACTGGAAATGAAGAGCTCTCTTTTCCAAAATGAGATTTTACAAATCCAGGTATTTTTACTCAGACTGCAGTTGATTTGCTGAGATTAAATAAAAATAAATTAAGTTAAAGGTACACTATGCAACGCTTTTAGGTTAATATACTGTATCAGCGTCGTAGTCACTTTGATGGTTAAATAGTTAATTCTGGGATGAATGAAGGCTATTTCGCCGCTGTCAACCCCTTCCCACCGGCTTTACTGCATATGCAATGTCAAATGACTCGCCCCACGCAAAGCGAAACTAAAACCAAAATGAAGATGAAATCGCGTTTATTACCTTATTAGTCCACGTAACAAAAATGATCATTTCTGGTTTGTATGCTTTGGTCTGAAGAGTAATCCACATGAATTGGTGAGAATGTACAATCTTGTTTAAATAAACCACTGCCTGTAGGGGGGAGGCTTGCATAGTGTGCCTTTAAAACACAATATGCAGATCACATGGCATGCAAAAAAAAATAAAAATGAATTTTTGAAAATTCATGAGAATGATGGACATCTCAATTACGGATTCACAACAGTATTTGTAAAACATTCAGCCTTCATCCAGTGTAAGAGTAGTCTGTTCTGGACTGTACCTGATCTAGGATGTAGTTCCTCTTTTTCCGGGCAGCGATCTCAATGAACTTTCCCAGGAAGAGTGGGGCTCGCTGGGAGATTGCAGTCAGCTTCGTTACGTCCTTCATCTGACGCTTCAGGCTTGCAATCTGGGTTCCGGATTAACACAGATTAGGACAAGGTTGTCGGGTGATGGCCCGGGCTTAACACACAGGCCATGACCCCATGACACTGCCGACATCCTGCTGCACCACACACCACAAACACACACACAGTCACACACACTCTCAGAGATCGCAACCCACACATGCACCATATTTAAACGTGTTCAAACACACAAACACACACCCCATCTACAGTACAAGTGTACTAGACACACACACACACACACACAATCCAAAAATATATCACACCCTCTGATGGCTAGATTAGTAGGGTCAGCAGGGGAGATTGTGCCTCTCGTATACAAACATTACATCTGTGCTTAAGAGATAAGACTTACGTGACCATAATGTCAACAATTTCAACTGTGCCCTGTAGTGATTGCATGTCATAGACTGAAGTGTATTGTGCAGTAGTGTGTGGACCTGACCCTTTTGGGGCCTGTGAGCCTGCTGGGTTTTACGTGAGATCACTGGACTTAGCCTGAGATGTAAATCTCAATAAAACTCCATTACTAATTCAGTGCTAGCTTACGGCATAATAATTTTAAATCTCAAGCACTTTTTTTGCCCACTGGCTCTCAGCCCTGGTTAAGTTTTGGCCCTCGACAGAAGAATAAGAATTTGGGCACTCTTGGTGTAAATTTGGCCCATATCCAGCGAAACCATACCAAGATGGATCAGGACCATCTTAAGATCTAATTTGGATTAAATTCAGATTCAGTCCAGAGTCACTTGCCTCTAAAAACACTGATGAGTTCTTTTTAGCATAAAATGGTAAGGTATGGCAGGCACAGTATATCAGCATCTGAACAGGGTGAGAGGCACCTCCTCACCATGCCCTGAGCAGCCCTCGATCAGCAAGTGTAATACAATGCAAGTTCAATGCAAGTGGTAGTTTTGTGTAGTTTGTGTGGGAAACAAAAGACTCATAGCCCCATACTGGATAGACTGAATAATGCTAGAAAAGGAGAAAAAAAAACAAAACAAACAAGGAAAAACATAACCTCCTTGGAAAAACATAACCTCCTTGGAAAAACATAACCTCCTTGGAAAAACATAACTTCCTTGGTAGAGGTAATGATGCTAGAAAAGGAGAATTAAAGAACGAATGAACAAACAAACAAACAAACAAACAAACTACTACTACAAACAAACTACTACATCATTACCCCCTTGGTAGAGGTAATAATGCTAGGAGAGGAGAAGAAAAGAGCAAACAGCCAAACAAAGAAACAAAAAGCGTAAGCTCCTTGGTGGAGGTGCTGTAATAATGCTGGAGAAGAGGAGGAGAAGAGTGGTCTCTGGTAGACCAGCTGAGCTTACCATCATCTTCTCTAGGATGGTGTTGGTTCCCAGGATGTTGTACTTGCCAGGGTTCTCCTGAGTTTGTTTGGTGACCCAGGACGTCTTGCCTGCACCTGGGAGTCCAACCATGACAATGACCTGCACACACACACACACACACAAAAACACACACACATACACACACACCAGTCAGTAGGGTCAGAGGAGAGATCCCAGAGAAAGAAAGAGTAATCCAGACAAAGCGAACAACACAGTTTATCACTAATCTAGAGCACTTCCCTGCTGCACAGGGCCACATTGTCCAGGTGCAGCGCTTCTGATGCTACTGATCTCTGAGTCAGAGGAAGAGAGAGAAATCTGAAATCACCCTTATTATGCCTGTAGCCATGGCTGTGACAAATGACATAGAAATGCACTAAGGGGCATGCAGAGACACACACACCGAAAGATATCATCTCCATACTTTCCACTCTTTTATGACACTGGCTAAAATCCCAATGCACCCCCATGCCCTGAACCGTAAACAGACTGTGCGACTGACTCTTGAACACAGCTTTCCATTCACTTGCATTGTATTTAATAGAGCACCCACAGGTAGGAAAAATATGATGTTGTTTACATTGTAGGAAGACTGGCTTCACTTTTAATTTCAGAGGATACTTGGACAACATGGAGTTTAAAGCATTTTTTTAACTTTACCAGCATGTCAACAAGGTTGCTTCTACACATTCTGTTAGTTATTTCTAGGCACTTTTGGATGTTTTAAACTTTAAAGTATTATACATAACTCCTTTAATTTAACTGCCATGAATCCACTTCATGACTGGCTGATTCAGAGATTCAGAACTCCTTGAGGGTTCAGGGCTTCATGTTGTGTGTGTGTTTGGTGTGTGTATGTGTGTGTGTGTGTGTGTGTGTGTGTGTGTG
>JASCQY010000036.1:1249154-1260331 GCA_030264315.1 Sardinella tawilis
CACACACACACACACACACACACACACACACACACACACACACACACACACACACACACACACACACAGGCTTCACACAGGTAGGAGTGTGACAAACCTGATGAATATGAATGGGCTAACACATGGTCTGTAATATAAAGTGTCATGGTTGAAGCTGGGAAAGTGACAGGAAATAACAGCTTTTGCTCTATGGGAAGAGAGGCTAATTTTACCAGCCTGTATGCCTGTGTGTGTGTATGTGTGTGCGTATGTGTGTGTGTGTGTGTATTGTATGTGTATGAAAAGACCCCCTGTCAGTTGAGGAGATGAAATTTAAGCCAAATAATAACATGTGTCTTCAGTTCACACTATGTGTCTATGCGCGCTGTGCTCACAGAGCCGTGGAGACATGAACAGGCTGCTGCTGTTTGAGTGCTGTGGGTGGCCCTTCAACTTAAGAGTGCATTCAGAGACCCTGCAGTCTCACTCACACACACACACACACACACACACACATGGAACACACACGCACACACAGAGAGAGAGAGAGAGAGAGAGAGAGAAAGACACACACACACAAGCTTCTCTTTTCCACAAGCTATGCATCCATACACCATTTGACTGCCTCCCTGAAGCCTGCCTGCCTGCCTGCCAGCCACAGGGGACGTGCTCCTTCAACCCTGCCCATTTAAATCCCCCCGCTGAAACAACAGCGACATTTTCACTCCCCTCCTGCTTGAAAGCCGCTGCATTTCATGGGGCAGAGAGTGAATGAGAAGCTGCATAGTAATCATGCATTTATATGCTGCATTGCAATGCACTGAGTGGGACACGGGCCAAGAGCTGAGAGGCAGAGGCAGCTTAAAAAGGAATGGAAAGGCTTTGCATTGGAGGAAAGGAGGGATGGGGAGAGAGAGAGAGAGAGAGAGAGAGAGAGAGAGAGAGAATATCCCCTTTCAGGATTTTTTAACATATAAAAATATTTTCCTCCACTCACTCATCAGCAGTAAAAATATTGTTGTTTTAACGTGTTAACATAGTTTTTTTTTTTTTTTTTCTTTGGTGAAACACTCGCTGCCAGCTAATCAGTAATAACAGCAGTACGGACCTGACCTTTCTGCTCCATTTTTAGACAAAGGGGAACAGGGAAGCCATTAAGCAGAGTGTGTGAATGTGCCTGTGTGCCTGCGTGTGTACATGTGTGTGTGTGTGTGTGTGTGTGTGTGTGTGTGTGTGTGTGTGTGTGTGTGTGTGTGTGTGATTGTGCGTCAGCGCGCCCGATCAGATAGAGTGCAATGGGGCCATTTCTGTTCATTTCTCCATCTCTATGCAAATACAGTGTCAGGAGTAGCAAGTCAAAGAGAGTGCAGAGAGCAGGGAGAGGAGAGGAGAAGAGAGGTGAGGAGAGGTGAGGAGAGGAGAGGAGAAGAGAAGAGAGGAGAAGAGAGGAGAGGAGAGGAGAAGAGATGAGAGGAGAGGAGAGGAGAGGAGAAGAGAGGAGAGGAGAAGAAAGGAGAGGAGAGGAGAAGAGAGGAGAGGAGAGGAGCGAAGATCACGGCTCTCGGCTTTTTGCCTCTCTTCCGCAGAGCGGTCAGATAAGCCTCTGACCCGCCAGACTTATCTCAGCACCCCCAGTGCATGAACAAAGGGGCCTGCAGAGCACATACACAGATAGGAACTCGAATCCCAATCACGTCTGACCCGGATCTGGGCCACATCTGAAGCGGGTCAGGGTCAGATGATATCTACAGTACAGTAGTGCTCACGTGGTCTAGTGTATCTGAGGAGAGGCTGCTATCTGAATTGGCTGCAGCAGCATCAGCAGCGAGCAAAGCTGCTGTGCACTGGAGCAAAATAACACGGGAGAGGAATTTGAAAACTGCATACACACACACACACACACACACACACACACACACACACATAGACACATTCACACACATACACAGACATACACAGACACACACACACATACATAGACACACATACACAGACACACACACACATACACAGACACACACACACTCTCTCTCTCACACACACACACAGACATACACAGACACACACAGACACACACAGACACATACACAGATATACACAGATACACACAGAGACACACTCTCACACACACACACACACACACCACACACACACACACACACACACAGGTTTTTGAATTCTTCTTGGAGTTGGTCCCCTCTCCTGCCACATTCCTACTTGCTACAGGAAAACATATTGTGTGCCAAGGAGAGACGGAAATACATTTCACACACACTGAGCAGCACCGGATTGGGAAATGATACTGAAACTAGATGACTGTGGCATGAGAATGAATTTGGCAGCTTGTACAGTAATGTTTGTGTTTTTGACTGACAGATTGACTGACAATGCTGTACCAGATGAGTGTGTGTGTGTGTGTGTGTGTGTGTTTGCTGGTATGACTGAGATATGCTGAATTAATGTTGTCTGTGACTGGCTGACACTTTAGGAGTGTGTGAGTGTGTGTGACATTGATAAACTGATATTGCAGAAAATATATGTGTGCTGCAAAATGTGTGTGTATGTCTATGTGACATTGCAGTAAATTGAGTGTGTGTGTGACTGACATCACATACAATATATATATTTCTAAAGGGACACAGAGACGGCGTCTGATTCCCAACCTGAACCTGGATACAGCGTCTCCGGTGCGGAAGCCCATGATCAGCCCAGGGGTACGCTGGGTAGATGGCCCACTGCGACCTGCCCAGAGGGGGCTGGCTGAACCCTTCGAGATTAAGGTCTACGAGATCGATGACGTGGAACGCCTGCAGAGGAGGAGGATGGCCGGAAACAAGGTGAGGGAAGCAAGCAGAGCAAAGTCATGCAAGGACATGACATCATTAGAACATGATGACATCATCGCATGGACATTATTGTACTGTACAACATGACTGCAGACCACTGCGTGGAAATTGCAGTATTGTACAGTACAACATGACCATACAAATTACAGTATTGCACTGTAAAACACGGCTGCACACCACTGCATGTACAGCACAGTAGGCCTACATACTGTAGTTGTATGGATTACATGGTTGAGACTGACCAATGTAGTTTTTAAGACCAATTAATATCAATTTCAGTGTTTTAGGGATAATGTAATAACTCCTTTTATAACAGATTAAAATTTGCCCTACGGTACATTTAGCTCATGACTGGTCCTGACCAAAACAGGACATAGTACAGCATATTGTAATAAATCCAATGGAACAGAGCTCTCTCCATATAACCTACTGTATTAGCTTATGAATAGTGCTGGCCAAAACAGGACATAATATATTTTAATGAATCCGGGCCCTCTCCATCATGAAAGGTAAAAGCAGCTGCAGCTCCGTTGAGAAGGATTGGAGTTACTGAGGTCAATGCTCCATCTCCAGACAGCCATAGTAGAGCACTGGTGAGAGCTATGGCCTCATTAATGTGGATGAAGTTGTCTGCCAGGCGGCCAAATAGAAATGTAAATTTAATCCGAGGAAGTGAAGTGAAGGGTCTCCTGTGCGGGCTAGTTGTGAGCTAAAGACGTGCTAGGCTTAGCGTAGCCTGCCAGCTTTGCTTCATAACTGAACAAAAAGCATTCTTGGCAGTTCTTTTTCTGTCATGAAATCCCTCCGACTTTGTCTGATCTGATCCAAAAACATGCCGTGTTTTGAGCTCCCAGGAGGAACAACCGAACTGAACAATTTCAAAACATGGAAAAAACAAAACAGACAAAAGCACTCCCCTGCATGCAAGAATGATTTGAGTGCTAAACTGAGGAGAACAGGCTTCCAGATGAGACTCTGACTGTGTGTGTGTTGATTCTTTTGTCGGTTCTTTGTGTTGTTCTCAGGAGGTGGTGTACTTCAGCGCCAGGCTGAAAATCCTGGAGCACCGACAGCAGCGCATCACGGAGGTGCGGGCGAAGTACGACTGGCTGAAGAAGGAGCTGGAACAGACCAAACAACATCTCATGCTAGAACCCGAGAAGTGGACCACAGAGTGTGAGTACAAATCCCCACCCAGAACCACTTTAGAAAGATAATCAGGGCCGGATCCGGACCATAACTGAGCCAGATCGGGGCCAAATATGGATTAGAGTTAGCACCTTTCAACACAACACATATAACCACATGCAGTGCTGTGAGACAGTGGAAAACATTAGTGCGCTAATCACAGTACATCACCTCATTGTGCTAATTAGCTGCACATGCCCACACAAACCACTCTCTTAGATTAGCGCTAGCATTTTTACCACTTGACTTACCCCATTAGCTGCACCCGCTAACGGAGCTAACCTCAGCTCTGGTTCAACTCCTCTGAGGTAAAACACTGTTTGACATCTGGTTTATGATGACTCTGTGATCCATGTCAGTGTTAGCCCCTCTGCTGTAACTAAGGAGTAATACAACCAATATATCAGAGGATTATTAAACAGATGATAATATCTGTATTAGTTTACAGTCCTGAACTCCACAGACAGGCCTATATTAGCCTTTGTGATTACTGACATCTCTGTCTAAACCTTTCTGATAAATCAAGGTCTGTTTCTTGTCCAGTCTTATGTAACTCTAACCTGTATTGTTTCTGTTCTGCAGTCGATCTCCAGCAGACGTTCGAGGTGGACTCCCTTGAGTATCTGGAAGCTTTGGAATTTGTGACGGAACGACTAGAGAACCGGGTGAACTTCTGCAAAGCCCACCTCATGATGATCACATGTTTCGACGTCACCTGCCGGCGCCGGTAGAGGAGGTGGCAACGGTTGTCAGGACTGAATGAGAATGAGCAAAGGATCATGGGAAGTCGAACTGTCTTGGCCTCTCGGAGTATGGACTATGAGGAAGTAGGACAAGAGACTCATCCTTCAAACGGTGACCAAGAGGAATAGAATCACAAAAAGACTATTTTTCTAAAGCAGGACTGAAAGACAGGACACTGAGAGGACAAGAAAAAAAAGAGAGAAAAAGACATGAATGGAAGTATTATCAGAAGATGGGCCATCTCCACCCGGACTGGTCACGCACTTTTCTTTAAGGAAAAAAAAAACAAACAAAAAACATAACTTGGTGTTGTTGGATGTAAATAAAGTGTGTTTGCTTGCTTTTGAAACAAGGCTTGGGAAAGAGGAGGGCATGGTAATAAGAAAAGAAAAGCGAAAAGAAGATAAAAAAAACAGATGAAAGGAAAAGATGATCTGAGGACAACAAGTGCCTTGTAAACACTTAGTTATCAAAACATTTTCCTGTATCGTGTACAGCTGGTGCTAGCTTAAGTAGGTAACGCTAACAAGAAGAGATAAAAAAAAAACAGCTTGTTTGACTTGGTGTTTTATCCCTTGGACTTAACTGTCTTTCAGTACTTTGTATGTATTGTTACATATTAGTTACCTGCAACATACAAACTGTTCTGTGTACGTTTTCTATTATTATTATTACTGTTCATTTTCTATTCTCAACGACACTAGGACCACACAGAGAGATTGGTGCAGACTGGGTTTGTTTTTTTAGCGTGTGGAAAACGTTAGTGATAAACTGAAGTCCGTGCCTGGTGCATTGATTTTTCTGTTCCCTGGGCATGAGCAGCCTTCTCCAGTAACAAACAGCCTGAGGTGACGCCACCGGTGAGGATGTGCAGCTATGTCCCATGGAGAGGAAGGGATTAATCAAAGGGCCGAGCGAGAGGGGGGGGGGGGGGAGGGGGGGGACATAGAGACAAATAAACGCAGCTCAGTTAGAGGCCTCTCTGGACTGCCAAAGACACGTCTTGCACACACATGTGCGTGATTATACACACACACACACACACACTCTTACACACACTTACTCACACACACACACACACACACACACACACAGGCAGGCCTCTTTTCTAGGAGACTACCATAGGGATTAGTGGAGGAAGCTGTAGGCCTGAGTAGCTTCATGTTTTGGGGGCTGTTATTTCAGCACATGAGTGGTGTCAAGCAGTCTATGTATCGCCAGGGCAATAATGTACATCTAAATCAAACTGTCAGTCACATATCTCTCTTTGGGCTCCTACTGTCGAGGTGCATACCCTTTGGTAAGAAAAAAAAAAACAACACACACAATGTTTATATATATGGTGCTTGAGACAGTTTGAGATCTAAATGTTTATAAATATAAATATATAAATATAAATAAATATTCAGTATATCTATACAGCCTGTCTCAAATGCTAACTTCAGATTTTACATGCTTCATGACCAAGACACACACACTGTATGTTCTCTCTCTCACACACACACACACACACACACACACACACACACACACACACACACACACACACACACACACACACACACGTTGCTCCCCCTGTGAGTTCTGCCAAAGGAGTCTCCATTCTATTACCCTAAGCCTCACCCATTGTAATGAAGGATATTGTTTATTTTTCAACTCAGAGGGCCGGTGTGAGAGACACTGATAGTCATAATTATTTTGTCCACATAATCATCGTGTGAAATACTATGCATTTAACATTTGTACAGTCGCTCAATCTGTTTCATATATACAGTAAATATACACTACATGAACTGACTGTATACAGTACTTTTTCATTTTAGAGATATTTTTATTTTCTTGTGTTTCTTTCATTAAAAACAGATGTGCCACAGACAGCTGTTAGGAGACACTTGTGTTTAATTCTCTCATATGTTTAAGTCCAAAAAAAGTGCTTAGCTGCATGCTTTTCAGTCATGTTTGTTATAAAAATGACTTAAATCTGTCACTTGTGCACCACAAGGCTAGCTGCATGTTCTAGCAAGAGACTTAAGTCATTTGCAAAATGTGCGCATGCTGAAAAGTGCAAAGCTAAGTGAGTTTTTGGACTGAAGTACATGGGGGAATTCTGCCCTTAACGAGCTGATAAGGGGAGAGCTTTTAAATGTGCTATACAGTATACAATTGGCTTGAGAGCTGATGGGGCTGATGCTGAGAACCGCAGGCTTGTGTTTAGCCATGATAAACGCACCTTACCAAAACAGAGGCTGGCTCTTGGAAGGACTCGGCTGATAGTCGTGTGAGTGGCTGGAACTGGGGCAGGACAGGGACCAGGGGTCTGGTTTCCCAACAGCATCATTGCCAAGTCATTAGCAACTTCACTGGTCTGGGCGATGGAGTTGGAATACTACTGTTTCCCAAAACAATCTTTTCAACTAAAAAAACTTACAGACCCTCCACAGAATCCACTTCTCCGGGTTTTCCACACAAATAGCCATGAAAGCAATTATGTGCGATTATTGTTGTTTTTTTCTCGTTTTTGCCAACATTCAATTAAATATCCCTGTGCCTCTTCCCTCTTGTGTCTGATCACATGCATTGATCACCAGATCCATCTAGACTCCCCATAGGCACATTTGGGAAGAGGAAGAAGCTGCCTGTAAAAGGTCTGTAGGGGGTTGATGTTTAAAGAGGTGAATGTATCTGAGGCTGCATGGAGGCGAGATGGAGGGGTGTTATATATGGACCAAAGCCCAATATCCCCCCTAAAACCTAAGTCATGCACTTCAAAGACTTGAAGGAGAAATTCAGGGCAAATCAACCCATAGCCCTGTTTTTTGGGGTCACTGGGTACTGTCTGTGGGACATCGATTGAACCAGTGTTAGTGTTGGCCACTGGCTCACTATTTGGACCTAATTTTGTTGGTTCTTTTTCCTACCGACGGCACTGTGTGACCTCTAACAACAGGGCTTGATTAACTCACAATGGATTTCTCCTTCAACTGGCCTCATGGTCAATGCCAGTTGACCACATGATTGTCTGATTGATGCCAGTGAAGTCTTGAGGGTTAATAGTTTAGGGGTTAGGGTGGATATTGGCATTCAGCAGGTTCCTCCTATACAGAGGGACGATGGAAGAGTGGGTTTTATGGTGACACTGATGTAAATAAAGACTGTTTGGAAGTGGCTCGCCTCTTTAGTCTGGTCACTGCAGACACAATGCTTAACAAGCTTGCACAATGCTTAAAAATATTCAGTTATCCATCCAATATAATTTATAGCCTATGTAATAAAACTAATTTGGCAGACACTTTTATCCAAAACCGCTTCCATTTGTCAAATATCAATTAGCCTACAGTATTTCAGAGCCAGTCTCCCCTAGAGCAACTTAAGGTTAAGTGCCTCGCTCAAGGCACAATGGTGGCGACCGGGATTTGAACCCACAACTTCCAGGCTACTAGCATAGCATAAGCAAAGATACTGAATATATCAACCGTCTCTAGTATTAGTGTAATATCACAACTTTATCTTTATGATGTAAGCCTACTATTTGTATAATATTTGTACAGTACACAATACTGTGTGTGTGTACAGTATGTGTGGTCTTTACAGTCTTTACACAACTGTGGAGACACGATATACTGGAACGTGTTTTTAGAGCTAAAATAAGTAGGACATTGACATATTCTCTTGGAATACAGCCATGCATTTAGATTACGCCTCTGTTTTTGGCAAGGGTTATCACTATGCTTGCCAGGGAGAAATAAGGTCACCTAAAGGTAAAAAAGTAGTGCACTAAAATTCTTTTATGTCACTCCAACATCATAAAAAAAGCAGAAAGCGATTCAAAGCCAAGACCTTTCTAAAAGATGAAGACACCAACTGAGGAGAGAAATATATAACATGCACGTACAGCCCTGACGAGTAAGGGCAAAACGCCACTGCCAATTATCATTTAGAGCCATTAAATAAACTACAGATCCTCTGGCAAGGAAGGTAAAAATTGAACATTCAGCCATTTCTTTCATCGGAAAAACTGAAGTAATAGAACGGGGAGCCCAGGGGTCCTGTGAACTGAAGTCTAATTAATGTATTAGTAGTATTTACGAGCGGGCATGTTACTACGACATCCACACCAGGCCAAGTGCAGCTGTGCTAATAATACGCAATTAAGAAGAACATTAATAACATCAGAAAGCATCATTAATACTGATGTGATCATTAAGGTGAGCACTAATGTGAATAGCCTACATGGCTAATAAAACAGCTTTGTAGACAGTGGAGACTTTACAGAATCTACACGTGTAGATTTGTACAGAATCGAAATGTGTTCAAATGGCACAGTAGTGTAGTGCAACAGGAAGAGAATCGGTATTGATATCTTATTGAAAATGAGAGCACCATAAAAAAGTAGTTAAAAAAAAGAGAGGGCAGCATAGCCTAACATGAACTTTGACCCTGAATATCCAGCATGGGAAGTCCAGGTCAGCATTTACTGTATTGCTGGAAAAAGGGACATCATTTATAGCTGAAAACAATCCAACCCAAACCAAACCAAAAAAACTCCTGGGCAATAAGCTGTGATGGCGAAGAGTGGCGAGCTTGTTAGCGCTTGTGTAAACTCCCATAATCCTCTCCCCCTCGCGCTGTCCAAACACAGCGACTAGAGTGTCCGCTCACGCCGGGCGGCGCGGGATAACAATCTCCCGGCGTATCCGCTGTCCGTAAGGAATGCTGTCATCAGTTTGGACAGGCCTCACAATGGTAGCTGAGCTTGGGGATCCAGAGGGGAGATGTCAGCGTAGATAGGCACCGTGAGGCTGGAGATTGAGCTTGTGTGTGTGTGTGTGTGTGTGTGTGTGTGTGTGTGTGTGGTGAGCCTCCTCAGCTCTTCAGCTGACTGACGGACAGATGGACGATGCTATCTATCTCCAGGGCCAGAGACGGGAACGACTGTGTGTGTTGACTTTTTTTTTTTTTTTTTTGTCCACACACATACACGGGGGGCCACAACGTAGAATGTGTATCACTGTGTGTGTGTGTTGAATGCTTTTCTTTGCCGCATAAATAGTAGGGGCTGGTGGCATAGGATGTGTATATATGTGTGTGTAAAGCAAGTAATCTGTGTTTGCCTATGGCCCCTCATTCTCGGGGGTTAAACTGGTTTAACTATGAAAACTTTTTATTGGAGGATGTCCGGAAAGATGGATGTGGAGAGAAAGAGAGGCAGACAACAGAAGATAATGGTTAATGTGGACACTGCTGACCTTAGCTACACTATACATTAAAATCCTCAGTTTAGCCTGGTCCTGATATGACATTTTTTTAATCATAAAAAAGAATACGATTTGGAAAACAAATGAAATGTAATCATACGTGTATCATTATGACTGTGCAATAAAAATGTCAGTCATAAGAAATATGAACCTAAATACATTTACAGGAAAATAACAGAGAGCGAGAAAGAGAGAGAGGGAGAGAGAGGGAGAGAGAGAGAGAGACAGAGAGAGAGAGAAAGAGAGAGAGAGAGAGAGAGGTGATGCCAAGTGACTGATTCACACCAATTCCAATTGCATTCCATGTCAATACTAGCTCTGCTATAAAACATGTCAGGGATGGTTTGCATCCTTTTGTGGGTAAATAAACAGAAATGCAAGAGTGAGTAACCAATCAAATCTGCAGCAAACAAGTCAAGTGATTCTGTAGCTTTGGCATCAGCACTAGAAAAATGACACAAGTTATCTGAGCGCACAAGACATATGAAGAATCCCCACTTGCATTCAGTCAATTCATTTGCTCAAACGCCTGAGCAATTTTCTATTTCTTTCCAAAAAAGAAAAGACAAAGAAAAAGAAACCTTCTTGAGTGCAATAATATGCATTCAGGCTGATCACACAGTGGCAGCTGGAGAAGCTCTGTGATTAGGGAGGGAAATTGAACAATTCAGCTTTGTTATGTCAGTCAGGATCCCTGCCCAGCTCATCATCCCCTGGCCCCCCAAATGCTCACCACGGGGCAGGTGGCTAAAAATAACAAAAACTTCATTTCCCAGAATGCCCCCTGGGGCTGTCCTCCTGGACAGGTGCAGTGGACTGGAGTGCAGATGAGCACAGAAATCTGCAGGGAAGCTATCAGGGTTGAGCCAGCCAATCAGAAATGAGAAGAGCTGCCCTTGCATTTGGATTTATAACAGCTAAAGCAGGTGAGCGTGACATCGGGCCGATTGGTTGGCCGGTCGCCATGTGTCACATTAAAAGTTCAAATTACTTAAACTTTGTAGTAATCGCATGAAATCACCACAAATCACTCAAACACTAACATTCCGTCATCCCTCTTTGCCTACTTACTCCTAATCTCTATGTTTGTATATGTTTGTGTGTGTGTGTGTGTGTGTGTGTGTGTGTGTGTGTGTGTGTGTGTGTGTGTGTGTGTGTGTGTGTG
>JASCQY010000036.1:1391447-1409582 GCA_030264315.1 Sardinella tawilis
CACACACACACACACACACACACACACACACACACACACACACACACACACACACACACACACACACACACCACTGCGGAGGTTAAATAGGCGGAATAGGGCCATTGTCTCGCCTGCCTCTGCCCTGAATCACTTCACACCAACACTCTCTCAGGCTCAGAGCCCGAGTCAGCAAGCCTAGAGGTGTGTGTGTGTGTGTGGGGGGGGGTCTAGGGAGGGAAGAAGTGGAAGCTAGATGAGGTCACCACAGCAGCAGGAGTCCCACTTCAAGACGTCTTCATCAGATGAAGGGAACCGGCCCGGTTCCTCACTCCCTCGCAGGCAGGTCGTGCACACACACGTAGGCCCCTGTGCTGTGTGTGTGTGTGTGTGTGTGTGTGTGTGTATGAGGTTGGTAACAATCAGCCAGGCAACGCAGCGAGGGTCTTTTGCTCACACACACACAATGGTAGCCCTGAAGGCCCTGTTTGCTCAAGCATGGATGTATATTATCATATACATATTAACAGCCTTTTACATTTCCCCTTGGCCACAATGCCAGCGTTTCCTCCTCTCCTTCCTTGCTCAGACTGAGAGACGGAAGGGCCCTGGCCTCGGACAGTGGTGGCCATGGTGACTTTGGTGAGCTGCCCCACTGGCAGAGGGGATGTTTTGATGAAGGAGGAGGAAACACAACGGAAAACTACCAGAAAAACAAACATCAGCAGGAATTTCATTTGTCCTGTAAACATCATAATCACTCTTATCCCAAGATTAGTAACTTATTGGCCAATTACGCAGGCTTCACGGGTGAGGAGTCCAAATGGTCTCTGCGGATTTGAGTGAAGCGCTGGAACTCAGCCACTCTCCGTTAGTCACATTTACATACTTCGATTGCAGTCCATTCGGCCTCGTGGCGCATGTTCGACGTGTATAGATGTGTCAGAGTTGAATGAATGGATGCGCACGTGTCGTGGACAAAAAAAGAGAAAGCTTTGCCCATTTTCTGGATGCGCCTGAATCAATACAGGCTCTCTCGGTGCATAAGATGTTTCTGGCGGTCGACTACAAATACTAAGGAAATTTTGGTGATGCTTTTAGATACGAGCATTTATTTACCGGCTAATTTGTCAGGAGTTGTAATAGCTGATAAGGCAGCAGCGCAAAACTACGTGCGTGAGTTCCCCAGAAATGCTATCCCATAAAGTATGAAATCAGTGGCCTAGATAACCTACATATTCCAGGAATTACGTCTAGCTTCTCAAATTGAGCTTTTAGCATAATGTCTACACTGAGATCGGAATAACCATTAAAACCTAATGGCACATCAATACACTGTCTCGTGTTTGCGTTTCTCCCGGGCTCCGGGGGGCAGGTGCGCTATGATGGCTCTTACAGATAGGGTTTTATGGCACATCATCCGCGGCTCGTCTGGTTATCTATTGTTCATGTTACAGACGCGTTCAGTACGAGCGGTGTGAAAGTGGCCATGGTCTGTTCAAACAGAACCGGCTGTGCACAGCTCAGTGACATTCAGGAGCAGGAGATAGGGATCTTCGCGTCTGTGTGTGTGCACAACAAATTGTAGGGTTAAAATAAACACACGAGCGCTTACCACAGAGACAAAGACTTGATATGAAGAGTAGAACACATGTACCACAAACACACAGATGTCATACACAAAAGACTCCCTGGGAGACTTGTTTTTGAAACCTGTTAGGCCGACATCCACATAGACAACTGGGCATAAGCAGAATCATACTTTATGTAAGGTTACCAAAAATAAACGGAGACTGATACAGTGAACCATGTCTTACAGTAAGTAGTGAACCTGTGTTAGAATAATTATTCAGAGTAATAATAATCTAATAATTTTGCCTTTATTGCTCTGTCTTCAGTTTGATAGACTACTAGAAACGGCAAATGCACCGTAATGGTGCTGCTGCTCATATGCTGATCCGATCAACAGAGACAATATCAACATATGTCCGAATATTGTGTTGCTGGGACTGGTACCCGGGGTGGCGTGCGGGCTGATGAGACATCGAATCAGATACGAGGAAGACTTGGCGCGATTGAGGGGATGGAAATGGGGCGGAGTCTGATGATTGGCAGTGGTAGGGTACGTAATAAGAACTCAAGTATATAAACGGAGGGAGCCCTACCCACCCCACAGAAGAAACAGTAATCCCTGTAGAAGCACCACGATTTACATCACTGACTGACTGACAGCACATGCTTTGCGCGTCATTTTAACTGAACTTCAGCAGCCGAGCCAACTCTCCGTCCGTCAAAAGATATAACCATTACAGTGGGATGCACGGAGTCGACAACCGCATTGAAGATGGCTAAACTGTGGATATTGACGTTACTGTTATTTGTTTAACCTTGATACTTGGATAATCAACTATTTACGACTCCTGCTCACCTTTTGGATAGATACTACCGGAGCTCTCTGCCAGTGGGATTGAAGAAGGATTAATATTTATTTAACTTTTCCACATTTACCGCTACCCTTTGGAATAGGAGCGCACCGAGAGGAAAGGTTGCATCGCAAGGGAAACGTGCTGCTGCTGCTGCTATTAAGAGTGCTAAAGGATGGCACTTTGGTACAATATTCTTGTACTTAGCTTAATGATAATAACTCAGGTAAGCCCATTCCTCTGCCCGATAGCCTATCTTGCATCTGAGATGGTGCGTTGACGAAAGAGTTTGACTGATGTGTGTGTTGCGCTGTTGCAGGCTTATGGATCCGGTGTATTCGAGCTTGATCTTCACGAGTTTAAGAACGATTACAGTTTGCTGTCCAATGGTTTGCCATGTGGTTCCGAGTGTCGAACCTTTTTCCGAGTGTGCCTGAAGAACTACCAAACGGTGGTGACCCCCGGTGAATGCGTCTTCGGCAGTGATATCACGCCTGTCTTAGGAACCAAGTCGTTCAACGTCATGAAGAACAGCGGGGTCAATAAACCAGTTCGATTACGTATCGACTTTAGATGGCCGGTAAGACAGGAATTATTGTAATTAAGAGATCATTTTGTTTTTGTTCTTGAAACCAAGGGTTTAGGTGAGGCGGCACTTCTGGTGCTCTCATCTGCCAGGTAGCTGGATTGAGTGAAACACCTGCTTATCTAAATTTGCCCACTTGCGCCGTGCTGGTCAGCGGTTCGGTTATCTCCAATGTAGGCCTATTAGTCAACATTATTTGAATACTACTGCTTCTCTACATAAGTGTCTTGAAAAACTTTTGTCAATGACTAATGCATTTTACTTAAATTTAAACGTGTCATTCTGACTTTATGGTAATGTAATGGTGAATGTACGATGAGTTTCTGACAATTTAGGTAAGCCTAATTGTCTGTTTACATGTGACATAGCCTATCTAATCAAGTACTTGCTTTATTCGTAGGGATCCTTTTCTTTAATCATTGAAGCCTGGTATGCACCGACCCAGGAATTACCATTAGGTGAGTATAGGCCTCCACCAGGGGGAGACACTAATTTTATTATTGTACATAATTTAAAAAATGTGTTTGAAAACTTTTATGTTGCAGTTTATTGCATTTCAAACTAGATCACGTTGTCATTATTTTTCCACTGTTGTTTTTTTTATTGTTGTTTTTTAAACATGTGTGTGTGGGGGGGGGGGTCTTGCCCCCCTTCTCACAAGCGCACCCCCCTCACCGCACCCTCTCACATCCATTGTTGGAATTACGTGCAACAAGGCACTTATTTCATCCTCTCTCTCCACACAATCGCGCTTCCTCCGGTTTATTTTTGGCGTGGGAAAGTGAGCAAGTCTTTGGTGAGAATATCTAAACCTCGCCAAAACCTACTGACGGCCTTTTCCTGTACTTTACACCTTTTTCTGTTCCGACCTTTGGAGAAGGGGTCGAAAATGTTTTGCTCACACAAAGGAAGAGGAAATTTAAATAGCGGTACATTGCGCTCTAGAATCTCTTTAAAACATAAGCCAATGAATCTTGATAGGCCATTTAAAAGATATAAAGGAACTATCCAATTTCACACTTTACCCACCAGTAGAATATAAAATAAAATAAAATGAAAACAGCCTAATTGAAATGTTCAAAGCAGTAAAGAAGTTTTTATATGGTTATGTGACCATATGTTTTGTGTTTCTTTCTTTGCACAGATACATCGAACCCCGAATTATTGATTAGCTTTTTTGCCACCCAGAAAAAGTTGGAAGTAGGTGCTGAGTGGTCTCGGGATTTTCTGACGTGGAAGCAGACGGAGCTAAGGTATTCTTACCGGTTCATCTGCGATGAAAATTACTACGGCGACAGTTGTTCCCAAAAATGCACTCCCAGGGACGACCGTTTTGGCCACTACACCTGCGATCCTGACGGGAAAATATCCTGTCACCCTGGCTGGAATGGAAAATACTGCGAAGAACGTAAGCAACAGAAGAGGCAATGTGTGTTTGGCCTCTAAGTAACATGGGTTTGCTTCATAGTATAGAATGTGATCATATGTGGTCAGGAATGGATGAGTCTTTTGGGCACCTGGGCCGGATTTATGAGTCTTCCACTGAGCTTCATTCAACCACGAAATTTACATAGCCTAACCAAAATCTCCCTTAATCATGCCACATTATAAAAACCTCGAAGTGATTCTCAGTGTTGTCCTCACTAAAATCGAGGCAGTTAAATTTTGCAATCATGAAGTGGTCCTCTGAGGGGCACTCTCGCTCTCTCCCTCCCCGGCGCGCGCCAGTTCAGAGAGCTAATCCGACCCGCGCTCTTCTAGGAGAGCAGCACGCGCCGGGTTAATCGCGGCATTATCATCCGCCACGCGCCACTAAATTGCGGTCTCTATTGTTGAAGCGGAGCGCAGCAGCTGCAAACACGGTCCGGACAGCCCACCAGCAACAATGGGGCAGCTGTCCGCTTTTAAGAGCAGGCATCTGCTCGGATCTAACCAGCCGTTAAACACGAGGCTTGTAACCATGTGAAATCAATGTCACATACAACCTAGAAACGCAAAATAGGAGAGGCAAATTAAGGCAGTGCTTGAGGAAGCACATTGCAGAAGAAAAAAAAACAGTTTCTCCGTGGTTTGAACCTCATATTATCCTTGTAGCGAGGCCTACACGTTCTTGCTAAAATGTCTGTTTAAAACAAAGCAACCCAGAGAATTGTTGTATTCAAGAACATTTTGATGAGGTGTATGTAAGGGTAAACAAGTGAATGCATTTTTGTTGTCCATTTCAGCGATCTGCCTCGAAGGATGCAGCAAAACAAATGGAAACTGTACGAAACCCGGAGAGTGTGAGTAAGTACAGCGCTCTCGACCCAAGTACAGGTGTAGCCGGTGTTTGTTTTCATAATAACTAAAGGTCTTTGTTTGCTTTTGTAGTTGCCGGGAAGGCTGGCAGGGCACCCTCTGTGACGAGTGTAGAAGACACCCCTCGTGCAAGCACGGCACCTGTCTGCTGCCGTGGCAGTGCACCTGCGACGAGGGCTGGGGCGGACTTCTTTGTGATCAAGGTGAGCCCCGTATCCCTTAATGACGACGTTGGCCAATCCCGCTTTCCCTATTGTCTGCGGTAAAAGTCAAGAAGATAAATTGTTTTCCTAATGGAACAGGTGCATAATGGCCATTCATTTAGAGCTATGCTGTCTATCTGGCTAAGCCCAAATGATAATGAAGGATTTTTTTTCATTTATAGTAATGTAATGAAGCAATGCAATTAATAGTGGATAAAGGAAAGAGATGTGATAATGTGTGATCAAATTTATAATATCTATGTTACAATGTTTGCTAACCATACAGGTAATCAGAAAGCACTATATGCTATATCTACTCAATGCAAGTCTGTCATGTTAAGAAATCATATACTGATACAAAGATTTGGGACTGTAGTGTGATTTTTCTTTTTATTATTTGCCTGTGATGCTGCGATGAAACAAGCTTGGAGAGGTTATCAAAAACAAAAACAAAACACAACCGCATTTGCAGGGATGGGGAATAGAATAAAATAATTGTAAGATGTATCAGTTTGACACTAAATATGACACTACGTCCAAAGGGCGTCATAAAATGCCCATAGTGGTTGTTCAGAATTGTAAACCAGGTGCAGTGGCCGCTCGCCAGCTGACCCATAGAAAAAAACCTCTCCAAGGCTGTTGTGAACTCAACATACAGTACGGGCCACTAAAGACTCCCTTTTTCATGCCCCGCTCCATGACCCACTCCATGCCCCATATGCACGCCATACTCCGTCCCACACGCCATACCTTATCATTGTAATGCAGCTGTCTATGTGTATAAAAGAGATGTAATCTTTGAGATCGGCGAGTCTTAGGAACTCGCCCGGGTTGTTGCTGTTGGTCTGTACCGATATCAATAAACCTTTTTTGCATCAAATTCTCTGACGTTTGTGAAACTTTATCATTTCTATTGGGTGACAAGAGTTGAAGAAAAACTTTAAATCAGAGTGACAAAAATCTTCAGCATTTTGTGACACGACAGTAACAATGATAAGCACACATGCAGCAATAGGACTAGTGGAAACACCAGAAAAGTGAAGCACTGACATAATGATGTCTGGCTCATGTATATTGTGATTAAAAGTGCATAACCAGTAGCAGGCATGTTATGGCACTTTGCTAGCTGTAAGGACAGATAATCTGTAACCTAGGTGACCTGTGTCCATTAGGCTACTG
This sequence comes from Sardinella tawilis, assembly GCA_030264315.1. NCBI lineage: Eukaryota > Metazoa > Chordata > Actinopteri > Clupeiformes > Clupeidae > Sardinella > Sardinella tawilis. The sequence continues at coordinate 1,398,116 of JASCQY010000036.1, forward strand.
TAAAAAAAATGTTCTCTCACTTTGAGTAGTACTCCAAAAGAGAGCTTACTTGATTAATAATCCTTTAGTGAACATTAAGTAAACATGCCGTGTTGGTTGCTGTGTTCATCTTGTGTCAGATGTGCTAGTCACTTGTGAGGCGTCAGAACGGCACCTCAACTCCCACATGCTGTGCCACAGGCCCTGAGAATGCTCAGACTGTGAACAGGCATAAACACAGCCTTGTTTTCATGACCTTTTCCCTGTCTCCTTCCAGACCTGAACTACTGCACCCACCACAAACCCTGCCGGAACGGGACGTGCATGAACACAGGCCAGGGCAGTTACACGTGCACCTGCCTCCCCGGCTTCACCGGCGTAAACTGCGAGCGAGAGGTGAAGGAGTGCGACAGTCGCCCCTGCCTGAACGGAGGCCTGTGCATGGTGAGTTTTCCCACCGCTCTGAAGCAGGCGGGCGATCCCTGGCTCGCTGTCTCTCTCCTTCGCTCTCTTTCTCAGGCCCGCCTCACTTCCTTTCTCACAGGGCCGATCTCGCCAGGGCTGCCAGCTCAGAGCAAACAGGGCAGACCTTTTGGTCTGCCTGTCGACCCACATTGATAGTGCTTGTAAATGAATGTGTAGGGATCGTAGCGAGAGGATGTGTGCGTGTAAGCAGGATAAGCGCCACAGAGATAAACAACAGTAAGGGGGAATTTCTTGGACTCTGTCCAGAGACATTAAAATAAAACACTGAAAAGTCTCTCTCTCTCTCTCTCTCTCTCTCTCTCTCTCTCTCTCTTCCGCTCACTGTCTTCCGCTCTCTCAGGACCTTGACAGCGGGTACAGGTGCAAGTGCCCGAAAGGGTACGAGGGCAAACACTGCGAGACCAGGGTGCTGACGTGTGCAGAATCCCCATGCTTCCATGGCGGCCGGTGCCACGATAAGGACAGCGGCCGGAGCTACGTTTGCGAGTGCCCAGCTGGTTACACAGGCCTCAACTGTGAGAAGCGTGTGGACAAATGTACATCACTACGCTGCGCTAACGGTAGGTGATGGTAAACCCAAAACAGCAGAACTGCCTCGAACCACCTAACAGACTCGGCACACCAAAGATAGTGGCTGAATTCAGATGTCCGCTCTATCACTAAGCCCTGAGCCCTCAATGTCTTAACTAGCGCTAACTAGTCAACCAAAGTGGATTAAAACCTGATGAATCATGGTACATGGTAAGGGCGTAGGGGAGCGATTGGGATTTCTCCACTGTAGCTGATCATGTTGTGTAGCATTAGCATTAGTTCTCCAGCCATCGTCAGTGAGAAACTAAACAGGTCATTTAGTTTATGGTTGAAGAGAAAGACAAACAGGCAGACGCCCTCAAACGCTAACGTGGCTTCATCTCCACGTTTAGAGCAGGTGTTATTAAGGTGTTATAGATGGGTTATAAAGCTAGAAGATGGCTAATGACTGTGTACTTGTTGTGTCCTGTCAGGTGGACTGTGTGTCATTGAGGGGAACGTGAGAAAGTGCAGCTGTCGGTCGGGCTTCAGTGGCCGCAATTGCGAGATCAACATCAATGACTGCGCCAACAACCTCTGTGCCAACGGTAGCACCTGCAAGGACAGCATCGCCGGCTACATCTGCATGTGCCCACCTGGCTTCCGGGGCCGCAACTGCGACCGCCTCACCGACATCTGCGCCGTGCGCCAATGTCTGCACGGCGGCACCTGCAAGACGGGCGTGGGTTGTGTATGCCCGCTGCCCTTCACCGGACCCCAGTGCGAAACGTACGTGTACGCACCTGTCACCACCACGCCCACGCCGGGCGACCGCACGCCCTGGGCCGCGGTGCTGCTCGGAGTGGGCCTGGTTGCCATGACAATGTTGATCTGTATGGTGTTCGTGGTGCTGCGATTCATCCAGAAGCAGAAGGCTCGCGAGCACCTGGACTCAGGCACCAAGAACAACCTGTCCGACTTCCAGAAAGACAACCTCATCTCGGCCATGCAGCTGAAAAACAACAACAAGAAGCTGGGTCTGGAGGTGGACTGTCCCAGCGAAAAGCTGAACTACAAACACATCAACTACCACAAGGACTACAAGCCCCAGATGGACTACAAGGAAGAGCTGTCGAGAGAAGACAAACTGCATCACAATGAGAAATGTTTAGATGAGAAAAAGCCTTTGGGTAGAATATACAGGTAAGCCCTCAGATAGAGCCCCTCTTATGCACTTGATAGGCTACATCAGACAACTTTGAAAAGATTTTTGAAAGAGAATTTGAAAAGATTGTTGTCTTTTAATCAAAGCAGTGGTGGTCTGAGTCGGGGACTTTCATTCAAGGACTGCAGTCTTTTCAAAATCTTTCTCAAATCTTTTTTTTTTAAGTTGTCTGATGTATTAGTTGCATTCATCTAACGTGTTCTATGACTTCAGCATTCATTTCCATCCTTTGCCACTGTTCCATCATGAAGGGGCGTTAGAAGAAGCCAGATGATTTGAGTAGGGACAGGTGTTAAGGACCCTAATTGGTCGGCTGACTTAATGAGTGAGATCCTGAGGGAATGAGGCAGCTTGAGCATTTTGATCTGGTTACAGATGAAACTAGATCAAGCTGTAAAGCAAAGCAGCTCTCCTAACACACACACACACACACACACACACACACACACACACCTCCAGGTCTTTTCTCACGCCTCGCCACAATACATCATGCCAAACCATTTGCATGGCTCACATAGTTGACGGTCCCTCAAAGAAAAAACAACAACCAGAATCACTCACTCTCCCCCATTTAGTTTCACACAGTGCATTGTGGCTTTGCGGCCAGATTTCTCTTGAGTGTTTGGTGTTTTTTTTTCTGTGTGGAGGGAAGGGAGAGGACAAAGCTGAGAGCCGTATTTGTTGAGACATGCCTGGGTTTCCCCTCTGTGTGCTGCTCTGCTCTGCTCCAAGCCTGAGCTGTGGGCTTTGGCACCGCATCCGAATAATGACTGTTGAATTTGTGTTGTTTTTTGCAGAGAAAAGCCGGAATGTAGAATATCAACAATATGTTCTTCAAGAGATTCCATGTACCAATCTGTGTTTGTCATTACTGAGGAGAGAAATGAGTGCGTCATCGCAACAGAGGTAAGAGTCACCTTCACCATAGCGGGTGTGCGTGTGTGTGTGTGTGTGTGTCTGTGTCTGTTTCTCCAAAGATACTATCAAAAATAAACAACCTTGCTCTTCATTTTTGACTAATGCCATGTGTTCTCTCTCTTCAAAGGTATAAAATGTCAAGATTATCAAGAAGGATTATCTTCTGGACTGTTTACACATAGATGGTTTTCTTTTTTTATTTAAAAAGTGTGACTTGCTGCTCTTGGAAACTTGATAACTGGAGAGGGCCTGTGCACAGGCCAATGCAATAGGACTATGTCTGAATGTAAACAGGACTGTCAGAACTGACTCGATTCAGAGTGGAAACGAAATGACCGGAGTGCCCGTACTGTAGCTGAAAGACTAACGGCTCATCTGGAATTCCTTTCCTCACTCAAGGGTGTTCAGGGGTTGCCATGGAAACTCCGCAAGCACCCACCCACCTTCCAGGAGACGGAGAAAAAAAGACTGATCTATACGTTTGTAATCATGGACCAATAATATTTAATTATTTCCATCCATTCAAAGTTTTTTTTTGTTTTATTTTTACTAAATTTAAGTAATATGGCAATCCAGTAATCAAAAATTCATACCTGCCTGACCTGAAGGACCCACCGTCGTCTTCTTCCATCATTTTCCCCAACCGTGACTGGGTGCTATGCAAGAGGAACACAGGAACAGTTTTTTTTACATGACCAACATTCATACACGTATAGAATAATATTGGAGGCAGTCCGACTCATGGGCAGTCTTTGACTTTCTTATCAAAAATCAGCTTTGTAACACTAGTACTGAGAACATTTTGTTGATGTCAGATTTTTTTGTAAAACAAAGTTTATATGCATAATAATCACAGCGCCTTAAATATGGGTAAGAGACCTGAATTAGTGCCCTGGGGGGGATACCAAGAAGGTGGTTAAGTTAGGTAAGCCTGGGTAAGTTAAGCCAGCGTAAGTGATACACCTGGCAACAGAGCCTGGAGGCCTCGTTCTCCACTAAACAAAGCAACAAGTTCCTCTATTGCAGGTCTGCAGGTTTACCACTTTTGCTAGCTTAACTTTAGTTCAGTTATCACTGAACCACCTACTTGGAATACCCCCCTGTTCTGTCGAGATGTGTACACACTGCTGCGGACTATGATCTGTGAAACACAGACGTGGTTCTTTGCAGTGTCGAGGTGCTCGAAAAGAACACAATCTTTATCACACTGTATGCAACAAATGCCCAAGGGGACAAAGACCATCAAGTGACTATCACACCAAGGAAGCCTAAAAAATGAGAGTTGAAATTGCAGAACAATTGAAGAAGTTATTTTAAAGATTAGTATTTCACTAGTTATTTAAATCCTAAGAAGCACTGATCTTTTTATGTTTTCTAAATTTATTTTGTATATACTGTATATTTATGAAACCTGTACATTCTGTATTGTGTGACTGTTGACCATCAAGAAAAGTTTAAATTTATTTTTTTGTTGTTGTTGTTATTGTTTATTCAAAACAATGAAAACAAATCTGGTACACTGTCGTTTGTTGGTTTCATTAAATGTGGAGTGTGAAGTGCAAGGCCTAGATATATGTAAACATTTGTCTAGAACTGCGATGAGTGTGTCATCGAGAGTGGGTGGGGGCATCACCTCCATCTTATTTGACCAGCTGTAATAATGACGTGTAAGAACTGGCATTGGAGAATACAGTATGTGTCTGCACCGTGTGAAGAGTCCTTGCCCTCAGTCAGGCTGGAAGGCAACACTGTTGCGTCAGTGTGAGGAATGTGAGGTGATCTATTCATTAAAAAATGTGCAACAATCAAATCCCAAACAAGCTCCAGTTCAAACTCCAGTCATTTTTTACACAAGTGATGTTTTTCTTAATCAACGAGGTACAGTAGATAGCACACAGCGGGGACAGGCAGACAGAGGAAGTCTCCATTTACCTCCAAAACTGTGATGAAAAACAGGGAAGGAGAGGAGGCAAACAGAAGGCGAGAGAAAGAGAGAGAGAATATAAATATCACCAAACAGGCAACATCAGAGCCGCTGCAGAAAAGCTGTTTGCTTCCCATCATCAGCGAGCCCCATTTGTTCCTTACGCTTGACACAGGCTTCCACGCTTGTTTTTCTTCATTGTTTTGTAACAACAGCATCCTGTTTGCGACTCTGTGACATCATTTCCTGCTTCCACAAGGACAGCCAACAGTTTCTCACGCATCTCCTGTGCTGTGTGTGTGTGTGTGTGTGTGTGTGTGACAGAGAGAGAGGCAGCTGCAGGAGGAAATTCTCACAAATAATCACAAACGAATAATACTACAACAAGAATGTGTCAATAATGTCAGACTCTCCATAATGGCCTTTATCTGCATTGCACAGAGGCCGATTCGACATGATTAGCCCTGCGATTGTTTGGGCAGCACAGTGAGGGAAAACATCTGAGTCTCAGGATATGCTTTCTAACACAATTGTAGGCCTAAGGGAAATCTGATTAGGTTACCAGGGAGTTTGCGACATTCAAATATTTCTCCCCAGCATGTCATACTATTTTTACAGATAGAAATAGATATTGACTGCATAGGTAAACACTTTTGTGAATGGAAGAAATTGTAAATAATTATTAAATAACTACCATCACTTTTTCCAATTGTAGGCTACAGACCCAATTATGTCCTGTATTCTTGTCCACACCATGCTGGTGTAGGACAGACAACGGAACAGGTTGATCTTTATAAAGCGCACTCTGCACTTCCAAGAATGACCTCTCTCCCCTTTACAGTAGGCCAAACATGGCAAACAGCCCAGGCCTCGCCCTTGCAAGGGATGTTTGTAATTACGCCAATTAGCACACGGGGGCAGTATACAATCCATATGCGTTGGCCTAAGTAAAATCTCTTTTCAGAAAAATAAATAAAAATCTTAGGGCACCCAAAACATTCTAGGTTGCAACTTTACACAAAGGGAATATGTTATTTTCGACACCGCAAGAGAGAAATCACCGACTTTGGCGTTGCAAACGTTTTAAGTCTTGAAGATAATAGAGCTTATACGCAGATACGCTCATGTGGTTATTAGACCCATGAGACGCTCAGAGCTAACACACAACATTATTACCAGGCAGTGTGGAAGACCTGTTAAGAGCCTTAACTGGCTCTACAAGAGGATAGGCTACAACCTACAACTATTAATAGCTTATCCTGATCTGCCGCTTGAGGTGTCATGCATAAATTAAGTGACTGAGAATGATGCTGTAAAATTTGTATGTCTTTGCATTGAGAACCATCGTGTGTGTTTTCAATAGACTTAAAAAAAACGTGTCACCGACAGGACAGTTCAACTGTGCCTTGTGTACACGCGACACTGTCCTGAACAAACAGTCACACATCTTAAGGGCGGTGCCTTCGGCTGTGACAGTGTATGGATACCATGTTATGACCTTAGTGAGCTGTCTGTCATTTGAATAATGTGATCTTTTACAGAGGTGTGACTTCCACTAACTAGCCTACCATGCGCGTAATGATTGACCCAACGTCCATGCCTGGCACAAGAGCAAAACACGCTACGGGACGAGCTAGATCATTCTGTTCCGACGCCTATCTTTAGAAAAAGACTGTGATTGGATAGGTAATGTTTACGATACCCTCCTCTATGATATCATTGGCCAGCAACGTTCTGGTATGACAACAAATACACGTGTCTGAAGACCAATGTGAGGTTCTGCACAGCGTGTGAGAGAACTGACACAAAATGCTAAAACAATTATTAAATTCAATTCAGTTGAGTAGAATAATCTAAATGTACTTTATCAGCGCATATTCCTTCCAGTACAGACAGATGATACGCAAATTTCGAGAGCACTCGAAATTCCCGTCGTGGAAAATGGATGGGGAGAGGAATCACGAGAGGAATTTCATTAAACTGCAGAAACACTAACTGTGGGTAGGTATGCGCAAATCTCAAGGGAACCGAGTATTCATTTAAAGGGTCGGTCTATAGCCGAACTGGAGGCAGTGCAAAGCAGACTAAAATCTACAGACAGAAGACTTCAAGAACTATACGACAAGTCACCCAGGGAACTTTAGCTACACATCACTCAACAGGACACGATGAGGCCCGAGGACATGCTGCAGGAGATGCCCAGTCTGTGGATATTCGGCTACGGCTCCTTGGTATGGAAACCGGACTTCAAGTACAAGAGAAGCAAAGTTGGTTATATTCGGGGTTTTAAGAGACGATTTTGGCATGGGGACACCTTTCACAGAGGCGACGAAAAAATGGTGAGTTATATCTCATTTGGTGGGTTTGGTTGCTGCAAGGCTGAACTGTGTAGTATTGTTTTATGTATTGTGCCAAGTGACCATCTAAAGCAAGGCACAGTGTGGAAGTTTGATATAGATCTGTTTCATTGCCTAGACTGACATGAAGTGTTTCATGGATTCTTGTACTGATCTTTTTGCAGCCTGGGAGAGTTGTGACATTGGTCGAGGATCATGACGTAAGTAAGAGTTCTCTCCTTGCTGCTGTATAAATCGACTAGGCTAACTAAAATCCCTTAATTGTGTGGCTATTATTATTGTCTGCCTTCAATGTCAGCAGTCAAGTTCACCAAGGGTCTTAATGTTCAGCACAGAGATTAACCTACATTTCTGCATGACTGTGCCTCTTACAAGTGGTTCTGTAGATGTTTACAGTGTGTTCAGTATTTACAATGAGATTACAATGCTAGAAGACTCTTTTTAGGTCGACCTATCTGAGTCAAGAGCTAAACAAACATTACTATTTTTCCACCCCAGATGCTGACTGTTTCTACCTCTCTCTCTCTCTCTTTCTCTCTCCCTCTCTCTTCCCCTGCAGGCCTGCACATGGGGAGTAGCCTATGAGGTCACTGGCACCCAGGTGGAGGATTCTCTCAAGTACCTGAACATCAGGGAGGTGGTGTTGGGTGGCTACATCACCAAGATGGTGCAGTTCTGTCCGCGGGAGGAGAACGAGGAACCTCTGCTGGCGCTGGTCTACATCGCCACCTCCGACAACCCCATCTACCTCGGGCCGGCCAGCCCCGGCGAAATCGCGGCTCAGATCGCCTCCTGCAGAGGTCAGACAGGGCACAACATCGAGTACCTCCTGCGCCTCACAGAGTTCATGCGCCTCTACTGCCCAGAGGTGGAGGACGAGCATCTCTTCTCCATCGAGGCGGCTGCCTTGGCCCTGGTGCTGTGAGCTGCTGGGGTGGGACGCACGCACACACAAACACACACACACCCTATCTCATGGTGCTCATGATGCTGGTGCTCTAATCACTGGCGAATGCCAATGTCACATCTCCGTCCTAAACCCTTAGCCCTCAATCTGCTGACTCATGCCAGTCAGGTCTTAGAGGGTTCAGGGCTTAGGCTTAGTGGGGACATTGGGATTCAGCCATTTTTTTCTCTCTCTCCACATGACACTGGCCACACAAACATGATTGAGCATATTGCTCAGTCAAGCAATTAGTCGCACCATGATGGACAAAAACACCACCAAAAAGAGGCTCACGTGTCTGTGTGGATAGTTGCCGTTGCGCTGAAGAAGAAAAAAAAATGTGGAGGAGTGAGAGGCTTCTGCAAGGTTCAGGAAGCCGGAGAACTCCACTGGAGGCTAAATAAACACTACACCACCCAGAATTCGAGGACTGTAAAGCTGAGTGTGGTTGAATTCTTTTTCTCTGATTTCACGGACCTCAAGATGTGGAAGATCAAAGTCTCAATGTGAGAGATTGAATAATGTTGTAACATTTTGTCTTGTGTTCTGGGAAGTTGGTAAACATTTTAAATCATACATAAACGACCTTAGCTGATGGCAGATGTTATGAGTCTGCTTGAAATTGCAAACTCCATGTGAGTTGACCACAGACCACAGTTCTGGGATGCCGTCCAGAACGTTGGGGATCAACAATGTAAACACAGCATCTGACCAGACTTTGTGAAACGTGTTTGACCACAGAAGGCTCTGACAGTAAAACCATCAGCATCAGTATCAAGGCATCAACACCAGTGATCTGGCTAATTTGAATTGCGTTCAGGTCCGTGAGAAGGGACCAGCTTGGATGCCTAACAACACGCCTACCCCAACCTCCCATAACTAGCCCTTATGCATGTACTGTAAAGCACTTTGGAGTATAAGCTTATTCTAACAGAAAGTCTGTTTCTATAAAACTGCTCTGTATACATTATGCCTTTGTTGTAAAAGGACATAAATAAAACACTTTTTGATTTTTTTTTTTAAAGGAATTATTTGATAACCACCAGGAAGACACAGGCAGAAAAGTCAAAGTCCTAATGCAAATATTATACAAAGGATGGATTTGTGATTTAAAAAAAAAAAAGAAAATAGCATGCAACCAGTTTCAAATGGCTTCAAACTAGCATTGAATATCTTCCTAGCTATGTGTCTGAGAGGACAGCATTACTGTCCCAGTCAGCCCAATGTGGCTAGCGTAGTTAGCACACTGTAGCTCACAGCTCATTCCTGCCGCTCCCCTATAAGACGAGCCATAGAGCAGCCTCACTGACCCTATAGCCCTGTGGTGTCATATTACAGCTGGAAAACTATCACATACACGCAGCGATGCACAGCTACCGCTCAGAATCAGAAAGAAAAAGAGCTCTACTTGGGAAGTTCAGTGTGTATTTTTATTTTTTTTTTGATGTGCATGAAAACACAACAGCACACCACCTCTACTTGAGCATGGATGCTGGTGTTGTGAGCAGGAGGGCAGTATAGCTATCACTTTACTGTCACCCTTTTGTGTTGTCCACACGACCAAGAAGATCAGGCTGTTCCTTGGACCTTGCCACTTGCTTAATGGGTCCGTCAAAATAAACTCTAGGGTTGCATAACAGAGGCCTGTCGCCATGGTGGCTAACGTGACATGGGTCGTGTTACACCAGGGTCTCATCTGTCAGGACCACTCTGCAAATCCACACCTTAAAAAATTTAAAATGCTCTTTAGGAAAACTTCTTGAAATATTCATTTATGTGTCCATTAGGATGAGCTTAAGTGCCTTCATAAATGTATGTATTTTATATATTATAGGCCTATACGTATAGTATGTACTGTATGTATTTTTATAGATGTGATTTGCCACTTAAGAACACTCTAAACATGTACTGGCCCACCCTGACAGCTTTTTTGATGTAGTATCTCCAGGTATCTGGTATTGCAAGTTTGCAGCAACACGTGTGTGTGTGTGTGTGTGTGTGTGTGTGTGTGTGTGTGTATGTGCGTGTCTGTGTGTGTGTGTGTGTGTGTGTGTGTGTGTGTGTGTGTGTGTGAAGGAGAGAGAGAGAGAGAGGACTGGGCCTCATACTTCAAGAGTCAGCATATGCAGGGCTCCTCGTGAAGTCAGAAGAGGAGAGAAGAGGGGAGGAGAGGAGAGGGGGCAAAGGGGGAACTGTATGAATTTCAATCACGTTTGCTGAACATGTGCCATGCACACACACACTCACACTCACACACACTCACACACACAGCCCTGAAGTGATCCCCACCCCCTCTTGAGCGTGAACATGTGTGCTCTACACACACACACACACATGCAGTAAAGGCCGTCTCTAGGCATACTGCCCCAGATTCTTAGAAAAGAGCGTAGAACTGGGTAAAAGGTGAAGGGGGTGAGTGGAGAAGGAGAAAAACAAATAATAAAAGCCAGGCAGGGCTAAAGGGAGACTGTGTGCTCAAGCACTCGCCCAGAGAAGAACGCATGAAGGAATGGCCGTCAGACCACAGGAGTCACAGCTTTCTGCTGATTTTAGAACCTTTGGCACAAACACCGGAGCACAAAATAATACAAAGAAAGAAAGATGGTTGTACCTCCGTTCTCTGCACACACACACACACACACACACACACACACACACACACAACATGGATGTGGAGGGATTGAATCCATTGAATTCACTTCCCCTTTGGAATCATCACGTATAGGCTTAGTGTTTTATTAATGAGGCTTTGGTGCATTAAAACCCTGGCAATAAATCAACTGACTGTCACCAATTAAGAGCTGTGTAGTGGAGGGGCTCAGAAGAGGAGTTAAAAGCAGAGAGAGGCGTGTGTGTGTGTGTGGGAGGGGGGGGGGGGGGGTACATTACAGCCCATCGATCTGCAGGTCACACAAATGTACTGTAAAACTGTATCACCCCCCAAATGGGGCTTTGAAGGAGGAGAGGGGACGGGAGAAAGCAGCAGCCCCAAACCACTATATACTACCAGAGGAGCAAGGGCACCACTAGCCAACAACAACTATAACGGGTGTGTGTGTGTTTGTGTGTGTGTATATGTGTGTGTGTGTGTGTGTGTGTGTGTGTGTGTGTGTGTGTGTGTG
>JASCQY010000036.1:1427582-1443668 GCA_030264315.1 Sardinella tawilis
ATATGTGTTTTCTTGAATAATACTTGGGCACAATGCAAATACATAAATATCAAAAATCGGTGGTGTGTTCCTTTAAAGCATGCACACACCGGGCTGGCTTGAATCACTGATCACCACTGATCACATGTTATACTGGCAACAAATGAGCGAACTGGGCTGCCCACAATGCAAAAAGTTTTGAGCCGAGTCACTCATCAATAGGCCCGCCAGTGTCAGACGTCTGACCGTCCATTCCCCTTGCGCACACACCATTACGCAACATGTGACATGCATACAAGTGTTAAGCGATGCTGAATCTTACCGTCACAGTACTGGCTGTCAGACTCCACAGTAATGACCCTTCCCCAAATGTCAATGCAAAACCCGTTGGACTGGATGTAGTCAACTTCTTCACGGTCTACCTCTCTCGTAGTTGAAGCCCAATAATCCAAACAGTCGAGTCATGCCTTCCTCTTCGTTTCATTCGCATTTCCTCGTGGAATAAGTCAGCGCACATGAAAAGTTCTTTCTGATTTCTATTTCTTACCACAACTGTTTATTATTTATATTTTTTTTTGTTAAATTTCATTTAGCTGGCAGAAATGCTATAAAATTAAATCCACATGTTCCAGTGTTCTTGCTTGCAAAAAAAAACAAGTTGAAATTTTGTCCTACAAGAGGAAAAAAGCATCCCCAGAAGACAACGGTTCCTTTGTTTCGCTTGAAGAGTGGCTCTTTCAAGACACCAAGTCTGTCAGCTTTACGCTCTCCTTACTTAAATAACAATAATAAAAAAAACAAGTTTATAACTTATTCAAAAAGGCTTAAAGTTTCCAGTAATCATAAAAGAACACTTGCATTTCTTCTCTGAAATCATCATTTGTGCTTTCTGCAAAAACAACAGCCAGGAAAACAATTAAAAAGCAGCGTTTCTTTTTTTTCTTTTTCTTTGTTTAACTGGAGAGTTTGTTAAAAGTGTCTCTGGTTAGAGAAGGTCCTGTTTTGTTTGCTGTGTGTGACTATGTAAGTGTATATATGTATTTATGTGTATGTGTGTGTGTGTGTGTGTGTGTGTGTGTGTGTGTGTGTGTGTGTGTGTGTGGGGTTGAGGGAGAGTGTGCTCTCTATCTGAACTGTGCAGCATTCACGCTGCCGTTGGAAGTGGGCTCCTCGTCAAGGTCATCCTCCTCGAAACCGTGGAAGGTGGAAGTGTCACTCTCGGACGTCGTGCCAAAGAGCTCCTCAGCTCCAGCAAAGGGTCGTGGCTCCTCCTTGTCCACACCATTGCCTGCTCACACACACACACACACACACACACAGAAAGAGAAAGAAAGAAAAAGAGCTGACACACAGCTAATCTAACAGATAGCACCCATAGCCTAAAAGATAACTTTACTGTCTGTCTGTTGTATTGAAATAGGCCCATAGACAGGTGTATGGTACATTTTCCTTTATGATGAAAGAATAAATGAATAAAATGAGTATTTTTACAGAAATTTCCAGCACTTTCTCTATGATGCTTTGCATTTAGATATACACACTAGGTCACATTAAAGACCTTAGACAAAGAAGAAGAAAATAACATGACTACTAGAGTACAGGAGGTGGCAGCTGAGAGCTGAGGAGATGGGGGAGTTCACTGAACAGGAAAAGGTTGAAGAGGTAGGTTTCGGTAGCCTGGTTAAAGGATGGCAGGGTGTTTGTTTATTTGTTTGATGTGGCTGGAACCGGGGAGGGGGGGGCATTCTAAGGAAGAGGTTAAGTGATGAACCTGACTTAGTTAACTTAGAGAAAGCACTTGGTAAACCTGTTAATAGACTAACCTGCAGGCTTTCTTCAAGTTCAGAGAATGTGGACTCCAGGGGGGTATTCCAACAAGGTGGTTCAGTAACAAACCAGGTTAAGTAAAACTGGAGGCAGTGGTAAACCAGCTGATAAAGGAGCCTGGAGTCCTCATTCTCTTATAGTAACTAAATGACGCCAGCAGGCTACTCTATCAGTAGGTTTAACACTGTCTGTAGGGGAACTTAACCAGTTTTATCTCTCAACCACGTTCTTGGAATACCCATGAAGCTCTTCTTCACCACCACCTTTGGCTTAACTTACACAGGTTTGTCACTTAACCACCTTCTAGGAATCCCTTGTTGAGTCTTTTTACTCAGAGAGCAAAATACAATTGTGCTATCGCAATAAGCTCTGCTGCGTCATCCATCGTCTTCATGCTATCTGTCATGTTATCGTTTTCACCGACTGATTCACTCAGTGATCAGACAGCAGCAATCAACAGAACAATCAATGGCACTATTGAGCTTTGTCACGCACTGAATCTGCATGGGCAGACATGAATAATCATTGTGAGGAAATCCAATACACAACAACAGCTAATCCTGTGACTGTGACTGCACCAGGAGAGATAGGGAGAGGGAGATGAGAGAGTGAGAAAGAAAGGAAGAAAAAGACACAGAAAAGGGGGAGGGAGGGGGAGGTTGAGCAGTGCTCACCTGATCGTCCACACTTTGCGCACGGAGTCAATGCTCCAGCCTTGTTCATCTTTCTGTTGGAGCCCGATTTACCCAGGCACGCACTGCAGTAGTTATTGTTGGGAACCAGGTTCCCATCTGGCCCTTTTGGATCTGAAGAACACACAGATTTAGGCAGGTGAGACAGAGAGTGAATGTGTGTGTCTGTGTTCTGAATGACTTAATGTGCCACATCATCATAGCTGGGGACAAATGGACAGCCAAGCTAGCGCCGCCTAGTGCTTCCAGTCAATTTCATTCCAGTCAGGGATGCGTCTCAAAACGGTGCCTGAACCAATCAGCGAACAGAGAATTCAAGAATTCAAACCATGCATTCCAGCGCGTAACATACGTCATGGCCAAACAGTAGCAATTCGTTTCAAGCAGAAAGTATCTGCCCACCGTGCAGCAAACGAATGCCTATTAAAAAGGTTTCAGGTGCTTTACACGAAGTGAAACGATGTGAAAGCAGCTGATACATCAGGCTAACAAACGGATGCCGAAACAGAGAAAAGCTGGCGTTGGAGATCTACTCCAGACTCCAGTCACAGTCCACATAAAGACCAGATGAGGCAAATTTTGTCATAAGCACTGGCCATACAACACTGTTCTGCGCTGCACCAAAACGTGTGCACGTTTCACATTTTCAAGCACTGGCTCGCTGCTCAAGAGGAGAGAAAGTATTTGTAAACAACTGCATGCAAAGGGTCCTGGGTGCAGACACACTTTTTTCATTTGAATGTTCCAACTCCTGGGATCAAAACAATGGGAGGCTATTTGGTAAATTATAGCTAATTACATGACCAGAAAATGTATTTGTACTTAATAGCAATTGCCATTTTAAGACAGAGAAGCAATGTAGTCATTTAAAAAGACACACAGAAAAATGCTTAAGACATAATCCATAACTCGGATTGAGCTGCTAGGAGAGGAGTCATATCTGCAAGAGCAACAGGGGGACACTTTGGGGACACTGATGCACACAATCAAATGACAGTGCGGCATGACCATAACCACAGCAGCAGACTAGAGGCTTCACATCATATAAGCAGACTGAGTGAATTTGAATTAACTCCCTTAATGAAACTAACAGGTCAAATCCCAATGCCCCCCCCCCTCCAAATCCTAAATGCATAACTGTCACATATTAGAGCTGATTCATTCATGCTAGTTAAGTCTTTGAGAGTCCAGGGCTTAGGGCTTGGGGAGAGCATCGGGATTTAGATATCGATACGTCTGCACGGTGAACGACCGTCGGGCCATATAATGCCTAAACTTTAACTGCGCATCTCTGGCCTTACATGCGTATGTCTAACCTGAGGCCCAGGCCTTTAAGCCATCATGGCAATTAGCTCCAGATCACACATGAGTCCTCTGCGATTTGTGATTTATCACCGCAAACCACTTCCATCTGTGTTAAACACTTGGCAAGGCCATGCAGAGTCTGGATCAATAGTATTTTCATATGGTTTAACCATCTGGAATACACAAACATCCAAGGGGATGATGAATGACGGAGGAAAAGTACAGAGCTGGGTCCAAATGTTCACTTCATAAAATATACTGACTGCGAGACGTTTCAACAACCTGCACCCCTCCAAAAAGAGCTCTCTGATAAATGCATTACAAAAGCTCATAACATTTCAAATTTCAGACAGTAAAGACTCAAGTTTTGGACATGCTAGTGCCTTTGGTAGAAAGCTAATTTTCTGACAAAAAAAAAAAAAAATGCAGACAGTATTAAACGATCCGACTTGAATATGCTAGTGTCTATAGCAGAGTGCTAATCTGATCGTGACAAGCTCAGCAGCCAATCAGAAAGAGGGGATGGGGTTATTGTGAACTCACGTTTTCGGCTGTGCGGGCGGTGAGGAGGCGGAGACTGTGAGGGTTCCGACCCCTTCTCCCCCGCCCCCTCGTCCTCCAGGTGGGCGTGAGTGTAGTGATAGCTCAACCCCGTGCGGTTCCTGTAGCGCTTCCCACAAACTGTAAACAAAAACAAACAAAAACTGTAAACAACAACAAGCAAGCAAACAAACAAACTCTCAAAGACTCAAAGCCTCAAAAATAACAAATGAGAAGATCTTCAATCGGCACTCAAAGAACAACACACCTTCACAAATCAAGAGATACAAATCGCCATATGAAAAATGAGATTACTCTCCCTGGTGTCTTGTTATTTTCAAAGTCTCTCTGGAAAGCTTAACTCAGTCAGTCAGTCAGCCAGTCGCTGTGCTATGCACCTAAGGGCGCTGGCTACTGGCAGGTACAGTAGAATATTCAAAGGTGCGGGGCCTTTTTAAGCAAGGGCGCAGTGCAATGACAGGTCAGAATGCATCTACTGTAGGCATCGGTGCACAGCAGAGAGGGAAATGGACGCGCCAGTCCTCAACTGCCTCCAGCCCATCTACAGCCCAAATTTTTCCAAAAGCAGACAAAAAGAAAGCTCGGTATACCTGAGGCCGAAGATTTTGAGTTACGCTTTTGTTTGTATCTGTCTGGAACAGAGAAAAAAAAACACAAAGCAAAGAAAAAACAAAAGAAAAGTAAAAGAAAGGAAAGGAAAGGAAAGAAAGAAAAGAAAAGCATGAGTAAGCGCTTTCACCATGAACATTGCATTGTGGGTATGGGTGTGGGTGTGGGGCAATCCTATCTACTTGAGTGGATTTCCACATGTAAATTGCATGCAGGAGAGCACCTGAAACCACCGTCACTGCTGCCCGATCCCCTTACTGAAAAAGACCCTGAACAGAGGGGCTGAATTGGGTTAAGCCCAAGTGGGGAGGATTTCAGGAGGGAGATCGCCATTACTGATCTCCATATTCAGTCCCTAAATCCCAATGCTCCCCCCTCTCACCATAAGCCCTCAACCCTCGGAGGTACACACACACTTTGTGCACATCAGACATGAAGCATTGAAGCTGACTTTTCTGTCCATATTGAATCCATTCTATTTGGACAGATTTCTTATTAAAATGAACCGAGCAACACAAGCGAGCGACAGAGAGAAAACAGAACTGGGGAGAGAGATAAAAGTGGTCTCAAAACGTTGCACCACATGCAGTGCTGTTTCACATTGTATTCAATTAGAACATTGCAACTGAAATCTAACCGATTTGGTCACCAATGGTCCTACATGTCGCTTGCAGTTAGGATACGGTGCTAACTGGCAAACATCAGCCAATGATGAGGACAAATTCTGCCAGTTAAAGTCTTTGAGGGTCCAGGGTTTAGGGTTTAGGTGGGGCATTGGGATTCAGTCTATGCGGAGTGGTCCTTGGCTCAAAATCAGTATTTTAGGGAAATCTACCAAGAACACGCTTTGGCCAGTTCTCATTTTAATCTATCCATTTAACCTCAACTCCTCGTAATTAAAGGGATATTCTGGAGTATTTCATAATTTCAATAGCCCTGTTGTTTAAGGTCACTGTTCTTGGTAAGAGAGTGAGAAAATTTGATAAAGGCCAAATAGCGAACCAGTCACTAACATTAACTGAATAGGTCACAGAAACTCACTTTCTGTTTCATTTTCTTGTGCCCTGTTCATTTAGCGATAGCAGCTGGTTCGCTGTTTGATCTATGCTGCGCTAAATCCTACTGTTCTTTCTCCTACAGACAGCACTCAAGTGACCTCAAACACCAGGCCATGGGTTGAAATGCTCTGGAATTTTCCTTTAACACACAGTATCAACCTCCCCTGTCCAGATAAGCACATGATGTAGACTACTACTCATATGGTTTTCAGATGAGTAGTTATTTATCTCCATCCAATATCTGCTGATTAAGGCTGCTGATGTCTGTCATGAATCTGAGTGGGTGTGTTACTCATTGGCAGAGCTGGTACTGTGGCCCGCTGTGGCCATGGCACTTACTGTCACAGACGTATGGCTTGTCCTGGTCGTCCATAGCGTGGGCATCGGTCCTTCGGCGGCCGGTGCCTCGGCCCTGCGTGGGCAGAGAGGAAGGGAGGAAGAGGAGGAGAAGATAGATAGATAAATAGATAGCTCAGAGCTTCAGTCTCATATCCAGACAGACAGACAGACAGACAGACCTATAGCATTTTACAACTGTGGCACAAAAGGTTAAAAAAATATAAATATACTTCAGCTACCTGGCTTTAATACTGCGTGGACTAGATCTGCAACGATTATTCAATTAGTTGACAACTCTTCTCTTCACTTTTTAAAAGAATACAGCCCTGATTGTGGACTTCAAGGGGACAGCAATCAAAATTTGTCAGTATTTTCCAACATTTTATTGTCCAAACAATTATTTCTTTAGTAAAGGAAATAATTGTTGTAACCGGAACGTAATGTAGTCTACTGTATTGTGCTGTAATATAATATAGACTCACAACATCAGCTGAGGTCTGTCGACTGATTGTCAGGCACCAACAACAGCACTCGCTCCATATTCTCTAGCTATGCTCATATCATAACACGTGTCTAGAATCTCTCAGAGAGCAACTGTGAGGTGAGAGAAACGGGCAGGGGAAGGGGAAGCCCCTTGGAGACGTTGGGGGATTATTGTGTTAGTCAACAATCCAGCAGCAAACCGCTTTTTCAACAAAGGAGGTGTCTGTCTCTCTCTCTGTCTCTCTCCCTGGAGATCTGACCAGAGAGGTGAGGAGCACTTGAGTGTAGTAACCAGTCCAGGTGTGCTGACTCAGATGGGACGCACACCTAGACAAGGCCTACACTAGGTACGTTAAAACTGTTTGCATTAAACCAGACATACTGTACATGGTCTTGCAATATCATAAGATAAGACTGAACCTCTCCACTCTATCGGTGGATCTTAAAAATACATAAGTTATAACAAGCTCTAAGGTACGGTGCTTTGGAAAAGACTTCTCTGTTTTCTATTATGTTTCTAGTGTTATGTTAAATATTGCATTTATGTACTGAGTATTATTTTGTGTACCTATGCGACATTAGAAATTCACATAATGAAGATTGTCTAACAATAGGCCAAAGGCTGGTTTCCTCGACTAGATTTCTTAGCGTCCAATCAGTGAACAGATATTCTGGGCCCAAAGAGCTCACCCACTGAATAGTAAATGGATGCTTACAGAGAGTGTCCAGACTCTTTGCACAGAGAGTAACAAAGCGAAAGAGTGTGGTCCACCAGCCTTCTCTGACCCAGCACTGATCCAGACCTCAGACCAAACCTGTGGGGTTTCTCTTGGACTAGGACTGACCGTTTCAGGTTCTAGTTCCATTGCTGGTCCCCCAGTACTTCCTGTTCAACATTCCATAGTTATGTTAATGTACCAGGAAGTCATTAATACAAGATTTCAAAACCAGAGTGCCTTAGTTTCCTTTCCATTTTTTGATGCTTTGTACCCACAATGACTAAAAGAGCACCTGTGTTTTAAACGAAGATTGAAGGTTCCTGGTAGCACCTCCAGCCCCCCCTCCTTTTCTCAAATATGTACCAGGAAGTAGTTGGGGACCAAGATAGGATGTTCAAGCATTGTTTTGTCCCGCTATGGAATTAGAACCTGAAATCCCAGAACCATAGTTAAATTAGGAACTTAGCTGGTTGGCAATGGCTAATTGCATTGCAGCCAAATTGCATTGCTAAATTAGTAAGCAACTCTAGTGTTGGGAAATACTGTACACCCCTGGTCTGGTGCCGAGAGAAGGCAATTGGAACTAGAGCTCATTTTCATGTGCGATTTCCACACTGGGCATCTATCTGCCAGCCTCGGATACTTGGCTTTCTTCATTCCTGCTTTGATTTCTTCGAAGTTCCACTGTGCAATTTCTGCAGGCCCGAAAATGGCACCATCTTGGCACAAGCTACAAACAACCAGCCTAGACTCTGTGGTCTAATGTTTGCATGCTTCTTGGCCTTGTTTTTAATCTGTCCTGACATGCAAGAAACAAACTTCCAAAACATGCATCCCAAGAGAGAAACCCTTAAAGCTGTCTGATTGTTCATTTGTTGGCTTGCTTGTATGTTTGTTTTGTTTTTGCTTTGTTTGCTTGTTGTACCCTCTGTTAAAAATGCAGCCTTATCATCTCTGATCACGCTGAGGCAACCAAAACAGGCGGGCTCAGAATAGTGTCAGGAACTAAACTCGGTTCCTCACACCTTGCCAGGACCCCTAAGGGCGATGCAAATACCTGCCATGCACACCGAGGACGAAACATGTATTCACACCTTCAGAGAGAGGCTGCAAGTTTAGAGCTAAGAGCTAAGAGTTTACTCTAAATATATGCAAAGCCCATCTTTAAAAAGAACAAGTTGTAAAAAAAAAAAAAAAAACAACTTTCATATTCATCGGAATGCTTGGCCAACTCTCTCGGCCACGGGAGTTGCAGTGCGCTACGTACGCTGTCGGACTCTTAATGGACGTTTCATTAGGCAAACGAAGGGAATAGAACAGATCTTTTTATGATTCAAATATTTTCATCCACTCACAGCCAAGATAATAATCTTATTTTACTTGCAAAGACTAAAACGGAAAACGGAGATATGCAAATCATTTCAGTACCCAGAAACTGCTAGATGCCAACCGGTAGCAAAGGGTTTAACAGCTTCTTTATCTTTCAAACTATGGGGGTGGATGGGTGAGTCTCTCTCTCTCTCTCTCTCTCTCTCTCTCTCATGATGCATCCGTCACTTTATCTTGAAAGTGCTGCAGTGTGGAGAGCTGCAGCTGAGGGGGCTCAGCTCCCTGCAACCCTCAGGGCTGCTTGTCAGTTTGCCTGCCTTACCACAGGGGTCTGTTTTTCCGACTAACTGCAACCATCCACCGGGGTGGATCACTCTGATAAAGACAGTTCAGTTTCTCATAAAAAAGACTCAACAACAGGAAACACTCCTGTGTACAGTATGTGTGTGTGTGTGTGTGTGTGTGTGTGTAGGAAGGGTGGCAGACAGACCGGCAGACACACCTGTGTCTGACTGAGAGGCGAAGAGTGTGTTTTCAACAACAGTTGAAACAAGTCTGCTGTTTGAAGGATGCACCTCCAAGGCAGACGGGCTTTAAAACACCTTTCCCCCAGCCTTAAGGTTCACCGTATGAGTGGCAGACAGAGGACCTAGTAGCACAGTTAAAGCGGCTAACGCACTCCACACAAACAGCCACTCGCTGGCGGAGTGGATGGCGTAATAACAGGGTGCCCGCCTGTCAATCACTCACTCTGCCTTTGCCTCGGTGTTTCCGCTTCGGCGTGTCCACTTCAAAGTCGTCGTCGTCATGGTAACCGTCTTCCTGCGCGTCGGCTTCTAGAACCCTCTATAATTGATGAAAGTGAAGAGAGAGGGAGGGGAGAGGGGAGAGAGGGAGGGGGAGAAAGCGAAAAAAGAGAGAGAGAGAGAGAGAGAGAGAGAGAGAGAGAGAGAGAGAGAGAGAGAGAGAGCGAAAGCGAAAGAGAGAGAGAGAAGTACATTTAGAATTTAGGGATCAAACATTCCCCTTTCGACCAAATAACATTTCGCTTGAGCTGCTTAGTAAAAATGTAAGATTCAAGCAGCCACAGCCAGCAATTTGTAATCACATTTTAGTACAAAACATTTTTAGATGGAGGAGCCATCCATCTGAAGCACATAGGCTACACAAACAAAAAACAGAACATCTCCAAATACATCACACAGAACACTACCTGCAACACAACACAACACAAAGCAAAGAGTGTCAAAAATGTCCATCAATGAAGCAGGTCTTGTACTCCAACAATTAAAAACAAATTGTTGAAAAATGGTGTTTTAGTGGCAGCTTCAAATCAAATTTGTCTGAAATACATACATTGAAAATTCTGAGTGTAGCGTATCGTGACCTTAAAATCGTATCATTTTGAGGGTCGAGTGTGTCGTTACATCCCCATCTTGTAGAGGTGGTTAGACAACACCTTTCTCAGAGGTAATTCATGAGGGTGTTTGTAAAGTGACCAAACAGCATATAGGACAAGAGTTGAAGGAGCATCTCCGCTTTCTCATTAGTTAGCGCGAAACACAACCTGGACAGATGCCAAACAAACCCCACGTGCCTGAAACGAGATCATCTTTGTCAGCTTCCACACTGCCCAGGCTACACTGTACTGTCATTACACTGTATGACACTATAGGCTTCCTGTTATCTCTGTCACAGTAACAGTTCAGTGTCTGTCCAAGCAACACTATTCCTCCTTGCAGAGTGCAGGGCCAACTGTGGGTTTTCATAATCTCAGCAGATCTCTTTAGGGCATCTAATCTGGTTAAGGCTGGTAGGTATACAGTAGGATCAGATAAGTCTGATAGGGAGGCGTCACTGGACTGCTGCACTTCCACAAGCACTGCACTGGCAGCCTGGTGTGTGTGTGTGTGTGTGTGTGTGTGTGTGTGTGTGTGTGTGAGAGAGAGAGAGAGAGAATGAAAGAGGGAGTGAGAGAAAGAGAGCAGGAAAGAGAGAGTGCGAGAGTGTGTGAGTGTGTGTGTGAGTGTGTGTGAGTGAAAGAGAGAGGGAGGGTAAGAGGGAGAAAGAGAGAGAGAGAGAGATTGTGTGTGTGATTGAGTGAATGAGTGAAAAAAGGAGGGAGAGAGGGAGAAAGAGGGCAGAAGAGAGAGTGCAAGAGAGAGTGAGAGTGAGTGTGTGTGTGTGTGTGTGTATGTGGAGTGAGAGAGTGAGTGAATGAGTGAAAGAGAGGGGGAGGGACAGGGAGAAAGAGAGCAAGAGGGAGGGACAGAGAGAGAGAGAGAGAGTGTGCATGTGTGTGTGTGTCAGGCTGTGTGCATGAGCGAGCGAGTGAGTGAAAGTGTGAAAGAGAGAGGGAGGGACAGAGGGAGAAAGACAGAAAGAGAGAGAGAGGGAGTGTATGTTTGTGTGTGTGTGTGTGTGTGTGTAAATGTGAGGCAGTGCTATCCCACCCACAGCAACAGCAACAGGAACAGGACGTCGCTGGTCCTGCAGTGAGCGTCTGGCGTCACGTCCCTCCTACTCAAAGCCCCATGCCGCTATGCTTTCTGCCACAGCTTACATAAACAGCTCCCAGCCCCGCACAACCAAACTCCCCATTCACACCACACAGGAGCTGCAACCAGACAAAGCTATCTGCGACTCTGGGCCGAATGTGGCCCATAATCGTGGCTCAATGGCAGAGATCGCTAGCAATGTCTGCAATGGCGCTGTTTAGAAAACACACCCCTGTTTGGTAGTCATAGGTGCTAAGATATAAGGCAAGTAGCTGGACATTAAAAAAAAAAAAAATTCCCAGAGGTGAAATATCTTCAATGTTCTTCTTTGTCGTCTTCAAAAAGAAGTTCAGTTGCCTTACAGCTCAGTACTTTCAATGGCCAGGATGACTCAAGACCCAACACAGGCAATTCAGTCTGGTCTGGTGCTGCATTAAACTCAATGGGCTGTTTTCCCCATTGACATTTACATAGAACCATTAGGGGGACACGACTGGCTATCTCTGTCTGTTCCTGCTTACTTAGCCTGCATTGTGAATCCATCTCCCTCTGCTGAGGAGCACCATGGGGGAAAGCCCTGTTGCTTTTAAAGTGTGCTATTCAAATAAAAAAATGATCCGACTACCATTCAAGTGCTATTGTGGCATTTGGACAAAAACACTGGCCATTTTTCATACACTTTAACCTGCCACCTTGCTGCTGTCTGAATTTTGCTATACAAGTCCACAAACAGGAACTTCTTAGCTACACTAAAAAAAAGGTCTTAATCATTTCCAACCTCACAGGGACTTTTTTTCTGTGGGTCTTAAGAGAGCTCAAGTATGACTGAATGTGGTATTGAGGGAATTCATTTCTGCAAAATAAGCCTGTCACTGAAATGCTTTATGACTGCATAAAGTCTGAAGCTGTGAGTACTGAGCACGGGGACTACAGTGGCTGCAAAGGGACAAAAGGCTTATAAGTCTGACAAAGAGAGAAGTGGCAGCACAGCTGGCCTTGAGGGCTAATGAGGGATGTGGTGGTAAAAGAAATCACACACACACACACACACACACACACACATACACACACACACACACACTTTCTACAAACTGAAAATCACAGGCTATGTTGGCTGTTCAAAGGTTCAAGCACATGGCCAGTGCAGTACAATACAATACACTCATGGAGGAACTGGAAGCTTTCTTCAAAAACATGAAGGCCTCTTGTACCATCGTCATGGCAAAATGACTCTTCTGAGAGGCTCAGGAATTTCCCCACACAGCTGCAGTGACAATTGACAGAAATACCGAAAGGGTTCTAAAAGTTCTAGAATATTCCTTTTTCCCTCCAAGGAAACCGACTCATGATTTATGACTAAAGGGCCTATGGTACACTAGCATTGCTCATGTGCATGATTCCAGAACGCATCTTGGCATGGCTGTCTGACGACTTGTCCAAACTGCATGTGAGTGTCTGACTGTCGCGTAACACTGAATGCGCTCTGTTCACATTGACTGGTTCAATATACTACTATAAAAGAGAAAATGGCAGTTTGACCCAGAAGTTCTGCCCAAAACGTAACGCATGGATGGATGGCACCTTGCATAGCAGCCTCTGCCATCGGTGTACGAGTGTGTGAGAGGATGGGTGAACATGTGTGAATTCTAGTGTGCCCCCTCAGCCCCGAACCCTCAAAGACTTAACGGGTGCAAATCAACTTCATGACTTCATGACTCATGACTTCTCATGACTTCATGAGAGCTTTAGCCATTGCCATCCCTACCCTATGGAACGCCACCCGAAACTCTGATACAGTGCTCTCTTTCAAAAGCCATCTTAAAACTCACCTCCTCAAGACCACCTACAACACCGGACAAATCATCTTCCAGCACCAACACTCCCACACTCCCTCCCTCCGAATTGTTTGTACAGTATGCGTCTGTATGTATTGTCTGTATACATCTCTCAATAGCATTGTATTTGAAAAAACGTCATATAAAACCTATGCATGATTATTATTAGCAGTATTAAAGGGGAAATCCAGTATGAATGACTCAAAAGCCTTGCTGTTGTAGCTCACCGAGTGCTGTTTGTAGGAAAAAGAACCAGAAAATTTGATGCAACATACTGTACATTAAATTGCGATCCGATAACTAACGTTAACTATTGTACATATACTCGCGCTTCACACATTTCTGTCCCGAGACGTTGTTCCAGTGGCACTGCATTTCGATCCCACAGCAGGTTGAAATACGTTCATTTTTTGTTGCATTACAGTTAAAGGAAACTCACGCAAATGTGCATATTGCATACAGGAATATGAAATGCAAATAGCCAAGTGGCCTTTAATCCATCTGCTATATATATAGTGCCGACTTGTCCTCCTCTGGCCTCTTCAAGTGCTCTACAGAGGCTGCATCCCAAAGTCCTCCCTCTAACCCTGACCTTTGACCCCTTCAAGAATCAAAGGAGAAATCCAGACCACCAAGAACTGTCAGTAGGAAAAAGAATGACAAAATTTGATGCAACGTTGACGCCAATATGTACTTGTCTTGTTCGCATCAAGAGTTCCTCAACTCCCCTCAAGCATATCTATTTTATATTCGTATTGGGGACTGATGAGAATTTGCAGGTGTTTCCAACCGAGGATTTCTTATCCGCAAAGCTTAAATTGTGCGTTAACAAGTTGGGTGGAAACCAAGCTACTGTGTTGCATCGCACCCAGTTTAGACACTAGCTGATGATGGAGCAATCAATGCCGCTAATGCTGTGATTAGCTCCAGATATGAGCCAGCTGAGGGCCGGATCTGGGCCGGACGTGGCCTTGAGTCAGCTGGTGTGCGGTGGTTGCCCTTTACCTGGATCTCCAGCAGGCTCTCCTCCTCTCTGTCGCGGGTCCTCTTGTCCAGGGCGTCCCCCCTCAGCAGTGCCTCCAGAGTGGTGCCCTGGGACGGGAGAGACTCCCTGCCAGACAGCCCTCCATCTGGAGCACATGCGCGCGCACACGCACACGCACACACACACACACACAAACACACACGCACACAAACAATAGTTAATACACCATACTGCATACCAGAACCTCATACCAGCATTAACAAAAACAGATGCAGAAAACATCCAACTACATGGACACACAAACATTCAAAACGTACACACACACACACACACACACACACACACACACACACACTAAATACTGCAAGAAACAGTCTCATACCATCACTCACAGAAACAAACATAAACATGGACAAAGAGTAAAATACAAATAAACACACACACACACACACACACACACACCACTGTTTCATCATCACTGCAGAGTGCACACAGCTGCAACTCTGTCATTCAAGTAAAAACAATCAGATGTTTGTGCTCCAGATGTTGTATATTCATTGTGTGTGTGTGTGTGTGTGTGTGTATGTGTGTGTGTGAGAGAGAGAGAGAGAGAGAGAGAGAGAGAGAGAGAGAGCGAGAGAGAGAGTGAGAGTGAGAGAGAGAGTGAGTGAGTGAGCGAGAGAGAGAGAGAGAAAAAGACAGAGAGCCTGGGGTCTGTCTCTGGATTCTCCGCAGGTTAGAATGTTGGGTCTCCGTATCACTTATGGAGGTCATCAAAACAAGCCGTTGGTTTAAGCTCATTACCAGGAGATCTAGCATGGTGTCAGGAGGTTCACTCTTAGAGCAGCTCCATAGCCACTGGCTGCCACTAATAAACATACAGAGCACATCAGAGTCATACTCTCTAGTCCTCAGCTCCAATGCACTGGGCTATTAATGCTGAACACAGTGGGCCCGTTTAATAAATAAATAGATAAATTAATAAATTAAAAAAAATCATAAAATGTACACAAAAAATTATATTTGCACGTTTCCTTTGCAAGTGGAAACATTTAATGTTCAAGGCCCGAATTGTTCAGGTGTTATGTTTCCACTACACTGGAAATTCCACTAAACTGCAATATGTGCCATTTCCCAATAGTTTCTCTTTCCAGTGAACTCACTTTTTCAAGCAGTACCAGAAAAGCCTGCGAATCCAATGCGCCCCCTACAGGTGGCGATTTTTGAACACTCTCACCAATCTAGATAGATGGATGGATGGATGGATGGATGGATGGATGGATAGATAGATAGATACAGTATGCAGCATATCTCGAAAGAAATTACGGTGTCCAGCAAAATGCAGTTACAGCATAACATGAGGAGCTACATGAACGTGCTGGCACTCTCGTGGGTGCCCGGCAAACCAAAGCATAAGAACCAGCAATGATCATTTCCGTGGCATTACGTGGACGAGCAAGGCAATAAACGCGGTTTCAGTTTCATTCCTGTCATTGTTTGCTTTACATGCCAAGTCCTCCGAGTCCTGCATGTGTTTCTAACGGCGCGAATAAGCAATACATGGTTTCCGAAACATCCTTCATTCATCCCATAATGAGCCATTCAACCATCAAAGTAACAACGAAGCTGGTAAATTAGGCTAAACATTTTGCCTACTATCCCTTTAAAGTGTCTGCTTTAATGCACAGTTTTAATGCACTTTTCTGTGAAGAGCAGGACCAGTCACATCCTGAGGAGAGGATATCTTTCAGCTGTGAGCTTTCAGCCCTGTGGCTGGTGCACAGTAGCCAGTCAAGATAAAGAATGAAGTAGGATTTAAAAGTGTTCAATATAAATCCCTTGCTAACAGAAAGACTAATGGAAACAT
>JASCQY010000036.1:1446268-1454483 GCA_030264315.1 Sardinella tawilis
AGCCCCATCTCCTCATGCCTAGCCTGGGCCGAGCCGGGCTGCCGGGATGGGAGGAGCAGATGGGAGCCGGCCTGCATCCCGCACCTCCACCCAGCCTGAGCTCCCTCTGACAGATGGGCCCTGGATCCCAGGCTTGGCTAATCTGCAGCGTGAAGCCTGCCTGCCTGCCTGCCTGCCTGCCTGCCTGCCTGCCTGCCTTCCTAACCGCCCGCCCGCCTGCATGCCTGCTTAAAGAAACAGGCCGTGCCAGGCGCCTGTACATAAGACAGGCAGGCAGGCAGCGCTGGAGCTGCGGCATATAGCCTACCTGCTCCAAAAGCAGCGCTACGCTAGCTGGATAATACTTAAGGCAGAACTAATGCGTGTTTAAAAGGGCTGCTATGCTAGTTACCTGTGCACACGCACACACACACACACACACACACACACACACAATAGTCTGTGCAACACCTGCATAGTCGCTAGTAAACATATTTTGAAGACATTCTTGTTTAGATGCCTGTGCACAAAGCAGTCACAGACAAAGGTGCAGCCATACCAAGCATTTCCGCATAGACCCAGACATTGAGCTGCCTAAGCAAAGGCATAGCTACAGTATGCTACTCGGCTATGCATGCCCACCTTCTTAACAGTAGGCAGTTACTGTAGCTTGTATATTACAGCCCAAATAGAGTAGTCAGTGCTTGCTTAAAGGTTGACTGGTTGTGCAATAACCAATAAATAACATGTCTATAACCAATGTGCAATAACCAATAGGTAGCATGTCTGTTCAAAGGCGCTGTAACTGTGTTAGTCAGTTCACTGTTAATAGGCTCATCAGTGTCAAGGCTGCACCAGCTAGGTGACAGCGCATTATACACACACACACACACACACAACAATACACACACAAAACTGTAGAGTGAATCCCAACGTCACCCCTAAGCTCTAAAATCTTGAAGACTTAACTAATGTGACTCATGATTGTATGATTTATGTAAATGTAAAAGTCTTTGAGGGTTCATGGCTTAGGGGTTAGGAGAGTAGGCCTATGGACTCAGCCACAGTCTATTGACAAGAGTTCACCACTGTGTACTCCGCCTACTGCAAAACACGGCTATGCTAGGTGTTGACCGTCACAGCTATGGTCAAGGTGTCTGCATGAATACCCTTGTTTAAAGACACAGCTATGCAAGCGGACCGTGTGTGTGGAGTACAGTAGACCCCCCTTTTACTTAAAGCCAGGTGCAGCTTGCTGGGTGACCGTGTGCATCATGGCTGTTTGTGTCTAAGCAGAGCAGACAGCCCTGGTTGTGAGGCGTCCAAGCCCTCCATGCTATGCAAGCCTCAGCTAGCCCTGCTGTTCCACACGGCCGCAGCACAGGGAGAGGCTGAGGGAGATCTGCTGCAGGTACTGATGACAACTAACTACAGGATGACCTCAGCCAGGAGGAGAGGCAGAGCTCACTGCACAACTCCCTACACACACACACACACACACACACACACACACACACACACACACACACACACACTGCATAATATAGATAAGACACTCTCAAAACAAAACTCTTCTTCTGTGACTTGCTTATCGGCCATCTTGGTAAGGACCCTGAAACCTGTGTCATTCCATTCCAGAGAGTGATCAGAGCAAAGATTTCGCCAAAGAATGTCAGGAAAACAAGTCGAATTTCAGCGGAATTAATCAACACAACATAGCCTACTGTTCTGCAAGCATACAATAGGCTACAATTTGCCTCCTTTAAGGTAACTGAATAGGTCAGTTCAGTCGCCTAATGTGAAACATGGGTCTTGAATAACAGGTGTGGTATGCAAATGATTTCGAGAGTAGAAGAGCTGGAGAATTATGGAAGCTGCCAAGCATTACCATGCGGTTTAGGACTAGCTGTGCAGTGGCAATTTATCAATATCAAATAACAAACAAAAATCTCTTATCACAGTCCGATTTGATTCCGAAGTATGACATCACACTCTCTATGGCCCACATACCACCGCTTACAACACTCTAAACAACATTCTTTCACATGCGACAGATAAATGTGGCGACCCAACACTTCTCAAAAAGACCACAACCATACGGCCCATAGCCGTGGCACACACGGTCATTTTGACAGCGCTTCACCCTACTAAGCTCATAAGTTTCTCGGTTTTTGCTCATCAGGAACAGCCTCCGCTCCAACGCTGTCATTTTTGTTTGCTTCGGGAGTGAAATGTAGGCTACCCGATCCCGAGTCGAAGACCCAGAGCAACAAAGCAAACATGACCACATTTGTAACGTTACTTTTATGCTCCAAAGTTAAGGCGACATTCTATGCAAACTTTATAGATTCTTGAGATGTCCTTTCGTAGCCTATTCAGAGACCGGTTTAAAACATCTACGCCATTGTGCGCTGCACACAAAGTAATTAGCTAATACATTGCTCGCATTGTGCCTGATTAAAATATCCCCTGGGTCGGGAGTAAGGGTCTGTCGGTTTTTTATCACAAGCTAGTGGACATCTGCGAACAGACAACTAGTGTTAATCACAAATATTAATCTTTAAGGAGAAGGGAAGATGAAACGATTTCACCAACTTCGAAGTAGACGTAGACAGCGCATCGACGGCATGAAACACTTTCACGAAGTCATAAATTTCAAATTAACGAAAGCTATTTAGGATCGGCAACTGTGCTAACTAGCAAGATTGATGGCAGTTCTTATAGCTTTGTAATTTCTATATCATATGCAGTATGATCCTGCTTAAAGTCATGCGGATTATTTGGATGTTAGGTGGTCAGATATCGACTCATAAGTAGCGATAAGCAGGCTACATTTTGGAGAGTGGGGATGATCATGCAACCAGAAAATTCTCAGATAGCAACAACAGCTAAATGCGTCATTTTCAGTGCATTCTGGGTCTACCTTGCTAGACGGCTTCGCCTGGCAATGCATTAAACACAGATCATGAAAAATTAGTAATTTGACAAATTACTTACGCTTTTAGTGGATTCTGAATGACAGCCGCCATTTTGCTACAATGTAACGCAAGATCAGCGTCTAGCAGTTCTGGGGGAAACCTACGAGGTAACAACCAATCAGGACACGGCTTGACATCTCCGACCAATGAGAAGCCAGGGTTTGCAGAGCAGGCGTGGCTTATGAGGTAAACTGTCAAAAGCATTTTTAAAGGGTTTTCTCCTTGTACAGTATTCAGCACAATGCCGGCAGGGCCACCACTTGACATAACAATTTCCCCATTCGTGGGAAGTTTTGAGAACCTGTTATGGATAGTCTGTTTCAATGGGGCTGGTCTCTACGTCCTGGAGATTTAGCCAAGACATCTTTATTATATCCTCATCTGCCCCTCCACTGTTGACTCAACCTGATTATAGCCTATTCAGAATGGCTTAAAAGTGAACCACTCCAAGCCACTTCATTGTTCTATGACCAGCTCATGACTGATTGAGGACAATACATTTCACTGCACAGTGCCACCTAGGGTGTAGGATTTTAAGTTCACCGCTGGAGAGATAGAGAGAGAGAGAGAGAGAGAGGGAGAGAGAGAGAGAGAGACAGTGAGAGAGAGCTTTTTTTTCTTTCCATTTTCAGTTACATTACGGTTATACCGTTAGGTGCCTTCATTTGTCTTTTAGAACAAAATTTAAAATTGAAAAGAAAAAACAAAAAGAAACAAAAGGAACAAACACCAAAAGTGATATTTTGCATTTCTTCCCCTTTAATCTGTATAGAATTACACAGACAACACACACATTTTTTTTTATTTTAAGTGTAACAGACACACATCTCTTGATCTTGGGTCAGTGCATAGTAACTGTAGATGTGGGATGGAACTCAACATGTCACCATCATCCAATCACCCAGAGAGCAGTTGCCTTGGGAACGGACCTGGGTCAGCTCAGGGGCGGAGCCTGTCCCAGCAAGGGATGCATCCTGGGATGGAAGTGTCAGATGGTACATGGGAGCACAGATCTGACTATGAAGTTCTCAGAGAGCCATTGTCAAGGTGAACCCTCCTCTCTGCCCCTGTGTGTCAGGTGAGGTAAGTACAAACATGACGCATGATGACAGTCAAAAGGTGTGGGGTCACACACACACACACACACACGCACGCACACACACAAAGTAAAGATATGAACACACCACAACAACCATTTGAGTGAGAAGATTTCTGTATGGCACTTAAAACCACCACGGCCATCTCCATCAAGCCATTTGTCCGTCAGATGCTTTTGATAGAGAAGGACCCCAAACACTCAGAGACGTGGTTGACGAATCAGTGCAAATGCGAAATGATCATGGCAGACAAGTGGTAACATTAGGATTACAGTACATCATACCATCAACATCATTTTTTGAATACTCATCAACATTTGCTTGTTTTCCATGCATCCTAGTGCAACCGATACGGGGGATTTGAACCCACATAGCAGTCTGGAGAAGCAGATCTGACCCAGGTTCAGGACATGATCTGGTCAAAGTTTGACTGGCATGTTCTGGCCCAGAGCTGATGGTGTTCTGGTCCAGATCTACTCCTGCTGTGGCTGCTATCTGGGGGGAGGGGGAGGGAGGGGGACCCCTCAGAAAATAAAGACCACGGGCCAGGCATAGCAAAAACCTGTGAGTCGCTGGTGTGAAACAAAATAGACACATCAAACTGAATACATAGGTAAGATATATATATATATATATATATGTACTGTACATTCAAGGCAAAAGAGTTGTTCTCATTCACTGGCTAAAGGCAACAGATTTCGGTGTGCTTTGTGTGTGTGTGTGTGTGTTTCTGTTGTAGTGTTTAGGATGGGGAGTGCCTTTAAAGAATATCATTAAGCTAAAGTTATATAATCCATAAATTCACATAAACGACATAACTATCTGGCCAATGTCAAATGATTTCCATCTTCCCTATACAGACTTACTGGCAATCTACGGGTGGACACCCATGCTGTAAATAGAATCAATCCTTTAAAAGCTCACTGATACAAAAATAAAACATAATTTAACTGACATCTTGACTGACGCTCCGCAGCCATTGATAGACCTAATCAGAGAAACAGATGATTAATCCTTTGGTCAGTCCATCCCACCCTAGTAGGTGACCGCTCTCCAACTCCACCTCGCAGGACTACAAATGCTCAGGACAGAGATGGTCAATAAATCTATGCACAGTAAGAGCTCGTTCGATCATCCCCTATTCCGATTGAAGCTGAGGTATTGAAATGGTGAAGAGCTGTTCTCCAATGAATAGGGAATAGTTCTTTTCGTTCTTTTTTTTCACACAGACGTGTTTGTCTAAAAGGAAGCCTGGATGGATGCATTGCCTATAGCCACTTCCTTAAAGAAGAAGTTTGGTGTGTATCAATCTATAGCTCTGTTGTGAAAGGTCACTGAATGCTGTCTGTAACAAAAAGAACCACAAAATTTGATGTAACATAGACCAAGTAACAAATCAATAATTATGTTGACTAAATGGGGCATAGTGAAATGAAACTGAAATTAAGTCACTATGTCCCATTTATTTAGTGTTAGTTGCTGGTTCACTATTTGGCCTATGTTGTGTCAAATTATTTTTCTTTTTCCCCACAGACAGCATTCAGTGACCTTGAACAACAGGGCTATGGATTAATACATACCTAACTTCGCCTTTAAGATCTGGGTGAACGGTGGGACTCTGTGAGACTGTGGAGAAAGGAAGGGTACACAAGGTAGAGTGTTTCAGGCAACTCAAGTGGCTACTTCTACAAAACACCACATTGTCAGTACACACATACAACATCCCCATGTCAAAACACACAGCCTGTTGATCATGTTGTGTTCACACAGAACAGCTAATAATCAGTCATCAATAACAACGTACCACCAACCAGTCATCTCTTGGGGTAGGTCGTGTCTCTCTTTTTTTTCCCTTTTCTGTGATAAAATATGAACTAAAACAAAAACAAATATAATGATTACAATAATGATGAAAATATAACATCTCAAACATACATTAGCATTTCGATGCCAACAACAGAACCAGAGGTTACTATATTTAAAGATGACCCACACATGCTAAAGTCCAATGATTATCCAGCCAGGTGAGCAAACTTGCCAGGTTATGCCACCGGCTTCTCACAGCTGTTGCTTTCTGTTGCAGGAACAGAACAGCTGAAACATGTAGCCTATCTGCCATGCTATAAGCATGCATATTTCTGTACTACTGACACCAATCAAGCATAAGCTTTACCTTTCAGCAACAAGAGATAGTCATTGAGAGACAAAAGAAAGAAAAAGAAAACAAGAAAGAAAAAAGAAACAAACAAACAAACAAACAAAACACATGAGAACTGATCCCTGAATCGTCCGAGTTTGATAAGTGGTTTAGCATCCCACGTCAAACCACTCCACAGTGTAATGTGTAGCTCTCCATGATAAAATCAGAGATAAAAACACAAATAACAGTTCTGCTGATGAAGCAATCCCCCAATCGATAGAGAGGATGGGGGTTGGGCTGAAGCGGGTGCACAAGCTAAGGAGTGGGGGTGTTGGGGGGGGGGGGGTTGTCCCTCTCCGCCGATGACCAGTTACAGTGCACCATATTACTCAACCACCATTGCTAAGCACCACTTTTCAAGCGCATTCCAAAGATTCAGGTGAAAGGCTCGTCTTTGTCAGTTTTCGTTTCTTTGTTAAATTACCCTCACACATCCATACACACCCTTATGTCACACACACACACACACATACACACACACACACACACACACACACACACACACACACACACATATGCATGCATGCATGCACACACACACACACACACACACACACACACACACACACACACACACACAGCTAAAAATGTTTGTTGGTTGGGGGAGAGAGGCTGAGGGGATTTTGAGTAATAATAGAGTCGAGGGGAGATTAGTGACACGCCGAGGTCTAGAGTAGGTCCAGCCCTGCTAAAGGTCAAATACTAGAGGGGTGCAGGGGGTGAAAGGTTAAGGGGGGTGGATGTCAAAGGTCACCAGGCCTCTGGTTGCAGGGGGTGCAGACCCTGACGGGGTGGTCCCAGCCGCGGGAGGGCACGGGGCGCCTGGCGGGCGAGCACTCGGAGCACACGCCCTGGCCGCAGGCCCGGCAGTGATGCTTAGACAGCTTGGCAGTGAACTGGCGTTGGCAGCTGTGGCAGGAGTGGATCTCCTGGTCGGGCACCCAATAGGCCGGACGCGCAGCATCCTTCACCAGGCCTGAGAGGAGAGGAGAGGAGGAGGAGGAGGAGGAGGAGAGAAGAAGAGAGGAGAGAAGAGGAGAGTAGGACAAGCGTTAGATAGATATGTGGAATTTCAAGATTTAAAACCACAGCGGAATCCCAGTCCTTAAGACTTAACCCCTGTGATCTGACTTCATGGTCGGTTGATTCATGTCAATGAAGTTTGTAGGAGCTCAGGGCATAGGGGGTTAGGAGGGACTCTGGGATTGGGATTCAGCCTATCACATTCAGTTACACTAGTCAGGACAGACCCGTTACACACACACCCATATCCATAGGAGCTGGGAGAGGGGAAATGATACACCAGATTAAAACATCTGTTCAAATGTCAGAGGAGCACCACTCAAGAGACACATGACTGTCAGGAACGTAACCTCTTTCAAGGCATATTATCTGAATGGTCACATTAGCATTTAAAAGATCTACGAGTACACACACAGTTTCTCAAACACCTTGTTAAACTTAAAGAAGAAGTTCGGTGTGAATCAATCCATAGCCCTGTTGTTAGAGGTCACTGAATGCTGTCTGTGGCAAAAAGAACCAGAACTCAGAGCCCAAAAAGAACCAGAACATTTAATGGAACATAGGCTGAGTAACACACTAGTAACTTATGTTAACTAAATGGGGCATAGTAAAATTAAACTGAAAGTAAGTCACTCGGCCCCATTTACTTAGTGCTAGTTGCCAGCTCAGATTCTCCTTTAAGAATATTAACCTTATTTAGCTGCAATCACCAAGGTGATAGTAGAACAACAATAACACAGGTCTATAAACAGCAACCGTAACCAATCATAACATCCATAACACTGTCTTTTAAATGTACCAAATTATTTAAAGGAACACACCACCGATTTTTGATATTTATGTATTTGCATTGTGCCCAACTGTTATTCAAGAAAACGCTTATCATTTTCTTCTCAGTGTGTTCAGTACTTAGATTCACATTATTAGCATAGCTTAGC
>JASCQY010000036.1:1458856-1470444 GCA_030264315.1 Sardinella tawilis
AACGGAGCGCCTTCGCCTTCTCGGGGACTGCCGGGACACATCTGCCCTCCGTTGCTGGGCCCAACGGAGCGCCATCGCCATTCTCGGGAACTCACGGGACACATCTGCCCTCCGTTGCTGGGCCCAACGGAGCGCCATCGATTCCTGGGTGTGTAGCCTGTGCTGGCAAGCTAGCCCCTTCTGCTTCGGAACATCTGCCGAGTAGCAACCTGCTGCATCAACCCGACTCGTCTCAACCGGTGGAGTCGTGAGTACACATACACTGACATGCACACACACTTTCTCGTCTCGCCGGGATCACTGACGAGTTGGAAGGGCACTGCAGCGGTGGCTGCCTGCCTGTAGCTCAGAGAGCTGCTACTTGTGCACCAACGGGCCCCAACTAGCGCGCTTGTTTTCTATTATTTTGATACTTTGCTATGTGTGTTTTTTTTGTTACATGTGTGTTCTTGAGTGAGACTGAAACCTAGAGTGAAAATTGTTTTCACTCCTTGCTATCATTCATCCTCTGTCATGTTCCACTCCATGCTTCTCAGGGAAGCAGTTATTAATATTGTCACCAATACTTCTTGCTATTATTATTGCTTATTAATAAATGTAATCATTATCATTATTTAATTACATACTGGGTGTATTGGCTGCTCATTCTACATTGGAGTATAATGATATTTAGGACACACATTGACCTTACAGATTAGCATAGCCCTTTCACTTTTATTTGTTGTATATATATTTTTTTTTCTGAGGAAATACACCACACGAGCTTAAAGGTAAGGTTAAGTGTAGTATTTTCACAGTGGAGGCACCGCGCACTAAATTGATTACTATTTTATTATTCTATCTATATTATACTTGTAAATGTATGGTATCAGGTATCTCAGCCAGCTCAACATTCCACCGCTGAAAATTTAGGAATCCTGTTGCGCCACTATTTTCTAGTATTTACTATTTTATATTGTTTTTCAGTGTAACTCCTTGGCTGTGCTCAGTGATTAGCACCTGTTAAAATGGGGTTACACAATGCTTCAGCACATTGTGTTTTGTCATACTGGTGAGTTGCATGAAGGATTAGATTACATGTAGCCTTGTGACCAATTAATGCAGAAAAACAGATAATTCTATTTTTACTTTGACTGTATTGGACGTAGAGATTGCACAATACCAGTTTTTCCTTGTCCGATCCGATACCGATATTGATCCAATTTGGATGTTAAGAACATAATTTCGAATGAGAAGCCAATCTAGCCCCATATGCCTCTTTCACTCTCTCTCTCACTCAGACACACCATTGTGAATAACTCATACAGCTGAGCTGACAATAAGATAACACATTTGTTGACATCCAAATATTTATTTGGTGCTTTTTCATAATACTATGTGCTGAGACCTTATAGTCATGTCTCTGATTAAATAACTAAAAGCCTGAATGCCCCAGATATGTTACATGCATAGTAATGTGCCCATACTATCATATGTGCTTTTTGACATAATGAAAATATATAGAATTTCAGTACAATAGTTCATTGTGTTTGCGCTTATAATTCAAAACCAGACAGCTCATCTAGAACATAGCAGTCAGGAGGTTAACAGTGGATAATATTAACACAATATCAATATGTACAGTATTGTTTTTTTTTTAACAATATTCCTTCAAAATGTCCCCGACCCATATCCATGTGTGATTGTAGGCTCAGTGAATTGAGTCTTCCTGTGGCAGTTAACTGTGTGAGAGCCCAGTCCAGTCCTACCAATATAAACACCTGCCTCTGTCTCTGGGCTCTCGTGTGCAGGTCTCAGACTGGACAAATAACACAGATGTGTGATTGAATCCCCCATAAGACCTTATTGTTGTAGGGCCTTAAAAGGGTTGTTTGGCAATGCATTAAAGGCTTTCTCTTCAGAGTCCGTGAGTGACATGGATGCTATACTTTCGACAAATTAAAGGTTTTCTCTTAGAATCCAAGGCGTCCACAAATCTGTGGATGGTACTGTACACATGGCATTCTTTCAGACCATCAATTAAAGAACATCTCACTTATAGGCCTCCCCGTGGAACCTGTAACATTTCCTTGGCTTATTCACGCCAACTGACACTTGTAGTTCTTTTTAGAACCCATTAGAAACATCTTGCCCATCAGCTTTTGAGCAAATTAAAAGAGCAAAAGACTACATACAAGGGCACCTGTAGAACCTTCCAATGCTCTTCAGTGGTGAACATACAGTATCAGGCCGATTCATCACAGAAGCTTTCTGCTTGTTATTAGCGTGGATGAGTTGTAAGCTTGCCCTCACATTTAGGGCATAATATGGAAGAGGCTAAGTATTCTTGAGACGCGTCACTGACTTGTAGTTACTTTGGTGTGCTAAACTGGTTGTCTTTGGAGAAATAAAAGATGCTTGTGGACAAAGACAACACAGCAGACGTCCTCAGGTAACTTCTACTTGGGGACTGTAAGTATACGCAATGTAAACAACACAAATTGGGGATCCACGAAAGATGCAAATGCACCAGCGAAAGAACCTACTCATCTGTGCTTGAAGTTTTTTTTTTGTTTTGTTT
This sequence comes from Sardinella tawilis, assembly GCA_030264315.1. Classification (NCBI taxonomy): domain Eukaryota; kingdom Metazoa; phylum Chordata; class Actinopteri; order Clupeiformes; family Clupeidae; genus Sardinella; species Sardinella tawilis. The sequence goes on from JASCQY010000036.1 coordinate 1,461,417, forward strand.
TGTTTTTTTTTAAATGTGCAGATATAATCACAAAGGTGAATATCGAAAAATTAGGCATACATAGTAAGCGGGGATTAGTTAAAAAATATCTCATAATGTGCTTGATTCAAAATAGTTAATGTAGCTCTGATACATATTTTAAAAAATGACATCAGAAATATTGCTCAAACAGAAAAGGTTATAGCCTATTTTTTCCACATAATATTGTGTCCCTCACCATGTTAAAAGTGACCTCTAATGTTCAACAGGCCATGAAATAATATCAGTTTAACCGTCCTGCAACCATAGATTGTCATGTAACAATCTCCACTCATTTCCTGTTTCATATTTACTTTGAATGATATTTTCGGAGTATAGAATATGACAGGTTGATGAAGTTGCATGTTTAACTCTGGTCATTGTAACATCCATTAAAACATGTTTGTCTGATAGTGTACACACACCGGGTCAACTTTAAAGAACTGACCAATGATACCAACTGATAATCACCATCGCCACCCGATGGCTCCAATGAGGTCTGCCAATATCAAATAAGCTGCACACACTACTCAACTTTGGGCCAGGGACACTCATCAGCAGACCCAAAACTATCAGACGTCCGGACTTCAGCCTGGTGTGTGTACACTACACTGCTCAATTGTAGGCTGTGTCCCGTGTTGATGCTGATACCATGGAATATCTCACAGACTTCACTAGGTGGCACTGTGGTCACATTCGGAAGTTGTACAGTTGACAGCATTTCCTGTGATGGCCAGTAAGGCAAGACATTTGAACCTTTTCATGAAGATATTCAGTACATGGTGAGCTGAACAAGTGTCACACAAAGACACACACAGACACACACATACAGTGCACAGACACATACTAGATAAGACTCACACCTGATAAAGTTATGGGGCACACATTTGTGTACACACACACACACACATACGCACACACACATCCACTTAGACACACACAGGACATCGCTTTGGTCTGATGAACAACAACAGTGATGACATCAGTAATGGGTGCCACCATTTCTCCTCATCCAGGCAGTGTGTCTCTGAATCCGGCCGGCACCTGCTGAATCAGGTAATCACTCACTCAGGTGAGCAGTGTCTCTGAAACAGGTGACCTCTCAGGTGAGTGACTCCTGCTGAGTCCGTGAGTCAGGTGACCCATCTCCTCCCTATCCAGGCAGTGTCTAAGACATAGGTAAGCGACTCATTTTTTCAACAGGTAACACCTCTACTCAGGTGAGTGTTTACCTACCGAGGCTCTCAAGTGAGCATCTCTGCTGTGTCCCGGCAGTGTCTACACAGGTGAGCGACACCCAGGTGAGGTGAGTGTCCCCTACTAGTCCTACTCCCACCATGGTCGTCTGTGCCTCCAGCCGGCCCCTATTGTGCTCTTCAGGTAGATCCACGGGAAAGCTCACTTATCCAGGCCATTGCTGCGTTCAGCTTAGGAGCTGCTGGCCCGGTTGATGTACAGTAGTCCTCAGCTCTGTGGGCTCAGTCCCTGTCCAGTCTTTGCCCTGACAAGCGCCCTGTTTCGCATCAGCCCTTTTGTGTCCTCCTTGGAATGTAGCGAGACAATGGCAGACGCCGTTTAAAACACAATCCCAGCATTCTGGTGGTCTGGCCTGAAACAGTTTGCTCCTTCCCAGTTAAAACACCCCAAAAGTCTCTACGGCACCTGTGAGAAGCATCTCTGGAAGCTTCCAAGAAGCACTTTAGTATATATATATATACTGTATATACTAAATATATATATATACTGTATATCTCCATATATTTTGTGGTAAACTGACTAATTGTATATGTTTAATGTGTTGTTTAATGACATACAGTAGCCTAATTAACAAGTATAAAGTGTATCAGGTGGCTTGTTGCTGTATTTCTCTGTGTGTAACGGGCACCTTATTGCTGACTCCATCCTGAGGACGAGTGGTTGGTGTGCTTTGATCTGAAGTGTCCAAGCTTCTTTCTGCTCTGTGTTCTGATTGTATGACTGTATTTGTGTGTGTGTGTGTGTGTGTGTGTGTGTGTATGTGTGCATGTGCGTGTGTGTGTGTGACCCAGAGAGAGACAAAGAAAAGGCATATAAATAGAACATAATAGCTAGAAAGAGACAGTGACAGAGAAAGAGAGAGAATGATAGAGAGAGAAAGAGAGAGAGAGAATGATACATCTGTAAAAAGAAGATTCCATTCACAATGTCCATCCACACATTGGTCCACTTGTTCCACATGCATGTTAGTGACTTTAGCAAAGATCTGAGCAGAATTCATTTCCACGCTATGGCCTGTTCTTCCCTTTATGCATGTGAGAGTCTGTGTGGGTGTGGGAGAGAGTGAGAGAGAAACGGCACGCACCCTCACATACACACAAGTACACTGGCGTGTACTCTATACACACTCAAGAGGACAGTGTGTTCTGTGATGTGTGTCATGTCTCGGTTATGAACTGACCCCCTGAGTGGAGAGTGGCGGTGTGCTTCCATTATGTGTCCTCTAGAAAAACACACACACACACACACACTCTCTAGCCACAGGTCTCACTCCACACACACACACACACACACACTCACCACCACATCATGACTCTGTGTCTCTGTGTCTGTTTCTTTCTTTCCCTGCACAATCCCTCCCTCATTTTTTCCTTTTTCACACCCTTTCTTTCTTTCCCTGGCTCTCTAGTTATCTTTCTCTCTTCCTCCCTCTCTCCCCTTTTCCTCTCTCTCTCTCTTTCTTCTTATGAGACCGTCCCTTGTCAGGCCTTCATGATGACTCGTAACTGCAACTCCTACTCATACTCTCCAAGTGTGTTGTCATTCTGTGTTTGTGTGTGTGTGTGTGTTTTGTGCATGTGTACTCTAGTGGTCCAAGCTTTGTCAGGATGACTGCATCAGACCTGTCAGACGCTTCCCCGTCAACGACTTGCCCTGAAAAAAACAACAGTTGAGAAAAGCAAAAACAAAATAAACAAACAAAAAAACAAATAAAAAGAATACATAAGAGGGTCGCACGGAGGAGTCTCACAACAAATAACACAACATATTCACTAACTCATGGAGGCTACATATCTATTGTCATTGTGTAGGCCTAGATAATGTGTTTACTTTGTTTTTAACTTAAGTTTTTAATTATTGACACATTCCTGATATATTACAATACAACATACAGAAAAGTTAGTGCAATCACTGTGCAACTTCATTTTAGTTTGTCTTGGCCATGCAGAAGCCATCTACAGTATATTAGCCTACAAGCAAGAATGTCCTTGTCCACTGCTTAGACTCTTTGTGTCTTCCTCTCTTCCACAGTGACCAATTAGTTGCTGTGTTTTGGTATTTGTCTGCAGTTGTGGTATTGCATAATGCTTCTGGAGCTGTTGCTATATTCTATATAATATATATCTATGGGTGAGACACAGTGAGGTAGCATCCTCCTCCAAAGGACTCAGGCCTATCAGTTGCTTTGGTAACACTTTAGATTAGGGTGCACATATTCAACATTAATTAGCTTCTTATTATCAATTCAATTCAATTCAATTTGATTTGTACAGCGCTTTATACAAAGCAATGTCTCAAGGCGCCCTACAGCAGGAGCACCCAAGAGCACCAGGGGCAAGGAAAAACTCCCTTATATAGGATTTAGTTAATGATAGGAAGAAACCTTGGGCAGTTCCACGACCATCATCCATTATCATGCAAATTAACAACTTACTAGCCATTTGTTAGTCGTTGTACAGTACGTCATTTATTAATGCCTTAATCGGCATGGTCTTATTCTACCCATAGCTGACCATCAATTAGAATTTCTACTATATAGACTCCCAAATACAGCATATTCATAGTTAGTAAGCGAGTTGTTAAATATGAATTACAAGCTCAATATGCTTTGCTTAGTAAGGGGCTCATAAGGTGGTAGTACAACAGGAACAGTTATTCTCAGGAACAATTATTCTCAATCAAAATGATGTAATTAGGATTTATTTGGATACTACTAGGCACTTGTAGTTTCGGGTTTTGTTCATGTGAATATACCATCTTTTCTAAATGTCATTGAAGGAGTATAACTGTTCTTGTTGTATTACTGCTGTATGAGCCCCATACTAACCAAAGCATATTAAGATCCTAATTCATATATAACAACTAACTGTGAATAAACAGTAATTTGGAGTTTATATTTGAGAAATTCTTAGTCTATGGTCTATTATGGGTAGAATACGGTCATGTAGAATAAGGTGTTAATAAGTGACTTATAATGACTAACAAATGGCTAGTATGTTACTAATTTGCATATTAATAACATGCTAATTAATAGTGAATATGTGCACTATAATCTAAAGTGTTACCGTTGCTTTTGGTTGTTGGAAGCCTCTTGACATTTTTTGCACTTGTAGTTAGTTGTGTTGAATTTGTTTACAATGGAGGTTGATCACTGATTATTAGTCGACAAGTGGAAATTAGCCTCATAAATATGCTCTGACGTTAGCATGAAAGCCAACTAGTGTCTCTTCAAGAAGATTGTGTTTTACTGCAGGCTCACATTATGTATACACATGCATACACATGCATACTGAACACTGCCACCATATTAAACGCAATCCAACTGAATGCAAAGCTGCCATTAAGGTGACTCAAAACCAAGCAAGTGCCATTTAAGGTTTAAGTCTGTGACAGTGGGAAGCAATGAGGCGATGCACCAGCAGCAGCAGTAGCATTAGCATTAGTAGCGGCAGCCCCAGGAGTGTTAGCAGCAGCGGTAGGCTATCCCCAGTAGCATCAGCAGTAGCAGTAGCCTCAGTGGTATTAGCATTATTGGTGGGCTCGCCCCAGTAGCATCAGCAGTTAGCGGTAGCCCCAGTGGTATTAGCATTATCGGTGGGCTAGCCCCAGTAGTACCGGTATTAACAGTAGCAGTAGGCTAGCCCCAGAAGCATTAGCAGCAGCACTTACCATGCTGCGCGTGAACTTCTCCAGTGAAGTGCGACGGCCCTGTTCACTCTCAGGTAGGGGCTTCAGGCGCAGACGGGGGGTAGGGTGGGGTGGTAGCAGGGGTCGGACAGAAAGGAAGTTAGAGGGGGAATGTGTCAGTGCCCCCCGCCCCCCTCCTCCCCCGACTCATGCCTCCTTCCCCCATGACAGAGCATGGCATGGTGCAGCCAAGCATTCACAAGCAGCGGGGGTAGGCTACAAGCCTGTTAGTTTTAGATGCACGTTCTAGTGCAAGTTCTAGCTACACTAGATCACAGCACCACCAGACCTTAATCGTGGGAGTTGTTGTTTGTTGTGAAATAATAATTATGTGCGAGGTTAGGTGTCTCCTTTACAGCACCAGTGGATTTGTTCCACTGGCTTATGAGCTATTACAGCAGGCTAATGTGATCAACAGTCTGAATTAATGTGTTTTAAAAATACCGTTGGCGATTCTTGATGATGTAACGTCAGTTGGTTCCATGAAATCACCAGAGAAACACCTTTCAGTAATTAACTGGTTTGTAATGTTTAGCCTTGTGGCACTTGCTTGCTACACAAAAGGCATTACATGTGATAAAAATAGCTTAGAATCATGGACGGTATTTTTATGATTAATGTGTTAGAAACCATACTGTCTCTGTCGGGCTAAGCCTAGTTTGTTTCGGGTCAGGTCGGGTTGGGTCGGGTCAGGTGAAGGGGTCTACTCTTACCTTCTTCCGGGCGAGCAGCAGGTCCTGGTAGGCACTGGAGCGCAGGAACCGAGAGTAGCTGTCACTCTTCATCAGCTGAAATATGTGCTCCTGCACACACACACCCACCCACACACACACATACAGAAACATTTGTTTCATGGGTTGTGCATGTACTGTAATGGAGGGCATGTTGGCCATTTGTGTGTGTGTGTCTGTGTGTGTGTGTGTGTGTAGGTCTGTGTATGTGTTTGTCATTATACAGTCTATGGTTTGCCAGTGTTTGTAAAAAAAAAAGATCTCAGTGTGGGTGTACTTGTTGTTTGAAACAAGGTTTGTGTGTTTGTGTGTGTGTGTGTGTAAGTAGACCATGTAAGAATCTGAAATGTGTGTAACTGTGTTGAGTGCATGTGTGTGTGTGTGTGTGTGTGTGTGTGGTAAGCCCATAGAGGACAGAGGCTTCACAAGTGGTGTGTGCTTATGTAAGAGGAAGTGCCAGAGATCACTTCTTTCTTCTTTCCTCTCTCTTTCTCTTTCTCTCTCTCTCTGTCCTAATATCCATTTTTCTCTTTTTCTGTTTATCTCTCTCTTTCTCTCACACACAAACACACACACACGCACACTCACACACAGATGCACACACACATACAAATACATACTCAGACCCACACACACAAACACACACACACAAACTTCCTCAGTTCTCTTCTGTGTCCCTGTTGTGATGGGGGGGCGACTCCCATGAGATGTGTGTGGGCCTGAAGATGAGTGCTGTCTGCTGGATCTGCGGTGTGTGTGTGTGTGTGTGTGTGTGTGTGTGTGTGTGTGTGTGTGTGTGTGTGTGTGTGTGTCCGTCTCCACCAAACTCAGCTAATGCGCTGTGAAGCTGCAGTTCGCCTGGGACTCAGTGCTCATTCAGGGGCATTAAACGGCCCATTAGAGCCCAGCAAACAGACAACTCTTCAGCTCCACTCACTCACTCATCTCACCCAAACACACACACACACACACACACACACACACACACACACACTACACCTCCACCTCAAAAACAGCCACAGCACAGTTCTCCTCTACTCAACCCACCCAAACAAACACACACACACACGCACACATACACACACACAACTCTTTAGCTCCTCTCTTCACTCAACCCACCCAAACAAACACACACACACACATGCACACATACACACACACAACTCTTTAGCTCCATTCCTCATTCATCTCACCCACACACACACACACACACACACACACACACATGCGTGCATGCGCACACACAGTATTCCTCCACCTCAAAACATCCCAGACAACTCCACAGCACGGCTGGTGTTTTTAGGCCGACAGAGAACTGTACCGGTGTCAGTTTCCGCCCCTAATCTCGACGTTCTGGAACCGAAAATTTGGTTCTCGACGGGCACCAAATAAAACTTGTTTTCCCCCAAGTGAACCGTGACGACATGAGTGCACGTCACCAGGTTGATCCAATTCAGAGGGTCTGAAGCACAAAATTAACAAACCAGGACAACGTGAGTGAGGAAAATAGCAGAGAAACTGATTGTGCAGTGCAGCGGTCGCCCGAAGAGATGTTTGTTTGCGATTTGGATGTCCACTTACAGTATTTCCAGCAGAAGCTAGACAGCAGCACTCCAAAGAAGTAGGCTAAACTATATTCTATATTCTGGCTGGGTTCCACCGCACAACATAACCAACAAAATGCATTGATTTAAATAAAAGTGGCAGTGGATGTGGAGATTTGATTTATGGTGAAGCAACGCGCTCTGTTCGATGACACGGCAGGGGCTCGCATAATGGTATGAGCGCGGGCGGTTCACGGGCAAGCACTTCGGTTCCCAGTGTTACTGGTGCGGGAACCAGCTCCAGCTCCATGCTGTGTGTGTGTGTGTGTGCGCATCTGTGTGTGTGTGTGTGTGTGTGTGTGTGTGTGTGTGTGTGTACATGTATGTGTGTGCACCTGCAGTATGTGTGTGTGTGTGTGTGTGTGTGTGCACTTGTGTGTGTGTACTTGTATGTGTGTGTACCTGGGCGTCCTCGAAGCTGTACCGGCCGGGGTCTTTGATGTTGTGGCTGGTGCGCTCGTAGCTGTGCGAGTCCAGGTTGATGGAGCTGGGTGCGCCTTCGGCCAGGAACTCCTGCCAGATGTCCTGTGCTCGTGCCGACACGTCCTGCTGCGGGCGCCGCTTCAGGTCTTGCACCGCCAGCCAGAATCTACCGGAAAGACAAACAGTCAACATCTGTCATCTTTACACACACTTACACAGATACACACTTATATTCAGTATACACTAATACATCCTAACACAAACACTCAGATGCATGCTAATACTGGCCCAAAGCCATGCAAATCTACACACAAATACTCACACACTCTCACTCACAATAAACCAGCCACCAGTTTAAAGGCCACACCACACACATATATTCACCCACACACACACACAAATATTCACACAGATACACAGCCATGCCCACACACACACCTACACAAAAACACAGGCGCACACACGCACACACGCACAATACACGGGCCACCAGTTCTGAGCCACTTGCTTGTTTCCTGCTCTAATTTAATGTTCCTGTTTACAGCGTCCATCTTGTAAATGACCGAGTAATCAATACTGGCCCCTAGTTTCAGCACCAGCCTGTACACCATCATCTGAAACCTGATTACAGTGAATTACAAGCCAGCCAGGCAGCGCCAAGCTCACCAAATGCATCGCAATGCTGTGGTAGGAGTGTGTGTGTTTGTGTGTGTGTGTGTGTGTGTGTGTGTGTGTGTGTGTGTGTGGCTGTGGTAAGCTCCAGCGCATGTCTGCCAGACCCAACTCTCTACTGTTGGCTCTTCAACATTCGCTTTTTCCTGAGCGTGTTTTGGACAGTGTGTCCGTCTGTGCCTCGTCATTCATTTGCTGTGATCTCCACTAATGAGAAATCAAAGAGCAGATAAAATGAGTCTTGATTGTTGGTGTCCCGGACACATACGGCGATACGAGTCATTGACCAAATTCCAGACGGTGTTACCGATCACCACCAAAATTGGATCATTTGTTCTTTGTCCTAATACCTGAAAATTTCATCCAATTTCATCAAGCACTTTTTGAGTTATCTTGCTAACAGACAAAGAAACAGACAAACTTGACTGAAAACATAACCTTCTTGGCGGAGGCAATGAAGGTGTGTATGAGGAACACTAACCCCCCCACCCCACCGTGACCCACCCCCTGATCTCACCTCTCAGTTCCCCCCTCTTGTTTTCAAATCCAAAAGCTGGCATCCTTACTTGTGCGATAGTTTCTATTTAATAATATCAGTAGATACTGTAAGTAAGTCAGGTGTAAGTACAGTAAGTG
>JASCQY010000036.1:1567379-1590876 GCA_030264315.1 Sardinella tawilis
AGTTCCCGACATTAACTCCGGAAAAATAACAGTAGTTATGAGCACAGGCACATGCACGCACACACACATACACACACACACAATTACAGAGAGAGAGAGAGTGAAAAAGAGAAAGAAAAAGAGGGAGAGAGGGAAAGAGAAAGTGAACATTTGCATGTGGTCCAACCCAATGGATGGCTGAATCTGGCATGCCACACTGCCCAGGCGGGTTTTCAGCTCCCTTAAATATGCACTCAGTTTTTCCAGGACTGGAGAAAACTATTTAATAACACAGAAACACATGCACACACACAAACACACACACACACACACACACACACACACACACACATACATAGCACGCATACACACACACACAAACACACACACACACACATACGCACTCACACACACACACACATGGATACACAGTGCACACACACACACACACACATGGATACACAGTACACACACACACACAGAGACACAGAAGCAACTAGTCAAACTCACACTCCTGAGTGGATTTTCATGGAGGCGGTGCTCTGGGGGATGGAGTAGGAGCAGACCTCAGGGGTGAAGTCGGTGAAGGACGAGACACGGCCCATACCGTTGGGCTCGGTGAACAGGTCGATCCTCGGTATGCTGTAGTCCTAATATTTATTACAAGACACAAATGAATCTCTTTCATTTGTCACCATTTGAACGAATACTAAACCAGCATGTTTAAATGCCTGCCAACAACATTGATTGAACTTCAGCTTAGCCGCAGAAGCACAAGACGCCAAGCAACACCATAATTATGTCTCATGGAATACTGGACACATAACGATCATGCATAGACACACAAAAGCAGCCCTTTGATTCCCTAAATACAACACAACACAACACAACACACACAGCAAATCTAGGTGTTTCAACTCCAAATAAAATGTTTCAAGGGATGGGACTGGATGATAAGATTTACTCCTCATGTTATTGATCCATATAAATGATAACATCCCCTCCATCTTGTGAATCTGACACGCCTGCTGAAGGAATTTTAGCTTGGCAACGGCACATCAAGAACTTTGGTCACACTGTGTGGTTGTAACTGTGTATGCATACAGTGAAAAGGTATTCCCCCTCGAATTCCTCTCTGACCAAACTTTTAATTAACTTCTGTTATGTAGAAATCTGTGACTGAGACTGTAATTAGGCTTGCACGTCATATTCGCAGACGTTCGAAAATTAGTTGTGGCCAGTCAGCTGTCACTCACCCTCACTGCCAGTCGTATGGAGCCGATCTTCATGGGGCTCGTTGGCATGTCAAGTCCCGGCGGCTCCTGTTCCGCCCACAAGTTCTGTAGCTCGATGGGCCCTTCCTCCAGGGCCACCGACCGGCCTTGGAACCCTGGCAACTCGTACAGCAGCCAGCTGCAGTGAAAAATGAACACGGCAGGATGTGATGTCATGAAAAGAGGAAGCGCTCGGAACAGGCTCCAGGGGAACGGAGCATGTCAGAGCGACCTAATGGTGATTCATAACACATGACTCATCAGCGGAACGGGACTGATGGTCGAGGAGCTAAAGCCGCGTCCACATACGTCGCTTCTCGCTTACTCACGCAAAAGTTAAATTCATTTGAACTCAAAACCAGCGACATCGCATCGCTTGTACAGTACTCTACTCGCCTGTCCAGGCGTTCCATTGCTGGAACACATAAACATTCTATTGACTGACATCACTCAGCGAGTAGCGTGTGGCGGCGTGTGTGGACGTAGCTTCAGAGAGAGCGAGAGAGGACAGCTCTGTTGTCCAGAGTCAGCTGCAGGTAATCAACTCATTAAAGCATCAAGCATCAGCCAGGAAGCCAGGAAGTGACTTATGTGGAGAACACACACCTAGAGGTACTACAGGCCCTACTGTGTCTGCTGGGTCGAGGACTTCATTTACCCATAGCTGTCGCGTGTGAAATGCTCTACAATTACATGTAGGTGTGTTCTGTTTCCTTCTCATCCTTATTTAGACTGCAAATACCTTGTAAATGCTGTTTTAGCTGTGAAGTGCTGGCTAAAAATACCTCCAGATGTTAAACAATTTCCAGTTTTAGAAGGGATTATTCTTGGATAATGGATTTGCCTCCTGCCTGAGAAACATCATTAAGCACTCAGTCACAGGAAGGTAATGAGAAGCAGACATACTGCATTCCCTGCATGCTCACCATAATGAGAGAAGACCCTCGGCCCTTAAGTTACATGACAAGTTTTTTTTAATATATATAATACATATTTATAAATATTTTCTTTTCATCCAAATTACTCTCAAAATTGCAGAAAACCTGTGACTTTACAACACCTGTCCTTCATTACTGTTGTTTCTCTTTGTATATTATTTTTCTCTCATTTAATTATGTTTGTAAAGCCAGCGGTTCTATGTAAACAAAATTTGTTTACTTTCTACCTCCAACAAAACCAAGTAGCCTACTGCATAAAGGCGACATTTCATTTGTTTAGCCTCCAAATCAAAGTCTACCGGTGGCACAGTAGGTCTGTGACCTCTGAAAATGAACTACCTCAGGGCTTTTTCTGAGTCAACAGCCGGCAGCATCATTCAAGTTCAAGCACATAAAATCAAATCTCTGTCATGGACTTCAGCCAGTATATCAGCTGATTTCACTCCTGATCGAAGAGCCGTGTAAACAAGAGGTAAGCCTGTAAGACTGCGGAGGATTTCCTCCACCTCCAGTGTCTAGTACTTACCATCCTCTGACCACTTTGATGGAGATGACGGGGGACAGCTGCAGGAAGGAAGCATCCTCCACGTCCCCAAAGATCTCACAGAACTGCCCACTGAACTGCCCCTGCTCAAACACCACCATCTGTGAAGATAACAAATACACAGACACTGATCAGTCTGAGACACACACACACACACACACACACACACACACAGACCTTAAGAGGTAACAGTAACAGAAATTAAGTGATGCCTAATTAGGTAAGAGTGATAATCTACCTTATCTCATTTACATTTTCCACATAATAGTGAAGATATCATTTTCATATTTATTTTCACGAGGACAAGGTGAGATTAATAAGCTATAACTACATGATTGATATACTGTATGTGATGGAGGATCTTAAGAGGAAAGACAAACCTTTCCCGGGCGCTTGTGGAAGCCTCTTGAAGTTGGAATCTGCACAGATGGCATTCAGAGAAATATGTTTAGCAGGCTGCCAATGACTAACACAAGTAATGTCAAATATCCTAACTTTCTGTCTCATAACTAACATGCAATCTCAAAAACACACAAGGATAAAAACACACCCACTTGAGTGAGAGTGTGGTGGAGTGTGACAGAAAGAGGGAAAGGGTGAAACAGAAATAAAAAAAAAAGAGGTTGACAAACACCGTGGAAAATGACTTAACAGGCCCAGACAGGCGCAGCCTAAACAATAAACCGAAGTCTAAAGGATAAAGGAGTCATCTAGTACAGACGGCTCCTGAAGTAACAAAGAGATGAAACCGAGTGGAGAGACGATAGAAAGAGGGAGGGAAAAAAAGACACAGACATGATGAGCAGTGACATGTCTGAGTCACGCCTAACCTTTTCATGTGTCTTTAATCATAATAATCATAACAATAATTCGTCCTGCGAGAATATACTACAGTACATGGGACTCAGTCATCACAGCTCTTCCAATAAAACGGTGGATTTACACATTCCCTGCATTCTCGCCCTAATGACACCCTAAGACCCTTGCCCTCAAGTTACATGACAAGTTTTTAATATTCAAATATTTTAATTTATAAGTAATATTTGTGTACATTATTTATCGCTGCATGAGCTGCTACAGTCTGAACTCACCTTGACAGGTGTAGGTGGTAGTTTGCTCTGGGGCGGGGGCTGAATGATGTGCGGGGGAGGGGTAAGGCCAGGCAGGCTGTGCTGCTGTAAGCCTGGGGTGAGTGGATTGGAGGGGGCAATGCTGGTCTCCTTCATTGGCAGTGCAGAGGGCGGCTGAGGGGCCTGCGGATTGCTGGCAGGGCTGTCATTCTTCCTGACGTACTTCTCCAGGAGGTCGGGCAGTCGGACGTCGGTGAAAGAGGGTGGAGATGGGCAGGTGGGACTCGTCTGGGGCTCACCTGTGGGAGAGGTGCGCTCTGCGGGGCTAACCACAGCACCTGCCTCAGGTTTGGCGGAGAAGGGAGTCTTCACGGGCTTCTCCCACTGCATTAGGCTGGATAGGATGGAGATTCGCCCGAGTCTCGACGAGGCCAAGCCACCATCTTCAGCTGCCTCTTTCTCTTTGTCATTGTCGTTGTCCTCGTCAAGGAGTTTGCCCTCACCCTTGTGGTCCTTCTCTCTTCCAGCTCTCTCTTCCCAAGATCGTAAGGAGGACTTGAACACCATGCTGTCCTCAGTGGTCAGGCGCTTGCGTTGGACCAGTGCTTTATCCCTGTTAGTTCTGTTAATGACCATAGCTGGAGACAGATCTCTTGCAAAGTTCTTTTTCCTCTTCCCAAAATCAAACGACTCCGGGTCGAATTGCTTCTCGAAGCGGTCCTCTTTGATGGCAGGCATTGCAAAGGGAGGGGACGGTGTCTTTGCATGACCGTGTCTCCTGGGAGGAAGTGAGAAAGGGGTCCCAAGCTCCTTGATGTTACGGATGAAGTCATCAAAATCATCTGATGCATCAAGGTTGTCGTCATCACTCACCGAGCAGTCCATGTTCCTTTCTGTGTGCCGAGGTTTCTTGTCGAATTTGTTGTCTACATCCAGCCAGCTGGACGGGACTTCCTGATTGCTTGTCATGGTGGTGTTAAGATTCAGGTTGAGTACATTTCTGGGCGACTCACCAACTGCTGACGTTGCTTTTTTAGCTTTGGAATTCTCAATCTGCTGAGGAGATTTGAAGACTTTTGGTATAATTTTCTCTGGTTTATTTTTAAGAGGCAGGAGGTTTTGAATGGGTGGAGAGATAACAGGTGCGATGGATTCTTTCGGAGCATCTTCAACATCTTTTGTCTTTGGTTTAGGCAAGCTAGAGGGATTCACAGGTTTCTCTTCTGGTTCTTTTAAAGATATGGTCTTTGGTTCCTCTTTGGTCTTATTTTGGTTTGCTACATTCTCTGTTTGAGTCTTATTTGTGTCCTGAGAGGCCTTGGAATCCTGTTGCACTTTCTGCTTCTCTCTTTCTGGCGTTTCTGCTATTTTCTCTGTTTCTGGTTGAATTTCACTATCAGCAGTGGGCGTCTTACTATTTTCATCTGTCTTTAAATTTCTCTTTTTCTTCTTTCTTGTTTCTTTTGCTTCACCTGGGCTCACAGATGCAGCTGCATCCAATGGCTTGGTCTCCTCTGATGTGAAAATGGGCTTCTCCTCCTGCTTCAGAGGCTCTGTAATACTCTTCTGTCGACACTCCTGAGATTCACCTTTCTCAGGTTCTTTCCCCTTGGCTGCCGTAACCACTGCTGTGGGTGAACCAACGGCTGAAGTGTCCAGGCCGTTCTCCACAGGCTTTTCGTCCTGCTCAGCCTTTGCATCTTTGGAGACGTCTGAGGCACTTTGGACTGATGCTGCATTTTTCTGACTCTTGGGAGGCTTGACGACGACGCGGTCAGGCGATGTAGCTTTAGGAGATTTTACTCCTGCTGGTTCAGGTGTGGCCTTTCCTCTCTGTTTTGGAGTCTTTTCTACAGCAATCTTTTCAGGAGCCTGTTTTTTCCCTTCTTCATGTTCTGTTGAAGCAGTGACTGATTCCTTCTCTTTTGGAGGTGCAGAGGCGCGGTCGGGTGAGAAAGGTTTGGGGGATTTGACTTGCTGTGACTCGGATTTCTCCTTCCCTCTTTGCTTTGGGGTCCTCTCCACAGTTTTTTCAGGAGCAGACTTTTTCTCCCCGACTCCTGCTGTGGTTTTACTAGCCTCTGTGTTCTTTGGACTTGTAGGAGGTTTGATGTCCGATGAAGGCGAATTAGATGAGGTGGGTTTGTTTGACTTTACGTCTACACCAATGGGGCCGTCCTTTCCTCTCTGTTTAGAGGTCTTCTCCACAGCAGGCTTTGCAGCAGCTACAACCGCAGCAGCAGCAGTTTGCTTTTCTTCCACAAGTTCTGCTACGCTTCCCATGCTTGATTTTTCCCTTTCTCCCTTCTCTTGCGTGTGTTTACTTTCCGTCCTCGCGGGGCGGCCCACATCTGGCTTGTTCTGTCGTACCTTGTCTGCGGGATCCACATCTGGCTTGGCCTGCTCTTCGTTTGTTTGAGATTTACAGCCTCCGGAGTCGGTAGGCTCGGCATCAGATTTCGTAACAGTCTCATCACTGCTGCTGTTGCCGCTGCTGCTGAAGCTTGCCTCGCTCGGTGCGTTGCCCATGTCAGTAACAGGAGATGTCTCTCTCCCGGGCTTCTCTGCGGAGGAGTTTTTCGCGAGTCTTTGCTCCGGAGCTTGCTGCTCTGTCACTGGAGTTGCGAGCTGGGTAGAATTTTCCGCCGTCTCACCACCCCTCAAAGGTTTGAGTTTTGTGGGGCTTCTGAGGCGGGTTGGGAGGGGTTTTTTGAACAGAGGTGGCTTCTTTCTTAGGCTGGAGCTCTCTCCTTGCTTCGCTTCTCCTGAGGTGCTGTCCACAGCTGTAGCTCTTAGAGGTCCACTGTGTTCAGCGTCTGTGCCGCTGCTGTCAACACTCTGCTGTCCGTTTGCGTACTGTGAGTCACGTTTCTCTGGCTTGGCCTCTGCCAGCGCCGTTGGACTGAGTGACTCACCCTCTCCGTGGCTAGAGTCCTCGCTAGAGGACTGCCTGGGAAGGCTGGACTGGGAGAGGCGGGGCAGCCGACTTCCTGTAGGTGAGGCCTCTGATTTGCCTTTCCTGGAGCTCTCAGCAAGGGACGGCCCAGCCCCAGCCCCGTCTGTGCTTGGCTGCTTCTTCTGCTGCTGCTGCTGCAGCTCCTGCAGCTGGGTGCCCCTGGTAGGAGAGGGAGGGGTTCTGTTTGCTGCTCTGTTTTTGAGCAGGGCACTCTTTCCACCTGAGTCACTCATCTTGACTTTGCCCTCGGAGGGCTTCCTGACTCCTGAGACGCCCTCAGTGACTTTAGGCAGCCTGCTCTTAGCCGCTGGAGTTTGTACTGGTGATTTAACGCTATAATTCTCCTTGGGCCCGCTTGGCGCTCTTGTGTTTTTCAAACAAGCATCCTGTCTCCCCTCCAGACTTTTCTCTGCTGCAGTCATTTCAGAGGGCTTTCCTGTTTGGTCTTGGCTAATGTGCCCGCTGTCAGCTTCTCTCTGTGGGAGGGGGCTGGCAGACTCCTTAGAGGGAGTGGCCTCCTCAGGCACAGGCTCTGGCTCTGTGGTTGGTACTGTGGCACTGGCCGCCTTCAGGATTTTTCCGTCTGTTTTTGTCTCCGTCTCCAAGGGCAACTGAGCGATTCGGTCGCCTAAATTAGGGTCATCTGACTTTCGCCCGTTTGCCTTTCCTCCTTTCTCTTTCCCAAAAGTCAAGCGACCGTTAACTTCCGCACTGCCATCCGCTCCTTGGGCCATTTTTGGCGCTCCATCTGAGAGAGACATTTTCGGAATTTTAGACTTATTCTCTTGCTGACTGTTGCTAGGTGACTCCTTTGTTGTGGGCGACCTTGGTTCCCTACCGGTCTTGGGAGTGTTCTGTTGCCCCCCAACATTCTCTAACAAGGTCCGGCCCTTTGCTACCGTTGATTTGCTCTTTGGGGCCACTGGTGGTGCTTTAGGTGGAGTGGGGGTCTCATCACTCCCACTGTGCGCCTGTCTGATTGGTATTTGCAGTTTGGACACTGGCATCTCCGTGTTGTCAGTGGCTGAGTGTGGTTTGTCTATATGCTGATGGCTTGGATTCTTCTCTGGAGTGTCTGTGCCAGGGGCTGCAGTCGCCTGTGCCTGATGCTTGCTGTCTACCTTCACACCTCTGTAAAATGACAACAGGAACATGAGTCTGACACTTCCGAATAGACAGGTCTTCGTCTCTCTTGCTTACACGCACACACACACATTTACGCACACACACACTTACATACACACACAAAGACACTTTATGCAAACACACGTGTAACAAAACCCCTACTCTAATCAACACACAACTAATGCATCATATTACGAAACACCAGCTGTTATGAAACACAGAAATAAAACTGCACACACTGACAAACACACAAACACACACACATTCAGACTGCATCCCAAATGTTCCTCTGAAATTTCTCACGGGCCCACAGTAAACATGAAAATGCACATTCCTCTGGCAGCATGCCAGCACAACGATTAGAAAGCAATTAAGCCACATGTTACAACCACACAAAGTAGAAAAAGTGGTGTCAAAAGGCCCCCAGTCTAGGTCCTTACAGGGTTAAACAGCCTGTAGTGAGAAGCCACAATAACAACAGGGCTGGTGTGTGTGTGCTCTAAAGCTTCAAGGACACATCTGTAATTTTCAAAACCCTCTCTAGTCTAGAGTGAGGAATGTAATAAGATGTACAGAAATGAAAATTGGCCCAACTCCTTTTCCACATCCCATGACATGTTTACGGCTGCTTCTTTCCATCCCCATCTCTCTCTCTCTCTCTCTCTCTTTCTCTCACACTGTCTTTCTATCACTCACTCTTTCTCTCTGTGTGTTGTGAAACTCAACACTGCCCTACTGAGGAATGAACAAGACTCATTTACTTCTATCCATGACAGACCCTTTGCTCATTCACTTCTTTTTTTTATCTTACAACTGTTCACATCAAAAAAAAAAAAAACAACCAGGTACAGTAGCTCAATGGGTGTGAAACCTGAGATAGTAGCTTGGGCTATCTGGCCTCTATTGAGTCCCGTTGTTTGTTTGGTGGGGTTTTCATTAAGGCCGATAAAGAGCAAGGCTGTGGTCACCTTGAGTCATGACGATGCGTGCAGCAGCAAGCGCCTGCATGACTCAGACGCTCCAGAAGGGAGAGCCGCACAAAAATAGACCAACCACAGACTTCACTTAACGGCTCTACATACCAGCTCACTTCCCTCACTGCCACCGGTACCGTACAGTACTGTACTTCCACAAATCTAACAGCCAGCCTGAGCTCTTCCTGTGCTTTTGGCCACGACAGCCTAGGCCTCTCCTGTGTTGACAGTTTTGCAAGGGGAAGGGAAACAGTATTTATAGGCACAAAAAGTTAAAAGAAAAAGTCCTAAATCCTAACAAGGGGTTATCTACATCAATACCACATATAATGCACAGTTCAACAGGTTCACAGTTGGACTTGTTTCTTCTCTCTCTTCACAACTGACAACTAGAGAGGATCAACTGACAAGGATGTACGGTATGAAGTTATGTGCTATATCAGATTTGATTAATTTAGAGAGGTTTTTTAATACATTTTGGTGCGGATAGAACAGGCTCTGTACTCAATATTGCAGTAGGACTTTGTAAAGGGAACTTAACTTCATTGTTCAGCACCACAAGAGGCCATGGGAACACGGGGCTCAGATTGCACACCGCTCTCTTCTAACAGTAACACACACACACTAACACACACACTCACGCACAGAGTAGTGTCTGTGAAGAGGAAAAGAGTCAAAGTACTCACAGTTTTACCGATGTCTGTCCATTCTCACTCCTTTGCTCTTGCTCTAGGGCTGTGTGGTCGGTGTTGTCCACGCTGGCCTGGGGACTGACGGACAGGCGCTTGGCGAACACCTTCTCTCTGTGAGAGAGTTTCACACTCCTGCGCTTCTCCTCGGTGCTCTGAGCCTCTTCCTGCTGAGCCTCCGGTGAGGGTGTGTGTGTGCGCACCTTCTCTGATGAGGAGGGTGTGTGTGCACTCTGCCGTGTTGGAGCAGGCACCTCTGGCTCAGGTGTTGGTGTCACACCTGCCTGTGTACAGGTAACAGGTGCAGGAGGAGGTGGGTTCGGCACAGGTGAGTCTGTGGAGGGACCCTCTCCTTGCGTGGGTGTGTGTGTTTCTGTGGGTGTGTGTGTTTGCGTGGGTGTGCGTGCTTCTGTGGGGGTGTGTGCCTGGGTGGGCATATGCGTCTGTGTAGGTGACAAAGGCTCCGCAGTGCTCAGCTTGCGGGGCTTGCGACGAGCAGCACCCTTCCGCCCCATGGCGTCCTCTTCCTCCTCCTCAGTGATGGGGCCGGTGACACTCGAATTTCGGGACTTGGAGCCAAGAGTCACTCCGACCAGGGCTGTGTAGCTGCCCCGATTGCCGACTGCAGGTATCAGAACAGTCTTTTTCACAGGCAATTTTACCTACGCGACCACAAAAAACATAAAGTCAGGTTGTTAGGGTTGCAAGGGGACACTTGAAATGGTGCTAATATGCAGAGCCATACTGAGGTATGCTGCAGAGCTAAGAGCCATACTGAGGTAAACTAGAACAGCATGACCATTGATAAGAATACAATGGTGATGCCAACGGAGGAGATAAAAGAGACAAGGTGACAAAAATACACGGGACATTTAAGATGACAAACAACAAAAGGGGAGGACGGAGGATAAAATAGAAACGAGGGAATAAAAAAAAAAGTCTTAAAATTCCTCCTCTAATGTGATTATGCCCCTCTCTAAAGCTCTGCCAGGGAGCCTTGAGTCATGACCACCCACCTGACCGTTGTTTGTGACAGTGGCATGAGCAACTTGTGCTTTGCTGGGCCCTGATTCGTCTTCGCTCCTTGTCTTCTCCAGGTGCTCATGGAGTTTCTTGTTCACCTCGTCCACAAGACTCCACTCGCTTACTATCGGCTGAAACGCCCCGGATCCCCTCCTGCTGCCTGGGCCTTGTTCATCCGCTTGCAGCGGCTGCTGCTTCGGCGTGCTCTCCCCGATCTCGCTTTTGAGCTCGCACACATGCACGCCCCGGACGCTCTCAGTTTCGCTGCCCTCGGAGCTGTCCACGAAGTGGAGGTTGCCGCCGTCTTCGATGATGGAGGCGATGCTGCAGATGCTGGAGGCGTCGCTCAGGGCCGAAGGAGACGTCACCTCGGTGGTGGTGGAGCCCAGGCTGCTTTGGGAGGGGCTGCGTCCCTTCTTCTTCTGCAGACCCAGGAAACTCCCCAGACGCTTGAGAACTCCTCCACCCCTCTCCCCTGAGTTCTGGCATCACACAGACCGTTGGAAAGAAAGAGGGAGAACGTTAGGGGAGCAAAATACCTAAACTATGCAGGGAATTTAGCCACACACACACAGACAGGCAGACAAGCGCGCATGCACACACACACACACACACACACACACACACACACACACACACACTCACACAGACACAATTTTGTCTTGTGGGGTCGTTCAAGAAACCACTGGGACAGTACAGGACATGGCTCTATGCTTGCCTGGGCTTAACTGCCATATGGAAACACAGGGAGTTAATCATTAGCTCTGCAACAATATTATAATCTACTGCTAACAAGTAACTTCGTCACACCTACAGTTACGCTGTAAATACAACAAAAATGAAAATATGACAATGTAACAACTAGGTTACTACAGTGTGTCGATTTGCATCAATAACCTCAGCATCTTCATACTGTATGAACATTACATTGTTAATGGGTTTAGCTCAGTTGACATGTAAAGCATAGAGGATAGTGTTGTACCGGTATGACAGGTCATAATAAACCAATTAAAGTCTTAGCGATAAGCCAGCGAGACATAGGTCAAATGACTAAACATTAAAATGTCAGCATAGTCTTTTGTCTTGAAAGCATATGTTAAAGAAATTCTCTTTACCTTAGCAAGAAGACGACAAATTCATATTGTCTTATTAGAAATCATAAACCCGCTATTTCTAACAGTGGATGTAATGCTTCACAAGAGGCTAGTCCTTCCTTCCATGCTGAGTAAGCTACCGATGTGCGGAAGACCGCGTAAAGTTTTGGTCAGGCATGCTGAATTTCAAGAGACGACAGCCCAAATGCCCGCGTTTCCACGCCCCTCCCGTAACTGGTCGTCGCTTCTCAACTCAAGTCGAAACAAGACTACCGGAGATTTCAAATAAGGTTTTATAACCCACGCAAGTGATGACAACAACTGCAAGCAAGACAATTCCCTTACCAGACTAGCGTCGACTCCTGTATTTAAAGACATATTGAACGAGGTTTTGGATTTCTGTACTGTAGCCTAGAGAAAACTATTCAAGCCAAACTCTCAGTTTTATCAAAGCATTCCATTAAAATATGCCTTCACCAGTCCATAAGAACAAAACTTAAACTGTGTCTCGTCTCGAACACAAGGGAGTTTTGGTAATTGTCAAATGAGCTAAACTGAGGCAAGAACATTGTGCAGCTGTCCAACAGTGCTCATCTCCAGGTTGTATTGGCTGTCCTTACCAACCTGACTGGAATTACAAATGCGCCGCAGGTAGCCCCGATTGTGGGCGCTATTGTGTAATAGCCAACCAATGATCAGTGTAGCCAACATAGCAAATATTCTTTGCACAGTAAATGTATGAAAAACTTTGACAATCAGACCACACCCTTTCCCTCTTAAAAAATGAATTACTCTTTGTAAAAAGCAGCCCACAATAAAATGAGGGCATGTTGGAACCTAGTCGACTATAGGCCTATGTCATTCTCAAGAGCTGAAGACATTAGGCTATTTTATGTGATCCTTCTGGCAGCAACAGGCCAATTTAATTAATTTCTCATTTACATTTGCAATTAACATTTGCATGTTCTGTATAAATCAGAGCTAGTATATCAGAATGACAGAAAACAAAACAATTAAAAAAAAACCTGGAGGGTTCTCAGACAAACTAAAAAGTTCACTCCTTATCTCTTTACCCATAGGCTACATGAAACACAGGTAGGTCTAGGTATACAAACAAAGAATTTAGTAGCCTACTTCAGTAATGTGATACAGTACACTGCTGATGTATCATGGGTATCATATTTTGTGTGGAACCATTTTTCTATTTTGATCCTCATCTGTCTCCTATAGACGGACAATCTAAAAGTCTCCTGTCATCAAATTGCAGTTGAATGTTAAAGGTGCACTATGAGATCCTGAATGATGTCACTTCTGTTGACGTTCCACGTAAACAAACAAAACGCTATTTTTAAATTCATGCTACTAAATCAACTTTTCTCACTGCCTCACACCCATATGTGCATGCTCACTAACACCCCGTTCTCAAACCATTTTGTTGGTGTTTGGCTGGAATGTGGTTCGTGTTTGGCTGTGTTTTGGTGCACAGCCTGTGCCCTAGTGTTTGTTTGACGTTTTACAGCCTCTGTGTGGACTTTTTCACAATGTATTCAGGGGGCAGGCAGCAAGCTGATCAAGGGGAGATGCCTACATTTTGAGACAAAATTGAAATTGCGCTAACAACCATGCAAGATCTCATAGTTCACCTTTAAAAGCAAACGTTGTTCCTATCTCAGGTCCAATTCAATGACATATGCTCATTCCTTTTCATTATAGCCTCCTAGTCAAAGACGTCAGAGTTCACTCCCCTGTGCAGTATGTAGACAGACAGTGTGCACATGGAGATGGATACAACCAGGCCAAAACAAAACCCAACCCCTGTGGCAGTCACATCACACTCAAATACATTTTATTTCAATGGTGAAACTGCATGCCTGAAATACATAACTGACACTAGCAAAACAAAGGTGTCAAAACATTGCAACGCTTTTAATTGTGTGGGAAAGTACTGTCACACTGTCAGTATGGCCCCAGAGTGCATCATCGATAATAGAAAGCCATGTGGCTGTACTCTTGTGTCTCTCTAGACACTACATCTGCAGCAGGTAGAGCATGGTCAAGCATCACCCACAATTACAATAGATCTAAATGACCTCTTGAGCTGTCAATCCTTTCACAGCTAAAAATGTAGCAAACAACTGTCAACCGATTGGAAGAATGAGAGAACCCCGTATCATGTCATGTGGCATCATTCATTTGACGCAGCAAATCATCACACAACGGATGAGTGGCACGTTTACGAGGCTGAACAAATAATCTTTGAGAACTTACCATTTGGCTGTTCAAACAGGACACCTTGTGGCGAATGGTACAGTTGAACAGTACAACAGACACCTCAGATCACAGAAACCGTTCAGGCACCAATATGACACCAACAGTGGGTCATTAGTGCTACAGGTTGATGACTCCGAATCAGACCTTATCCACAGATTCTTTGTAAAGCCAATCAATGAACACTGCAATCAATGAACAGTGCTACTGTGCACCTAACGTAGCCTACATCCCATTTGGGCTGTTAAATTATAGCCAATGAGTAACCACTCCCACTTTTAATTTGGCTGATGTAAACAGAGATGGCAGAATTTGCCGAACAGTCTTGGTGTTATGGCCCAGAAATCTTGACCCCCCCCCCTCCCCCACATCCTGTTTCAAGTTACATAACTACTCTGTGTTCCCCAGACCTCAATTTGGTGAGAAACCTTATAGGGAATGCAAGGCAGACCCTTCAGCATGAATTTAATAATGACCAACTATATACAATAGCCTACTGATGTTAAACACCATAGCCTACATACATGAGCAAACGCAAGTATAATTGGAATGCACTGATCCTCTAAACACCATAAGATGCAATTGCAGTTGTAGCCTACACTGTAAACCCCAACAGCTCAATGAATGCAAAACATTTGTGGAAACTGATTACAACTTTCCTGAAGTTTTAAACTTTTTAAACATTTCAAGTTTTAGAAAAAAATCTTCTGAGCTAATGATTGTTAGCTTTTAGTAATAGTCAGTTACTAAATGTTTTAGTTGATGGCTTAACAAATTTATGTTAGTGTAGTCCTGGACCAAAACCATTATAATGTGTTGGGGAAATTGTGCTCAAATTTATAAGTTGAAATACTGAGATTTTGCTGGTGATGAGTTTCCAGTAAAATATTATGTTCACCAAACATATTGGGGTTTACAGTGTAGTTGTGTCATCTCCTAATTTTATTCATAGTTACAAAACCTTGACTTTGTAGTTTGGTCTTGTCAATAAGTATATGGATGTCATTCGACAACAATAACCTTAACCAGACCACACCATTTTGGTAAACTGATCTCATCCTTTTGAAGTCTGCAAAGGGAATTTTGGTGGGCAAATCATTACTGATACACAAACTTGTACCGCCCCCTGCTGGTCAGTCTTAGTCGGTCATTGTAATACAGCAGCCAATCCATGATAATGACCATGTTATTCTCATCACATACTACAAGTTTAGCTTTCAGTGAGACATAAGAAGGGCCAGCAGTGCCAAAGTAAAAGCCTTGCACATATTCATTTGCATCCCTTCTCCCATTCACACAAAGAGACTTTGCAGGTCTGTGTAAGCCTGTGTAAGCCCAGACAAACCACCCGAAAATTTGCGCTGCAGGTCTATTTGCAGTCAAGTCCATTGCAGATAATTACCGGGTCACCTACTGTAGGAACCAATCAAAACCACTCATCCATGGGGCAGGCTTTAGTGTGTTATTGTCTTTGGTTAAAGGAACAGTATGTAAGTTTGTGGCCACAAACTGCACTGTACTGTACTGCAATCACATTAAAAATACAACAGAGCAGAGTATCCTCTCCTCCTCCTCCCAGACAAGATTTGGCCAGCTAGGTTGCCAAAATCCGATAGGTGGAAGGTGGCGCAACAGGCCAAAATACATAATATACACATACTGTAGTAAACACATAATGACGTAAACACAAGTTGAGGGCTGCAAATTCACTTTTGTAATGGCAATATTCAGGCTGGATTACTGTTGTCAGTGATAAAAGTATTTGAAATGATCGATTCCTTAATGTCTTGTGATATATCGGGGCCATTTTATGATTAATTTACATTTATTTCTTACATACAGTTCCTTTAAATGTGTATTTCCTTCAAATTGAGTAAGCAACTGTTTTAAAAGGTTGTTTACATAAACACATAAGCGTTGCTCTTTCAAAGACACTTGGTAAGATTTTAACACCTCACTTTAGCTCAGAATTTCATGCTGGTTACATGCAACACCAAACCCACTCGCAGGCTCAACAGTTTGGACTTATCTTGGCTAGAATACAACCAGGCTCACCTTTCTGGCCAGACGGGAAAGGTCCAGGCTGAGGGTTGAGGAGGTGTCAGTATACCTAAAGGAATTGTCTTCGCCATCGACAAACCTGCAAAATAATGTTTGAGAGAGAGAGAGAGAGAGAGTATAATAATGATTATAATATTTATTAATTAAAATTATAATTCGATTATAGTTCCATTGACAGTTTTATGAAAACTGACCTACTTTAATGTACACTACTGTACATCTACTGTACATTACATTAGAATGTCATGCTTTTTTGTCCACAAGAGGGTGACAGACACTTTTAATTGACTCAGAAGTCACATTCAAATGAAGTATAAAAGCTAAAAGTTCTCTCAGATCCTAATGTGTCTTAAGCATGAATCCCTGGTTTGGGTTGTCAGATTTCATTTTGGAGTTAAGGTAAGGTTTTCAAGTAAAAGTTGACTGCTCAGGTAGGTGTTTGTGAAGCACATTGTGAAAAAGTAGACATTGTAGAGGCAGGTGTATGTGTTCACCCCCAGGCCAATGTTCTCTGACATGGGAAAAGTGAAATGGTTCACCATCACAAGATTTAAGTGAGCTACTGGAGGTTTCAAATAAAAGGGCTGTAAAGTTTGCCTGGGTTCGCCCGTTCTTCGCTGCACAAAATTTTGCGATCAAGTCGGTACGGCCAACCTGTCTATTTACTGCTTTTCCAATGCCAGAAATCCCGGGCTCCAAAGAGAAGCAAGCTTTCAATCCAGGGTGAAGAAGGCTGCCTTAACAAGTTTACCTTAGATTCCGCCTCTCAGAAGGCGATTAGTATGTGAGATTGGCCAGACTAAGGTGGTATGAGCTTTTGCCGTGAAAGCCAGGCTACTGTATTATACTGTAGGTACTGTGCCCCATCATGGCTGATATCCGTAGAGCACCTCATAAACAACAGTCATTCTGAATAGACTGCTTGCGAATAGACTTTCCCTACAAGCCGCTGATTTTGCATATTGCAACTTTCCTTAAAACGAAGCGTTCCACCCTTTTTTATCATCACATCTCCGCCTCAAACACCTCAAACAACACATTTAAAAAAGGTCAAAGCGGATGCTATTGGTTCACCATCACCACACCCCTGAACCACACCCCATAGCAGTTGGAACTGGGTAAACTGTATTTCAACAGTTTTAACATCTTGTTGTTAAATTTGTGAATGCACTGTATTAAAAAACAAAACAGCAACCGAAATTGCAATAGATTCTATTTCAACAATTGCAGTTGACCAAGAGAACATCAAAAGGTAAAAAATGGATGAAATGAATAATCATGATTTAGAAATGAACAATCATTATGAGAAATCATTATTAAGTGTAATACAGTGTACATGTAATAGGCGTATTGTCATTTGATACACCTGTACATCTGTGCTACTGTAATCCTATAAACTTCTTACATGCAGCGCATGCCACAGATGAACATGCTCATGCATGGCATACAAACTTATATCTCTCCTTTCTGACAGCTTTACATGTCAGCAGCATGTTGGGGCAAAAAGCCAAAGATGGGATAAAAATGACCTGACTTGCTGTTAGCTACACCACTCTAATGAAAAAGCACAAGTCTACAGTTACCCTTCAGCCAAACCAAACCAAACCTGTTTGCAGTTTCCCTTAATGCAATGCTGGCATATAAATTGAACACATGGCACAGTATATATTTTTGAAATTTAAAATGTATTGTTGGGAAGATAACCTCTTGAGATGGAGCATCTCGTTTTCAAGGGGGGTCCCCATATTCACTGCTACAACCCACTCTGAATGTTAAGGGTCATAAGAATCTGTCCCTTTGTATTGACTTGAGCATTCTGTCCAAAATACAACTTTACTGGGGAGCTCTTTAATTTACGCTGAAATCTCAGTAATTCACCAGTTCATTAAATTCTTGAGTGCAATGATCCCCTGAAATCCCTGTATGAAACGGCTAATGTACTGTAGACGTGCACACTGAGGTGTATTGCCAATGGAAACCTGCATACCAGTGAGGCACGGCTCTCAGCAGTCATGCAGAAGATGTGCTGAGCCAGGGACATGCAGCAACAAAGCTGTCGGCTGATTCATCGCCACACCGACGCGCAGATGTGTGGGGCATTCTGCCGAGTGGGATCAAATTTGACCTAAAACGCTAATACACTCACAAATACACTGCTAATGATGTTTACCAGCCAGGGACATGGCAACATACCTGGTTTACAGACTAAACCAACCAGAATGTCTGAAGTAGTCTCTCTCTCTCTCTCTCTCTCTCTCTCAAACTTTTCTAAGGCTTCATGATTTCTACCGCATCTGATGAATTCAGTGTGGACTTCAGGGAAGCTTGCGAAATGAAAAACATAAACTGTGTGGTTCCTGAAATAAGTGGAACAGAACAAGACAAAAACAGAAAAATATTTAGTCTCTAAAGCAACATAAGCCAGAATGTCTAAATTTAACAATACAATTGAAACCATAAAAAAGTTGGCAGAATTTCAGAGTGGGAGGTTCTGGGAGAGAGGGAGTGAGAGAAAAGTGGAGACAGACAGACAGAGAGAGCGGGAGAGAGAGAGAGCCTATGTGTGGCAGTTAGGCCCTCTGGATAAAACATGCGAGACAAAACTTGTCTAGCTTGACATGCCAGGTGATGTAATCCAATAATCCAATCAAATGCCAGAGTCTTTTTCTCAGCTGTTTGCTAGAGTTGTTTCCTGTGCACATGTGACTGATAGCTGCCCAAATCTACATGAGGCAGGAACGTAAGACACCTTCTCTGACACACCTCTGACCTGACCTTAAAATACTTGTGTTTCCTGCCCTTTGGTGAAAATTTTGGCTTAATTTTGACTTAAACCTCTTTTTTCTCTCTCTTAGTTCTGGGTCTTTGCATGCACGAATGCGCACACACACACACACACACACACACACACATACCAAATATGGAAATTAACTTTCAAATGCGAATGTTCTCCAGCCACTGAGAAACAAGTGGTAACATTCAGCCGCCACTCAATAATATATCACTACTTTGTGTCTGAAATCAGAATGGCATTTCGCTGGTGCCAACTTCGGTGCCTGGCAAACACACACACACACACACACACACACGTACACCCACCCCCCCACACACACGCACACACATTTAGATTTATCTCAAGAGAAATCCACTTCAACTCCTGACTGATTCATTCAAAGGGTCTATCAGTCTAACAGTCTATCAACATCAAACTTTTTTACTGACACAGACAATTGTTCTCCAGGTTCCACCTGTAGATAGTTGTATTGTAGCTAGGATCTGTTTTGGGAACATCATATGCAAATACCTGCATGGCCCTCGGCAGGTGCTGCAAATTCACTGGTCATTTGTAACAGACAGCATGATGAGGAAATCAATCTGCATCTTTTGTCTTGGTTATTTAACTTTTGTTCATACATCAAATAGCTAAACATTATATACTTCAACACTGACAGTTAATCTAATAAGGTATTACTTCATGCCTTTACACGTGTGGTGGCTCATTTTAGCTCACATGTCAAACAAGAGCTATCAGGTGACTGCACACACTTGCCTCTAGTGTTGGTAAAGCAATCTCCCTCAGATTCGGTGGAATTGTGGGAAACACAACCCCCCCCAAACACACAATTCTTAGGAATTGAGTGGCCCTTGAACAAGACAAACGATCTTTGCTGCTTTTCTGAAGTTCGAGTCAATCTTGCAGATAAGATCTGGGAGAGTCTTTTTTTGTTGTCTCCATGGCAACAGATCATATACGTTTATCAACATAGGGGTGTCACTGATCAAAAAACATGCAAGTGTGCACATGCCAGAATTTTAACAGGATGCACGCACACACCACACACACCACACACACACACACACCACACACACACACACACACACACACACGGATCCAAAACAACTGAATGGCATCTGTGTGAAGTAGAACAAGGGCTGGAGCAGGCCCAGCAGATGATTCATAGGCTCAGTGGCTTCTATTATGAGTCAGGGTGAGAAGTGAGGAGTGAGACCTACTGTGGCAAGAAGGAGCGGACGGACTCGGAGGTAAACACATCAACGCTTGTATGACACTAAGCCAAACGCAAACATGCTAACAGAATATGGCTAATGTGTCCGTTGATTGTGTGCTTAAAATTGAATCTCACAGCTGACTGGCACAGTGTTTGAAGAGGTTTCAAGGTTAGGCAAATACACTTGCGCGCGCACACACACACACACACACACACACACACACACACACACACATGCGCATTGCACACAGAGTCGCCTCTGTGTGTGTGTCATTAGGACAAAACGTGTTTGCAATCTTGATGTATGGAGAAACAGGCACATTCTTTCTTAAGGGACTTTGGCTCTCTGCAGAGGGAACCAGCACACAATAGGTAACCAAACTGTTGCACAGCTAAGGAAAATCTCGGACAGGATGTGGCCTACATGGCAGAACAACAAACTGTATGAATTATTGCATCTGTAATCATAAACATTATCCATTCAAATAAACTGCATGAGTTTAGTGCACAGTAAACGTGAAAATTGTCACTGTCATTAATAGTCACCCTCTACACTTTATGCCTTTACTGTGTAAATAAAAGATAACTTGGTCTAACACAGAAATGGCTGAACATTGCATTGATGCTCAGAGTTAAATTGTATGCTTCAAAGAAGCAGACTATTTTCAAACCACTTGTTCTAGCTACTGAAAAATGAGTCAACGGCAATGAGTCAATCTTAACCCCAAACACTGACCATCTTTCTCTCTCTCTCTCTCTCTCTTTCTCTCTCTCTCTCCTTCCCATTTCCTATCCATATACTGTATGTGGAGCCTGGGCAAAACTCGGACTACTTCATAGTCATCGATAAGCTTTTATTATAAGCATACATGTAATGTACTGTAACAGGCGAACCTCCCCGCACCACCCTCTCAGTGCTATGCAAAGAGCAAAGGCCACTGGCTGCAAAAGCCCAGATATTTCCCAGAACTAGCCACTCCTCTGTTGTTAATGCACAGCCAGGGACAAAACCCTCTCTGTTTGAGCTCTTAGTAAATAAAGTTTCCAGCGCCTCGAGGAGTCAGGGCTCGGCTATGGAGTCCATGAAAAGATGAATGGAGTCCTGCTGGTATTCAGAGTGGGGCACAATGCCTCGGCTCTGCAGAGAGAAAGAGCAAGCAAATGGCCACTCATTTGTCAACGTGGCAAGCTCTGCAAAAGCAGAATGGCAAACCAATTTTGTGTGTGTGTGTGTGCATGTGTCTGTGTGTCTATGTGTGTGTGTGTGTGCGTGCATGTGTGTGTGTGTGTGCGTGCATGTGTCTCTGTGTGTGTGTGTGTGTGTGTGTGTGCGCGTGCATGTGTCTCTGTGTGTGTGTATGTATGTGTGTGTGTGTGCGTGCATGTGTCTCTGTGTGTGTGTGTCTGTGTGTGTCCATGTGAGTGTGTGTGTGTGTGTCTGTGTGTGTGTGTGTGTGTGCGTGCATGTGTCTGTGTGTGTGTGTGTGGGTGTCTGTGTGTGTCCATGTGAGTGTGTGTGTGTGTGTATGTGTGTGGGGATGTCTGTATATACAGTACCTGTATATTGCATAGAGCACGGTCTCACTCTGTGTTTGTGTGTGTATTTGTGCATGCATTGTGTGTTTACTGGAGTGTGTGACCACCATGCATGCATACAGTATCTGTGTGTGTGTCTGCAGAAAATGGGTTTGCAGTATATTATCCTCTCCCCCTGTTCCTGCTGTATCTCCCTCCATCATTCGTGAATGGCACAGAGCAAGATCCCACATTTATCGGACTGCTATTTGGATATGTAGGCTTATTTTAGCCTGATGTGTCACCCACCCATACACACACACACAGAATCACTATGTATTCAAGGGTTTGTCTTTCCATGGTAACTGAACCAGAGCTTTTGGTAGCATGACACATAACCAGGATGTAAATTACAGGGGACTTCCCATTTACGGCTTTCCCTCTCCCAGAGAGGGCAGAAGCAAATGTGCTGCACTGTTAAACATTTTGGGATTCTCGGATGGGAAAGTCAACCCCCCCATTTCCATTGCACATTGCACTCTGAAGCTGGTAAATCTCAATCTGGTACAGATTAACCATCCCCTCCTGCTTAGCAGACATATTGCACCATATTGTAATAATTTCTGTCAATTCACTGTTATGCCTGTTGCAACAGAAAGCTTTCGCTTAGGCCTACTGAGTGTTAATAAAGATTTTATTACACAAATATTCAGCAGGACCTTATGAACACAAAGGGCTGGATGTTAGGTGTGGATCCTATAGGAGATCTGTTTTTGATCTGTGTTTGAAGAGAGAGGGAGAGATAGAGCATAAGAGAGAGAGAGAGAGAGAGAGAGAGAGAGAGAGAGACACACTTTTATACTGCTATATTTATTACATTTTGCGGCCATCGCTCAGTTTGCACTGATGTACCATTGCTTTGGCAACACAGTATCTAACATCTTAACGGTCATGCTCATAAAACATGTTTGAATTTGTGGCAGAGAGAGGGAGAGAGAGTGAGTGAGTGAGAGAGAGAGAGTGAGGGAGAGAGAGAAAAGCAGGTCCTAAGTCATTTACTGTATACTATGAGAGCTTGTCTGGCCTGTTTTTGTGCTACTGTTTGTATGAGTCTATTGATGTTACTGAAGGCAAACATGTGATTGTCTGCATCTGCGTCTGTGTTTGTGTGTGTGTGTGTGTGTGTGTGTGTGTGTGTGTGTGTGTGTGTGTGCACGAGTGTGTGTGTGTGAGAGAGACAGTCAGGAAGGCAGAAGGAAAGACGAAGCATAAGTGTACAGTACATAAGAATGTCATGCATTGTTTGTCCATCAGCCACTGCAGAATGCATCTGTTATGGCGTTTGCTTTGACTGAGTGTTTCTTTAAAGTGTCACTTTGATAAGTAGGTGTTGACATGTGTGTGTATAGTAATAGTCATGAGGGGGGTCTAAATACCTATTTAACTGTAACTGACATTTCCTCTGTCCACTCATCTTTCTCTCCCTCTCCAATAAACAATACCCATCACCTTCCCTTTTACCTCAGCTCAACTCCACATCTTCTCACTTATAGGACACCCACGGGAGGATTATAGGTAGTCTTTACATGTATGCTTATACTCTTTAAATATACACCTGGTTCTACTGACACCAGGTCAGTCACAAGAGCATTAATATCATTTTCTCATTCCCATTTGCCCCTCATTTGTAATGATAGCAATATTCTTTTTCTTTTTTTTTAAAGATATTTTTGGGCTTTTTGTTTCCTTTATTCAGATAGGATAGTGAAGACTGACAGGAAATGAGTGGGGAGAGAGAGAGGGGGAAGGATCGGGAAATGACAATGGGCCAGACTCAAACCCGGGTTCCCAGATTTATGGAACAACGCACTATAGCCCACTGAGTCACGGCACCCAATTATTTGTATTTGTATTTATTTATTTAAGAAAAGGGACAATGTACATTAATTAACATGACCTTATAGATCATGTAAATGC
>JASCQY010000036.1:1654450-1665025 GCA_030264315.1 Sardinella tawilis
TAGGGGTGTGTGTGTTGGGAGGGGCAGTGTGCTTTTCATGTGTGTGTATGTGTGTATGTGGGAGGGGGGGAGGGGTGGTGGCAGTGATGGCAGTGGAGTGAGTGTATGTGTGTTGGGCTGCATGGGGGGTTGGGGGTCAATTCACTTTTTGAGTAAAATAGGCCTAATAATGTCATCAAGTAGTATTCCACCACATCTATTGGTCTGTTATGTGTTCTCCATATATATTTTTATTATTCAAATATCAATTTACATCATTATCATCGTCATATTATTGCTTTACAGTAAAATGCATTGGTTGGATACATCCATTGATAGCAAGACAATACATTCAAGTTACACACCAATGTCTGAGTTAAAATGTCGCACATCACAAAGTCCTTTGCCTTTTCCGCTGTTTCTTTTGGAGACGTATCCCACAAAGTGTTCCTCTCACAGTGCATGAGGTCACATTCAGTCTATAAGCATATTTTCTCTGGATGCATGTGTCCAAGAGATTTTGTGAGAGTGTTGTTTAGGACAGAGCTCTGTGTGTGTGTGTGTGTGCGTGTGTGTGTGCTTCAGTCTCTCTGTGTGAGTGTGCGTCTTCATGCAAGTTGTACAGTGCAGTCAAGCTTAGAGCAAAAATGTTTTTTGTTTTTCAGCTTTAAAGTGTCTCTTTTGAAGAGGTATAAGGTGGAAATCAATTCAGGTGCAGACAGAAACAAGACAGGACTGCTAGTCAACTTCAGAGTTTATCGCCACTGGCAACACAAAGTGACCTCATTTTTGACTCTCTCCCCTGAAGGGATCAAACAATAATTGAGTCATTTTACGAGGCTCACTGTTTAGCTTTGAAAAATACTTGTATACATCTATAAAAATACCCAACTAACAATTCAAAACTAATCATGAAATCTAACATTTACATTAATCATAACAATAATAATCTTAGAGTAATATTTCTTGTAAGAGTCATAATAATAATCATCCTCATGGCACACAAAAAAGTTTTTTTTTTTTTAAGAAGTCAATTGCAAAATGATAAAGAACATCTGATTCTATATACAAAACCACCTGCGCAGATTTGGCCACATTTTAAATGATTAATGAGAGGTTGCATGTGTCTAATTCTGGATTGAATGTGTGCATCAGCACAAAATACTACAACAAAGACAGCCTTACTCCAGATACATAAATGAAGTGCCATTAAAAAAATGCATAAACAAAATGAAAAGTAGGAACAGATGATGATGTTCCATGTTCACAAAATTGCATCCCATTAACGCATCCCTTTGCTGTAACTGTCAATAAAGTAACATTATCAAATTGATCGTCATTCAAATTTTTCTTTTTAAATACTATTAATGCTAAAAAACAATACAGCCAAAGGTCACTCATAGAATGTATGTTTTATTCTGTTAACGTGCAATGACAATTAAAGAACCTTTGATCCAATCAGTCTGCTTAATGTAATCTTTATTTAAAGACACAGCATTTTATTTAACTCCCTCTCCATGGCACTATAGACCGTTTCAGGTTCTAGTTCCATAGCTGGTCCCCCGGAACTTCCTGTTTAACATTCCATATGTTATGTTAATGTAACAGGAAGTAGTTGGGGACCAAGGTAGAATGTTCAAGCATTGTTTTATCCGGCTATGGAAT
Source organism: Sardinella tawilis (assembly GCA_030264315.1). Classification (NCBI taxonomy): domain Eukaryota; kingdom Metazoa; phylum Chordata; class Actinopteri; order Clupeiformes; family Clupeidae; genus Sardinella; species Sardinella tawilis. Next base: position 1,656,095 of record JASCQY010000036.1, read on the forward strand.
TAGAACCTGAAATGGTCTATACAGGTACCCAGTGACGTCGACATAAAATCGACATACTATAGAGCTGTTTTGTCTTTTTCATTCATTCCCAATTCTTTGCTGTGCAAGCTGACAGGGAAACTGACTCAAGCGTTAAAACACTGCAGTCTAACGTAAAGACGCTCTGCCACCTCATAGGCACAAACATGAAGAGGACCTTCTGCTGTCGCTGCTGGCTCACTGTAAGCTGGTTTGGTTTCTGGTCTGTGAATTCTAGTAACCCATCATTAGTGTCACCATTTATGCTTGCACAAAGGATGTAAACAAACAGGGAAAAAAACAAAAAACTTCCGCATGTCATCAGTCACACAAGGTGTCCAGTTTTTCACCAAACTAAATCTTCCAGCTCCATGTTCAACAACACAGATACCTCTGAGTGAGGTGGAGTGTGTGTGTGTGTGTGTGTGTGTGAGAGAGAGAGAGAGAATATGTGTGTTGTTTCTATATCTGCAGATATGTGCGTGTATCACTTTTCTCTCTTTGTAAGACTGCATCATATGGAAATAAATATACATAATGTATCATCTTATATATTTTTATATTTATACTTATATATTTATATATATATACATACAGTGTACATTTAATACAGTGACACTTTAATAGTCTTCCTACACAACAGCGACAGCACTGCTCAAAACTGCACACCGACAGGTTACTTACTCACTGACACAACACTGATACTGACATCCTGTCGCCCCACCAACAACAGCTTCAAGAAAACAAAACAAATCAAATCAAATCAAAACCAAGTGAATGAATGAAAAATTTCACAAAAAAGTGCCCAGAAGTTGACTTGTAGCTGCCAGTTTTAGGAGGTTTGCGGTAGGCAGGGCTTAGATCACACCCCATCCTGTCCTGCCTTGAGAAAATGGCTTCTATAGTTTCAGGTTATGCAGGCTTCGCAAACACCACAAACGGTCCTGGGCAGGACTGTGACATGAAAGACAAAAAAAAGAGCTACAGACACACTGCAGAACACTGAGAGCTATTGGGGGTTGTGCACTCACTCAATAAGGGATGGAAGCACTGTTTGGAGTGAGTGTCAAAGTCCATTTGTACAACATGGTTAGTTTAAACAGTTTGTTGTCTGTACACATTTAACAGTTCTTGTAACATTTACGTTACTGAATAAAAGCTGTAGTCCCCAAATGTCTTTTTTTCAGGTTTTTCAGATGAAATGCCCAAGGCAACAAACATGGAGTTTGTGATGGAATTACTCATTCACTGTACAAACACCAGGGGGCAGTACACCCTTCTAAAATCTCCACTGCTTTCTACACTGACTGGAAATCTGTAGAACTGTACAATGCATTATGTGTGTTGGGACACTGAAGTGGCGGAGAGAACCAACGAGCAAACAAGACTCCATAAAAATAAACAACACAAGAACATAAAGAGTCTCATACAGAGTTACAGACCCATGCAGATTCATCTTCATTCTGTGCTTGTCATTTTTTTTTGCCTGCCAAGCTCATGGGAGCAAAGACTAGACTGACAAGGGGCCAAAGAAAACAGAGTCACAAATCACATTTCATGTGAAGGTCTTGCTGTAGGCCTACTGTAGATGACACTCTTGGTATACAGTAGATAATGTTTTCTTTCCACATAAGATTCTCATTATTTCGGATCACGACAAAAATACTTTTGAGCGCGACTCCCATCAAGATCACAATTACTCCACATCTCATCACTGTTGTCTCGTTTATTGCACAGTGCAAGGGCTTGGACTGTCCCGGGCCCTTTTTAAAAAATAAAAAGATCTCTTTTAGAATAGTCCACACGTTGATAAAGTGCAACATGTCCATGTCACATTGGGTATCCATAGGGAAAAGAACAGAAGAAAAACAACATTTGCATAAAACCTGTTCGACTGAGACATAAGAGCAAAGCAGCATTCCCGTATGTCGAACACGCACTAACGGCAAAGAGGAAAGGTGGTGTGAATGAGGACTCCTGGGAGAGCCGTGGGGTCACATGATCAGAGAAGGCATTGTATGATTGTCCACAGGTTGGGTTCAAAGGTGACGGAATGAAAATTGGTCCATGTCAGCCCGTGCCATTGCTCCATCCCCTAACGCACTATCCTATGCCAGAGAAATCAACGCCAAACCTCCTATGTGTCACATGCTTGTGATATTGAGGAAGTGGCACCATCTTGATAGAGTGGTGCTGTCAGAACTCTGCTGAGAAATGGAGGATGATAATAGTGCATCTTTTTTCCACTTTTGGCTCATATTGTAAATTCTGTTGTATTCTCCAGTAGAGATGGTAAGTGCATTTCTGTAGTTCTCTTCGGTGGACTGCATTGGAGATGCCCAAAGGAACTTGCACTCCTAAGACAAACGTGGTTTCACAAGTGGTTGATGGTCCTTTACAAGGATGATATCAATAAGCCCAATTTACAGTGTCGGTGCTTGACAAAAGTTGAAGGATGTCATTGACTTCAGATCACTGATGATTACCTGACCAAAATATTTTAGAAATTTCATCAAAAAAGCAGATTCACTTTTTAAACTGTGGTTGGTAGAATCGCCTGTCCACACGGAAACAGCGTGTCAAGGTGAGGTAAGACAGAGGCATTGGCATAGTGGCAGCTAAAGTAGGCAGCTGCTTTGTGCTTTCTGTGTTTCATCTTCAGTGTAATTTCAAATGCATAGGAAACAGGTGAATTAATGTGACTGCACTGGTAGGCCTGTCCCTGCTGTGATTGTAAAACCAGTATCTGTGTGTGTGTGTGTGTGTATGTGTGTGTGTGTGTGTGTGTGCGCGTGTCTGTGAATTTAAATCAACTTGGATAACATGCTCACTTCATCAGTCAGCTAACCAAGACAGCGGCATTGCGGAGATCAACTCCATCTAATTTTTTTTTTTAAAGATTTAATTGAGCAAAAATGGTACAACATTTTCAGAGAGATTACTAAGCAGCTTGCATGCCACTAAGCCAGCGTGCGTCATAGGCAAAGATTCACATGGGAGTCTGCATTTGGGAGCTCACAGATAATGTTTTGTGACACTCTCTGCTGTCTCAGGCAGGACTTGCCAGTTCCATTTACTCATCACTGCTCGACACCAAACCTGATTCAAAAGGGTTTTGACCCTGCTGAGTGCTTTTGTTTCCACCCAATGAGAGATATGGGAGAGATCCTTCATGTACCCTGGGCCACTTGGGTATCAGCCACTTAAAGAAACATTACACGTTCCAACCTAATCTAACCTCTTTCTGATACACCCGAAGATGAACTGATCACCATGCAAACACTGTTTACAGTTCATCTTTTGGAGCTCACTAAGAGAAGCTAACGGGCAAGCACAATGTACTACTGACAGATGCTAAAAGCGACAAATAAATACAAACATTTATAAAGAGCACTTTCATTAATTTCTCAACTGTCAATTACAACTATTAGCAACTAAAACTCTGAAACTTTTCAAGAGTCGAGCCGCTCTGTTGAGAGACTGTTTCATCTTAAAACTTGTTTGTTATTCATGCAGGTTGTTGTTTTTGAAGCCATGGTTTTGAAAGGCATTCGCCAATTAAGCTGTACGTCTGAGTTGAACTTCTGGATACCAGTAAACATCAAAAAAAAAAAAAAAAAAAAAAAAAAAACTCTTTGCTGTACAAAACGTCAGTGCTTGTCTGATGTTGCACACAGAGAGGTTAGGGTGAAAATAAGCCTAGAATAGTCCATCCTTCATCCTCATCTTTTGAGAAAGGAGGAAAGTAGAAGGAGAGTTTTTGGAGGGCTGTGACTGGAGATGTGTTTTTCTGTCTTCTGTATCAGAAGTGTTCTTCAGAGGAAAACCATATACTGTCCTGCTCCTCGAAAACAGATGGACAGAGTTGCCCTCCTCAGGGAGGCGAGCTTAATGCAATATGCTAATGAGATGTGTAACGTATAATGCCACAGCACTCTTTCATAAAGATATGAATTATGTCACGAACACAGTTAGCACTCTTTGGAGGTTTAGAGACAACTGCAGGAGACTCCCGCTCTGGAGAGAGAGAGATAGAGTATATTGGAATCTGCAGCTATGGGAAATGAATAATATTGTCCTCTTGAGAGTGATATGACTATGTGGTTCTCTGCCTACTCTTTGTCAGCACAATGAAATAAAGCAGAGAGGCCTTGTTGTAGCCCTCCTTCAGACAGGTATAAATAATGCAGCTTGCTGGAGCACTCTTTTTTCTTTTTTTTTTCTTTTTCTTTTTTTGATGCTGGGGTGTGGACATGTGCAGGAACTCCCTGTAGGGAGCATTCAGCTAGCATGAGATGAGAGGCCCTTCGCTGTGCACACAGAGAGGCTGACTGGAGAAGGGAGAGAGAGAGAGAGAGAGAGAGAGAGAGAGAGAGAGAGAGAAAGCGAGAGAGAGAGGCGGGGGGGGGGTCTGGAGAAGGGAGAGAGAGAGAGAGAGAGGTGGAGGGGGGGGGGGGCTGGAGAAGCCTAGAGTAGTCGAGGTGTGGAGAGAAGAGGAGAGGAGAGGAGCGAGAGGAGAGGGGCGGTGTGGGGAGAGACATCAAAGGGAACGTCGTAGGCATGATTCCAAGACCAAGCCTCGAAGAAATATCCGAATGCTTCTTCCTCATCCCAGAAAGCTCCTCGTCCAGCTGCAAGCTGCATCACTTGTATATTGAGTCGCAAAAAGTCTCAGTTTTGGCCAATAACATAGGTGGTAAAAAAAAAAAACAGGTCTCTCAAAGAAGAAGGAAAAATGGTAACTGCACCTCTATTCCTATTCTGTTGTTGTTTGTTGTTTTGGTTGATGTTTGTTCCAAGCAGAAGCTGCCAGGTTGGAAGACCAAGTGTGGGTGAGTTCCAGATGCTGACATGGAGAGGAGGGAAGGAGGGAAGGAGGGAGAGAGAGAGAGAGAGGGAGGGGTAGAGGGGGTGGAGGTGGAAGTGGAGGTGGGGAATGGAAGCTACTGTACCTGGATAGGCCCCAGGATACGGCTCCCGCCCCCTCCCCCCACCTCCCCCCCACCGCCCCACATCACCCCACTAGACCTCTAGAGCTCCTCCAAGCACATGGGCAGGTTGACGAAGGTGAAGACGTTGTACTCGATCAGGATGGAGAAGCACAGGAACACGGCATAGAGCACCATCACGTACACGCCCAGCTTGAAGTCCAGCTTCCACCTGTTCACGTGAATCCCCAGAACCTGCATCACAGCGGAGGGGAGGGGAGGGGAGGGAAAGGGGTGGGGTTGGGCGAGAGTACGATGTAGGATAGGGGGGTGGGTGGAGCGGAAGAGAGTGGGAACAACATGTTCATAGATGCATATGGAACATCCGCATACAAACACACACACACACACACACACACACATACACAAACTGCAGCAGACACGCTCATTCAGTTCATATGCATACGCACAGACATACACAAGCAGTGCTGCAAGAATACACACACACACACACACACACCACAAGCTCACTGTTATGTAATCAGGCCACAGCAAAACAGCACCTCAGACTTTACTCACTGTCAGCGCTACTGATCCGAGTAACAACACCACTGAGTAGACCAGCCCTCTGCTGTTGATCTGAACCTGTAAAACACAGCAGAAATCAGCTCTTACCCAACCATCATCCCCTGACAGATAGACATACAGACAGACAGACACAGGCTGACAGACACTGACTGATGATCTGAGTGAAAGAACGAGGACAGGGGAGACGGGAGAGACGAGAGAAAAGTGAAAGAGAAACAGAGAGATGTACCTCGGAACCGTAGTCGACAGCCATCGTCTGGATCGCCCATGGGACACCGAGCCCCACTAAGATATCAAAGACGTTACTGCCGATGGTGTTTGAAACTGCCATGTCTCCCAAACCTGCGTGTGACACACACACACACACACACACACACACACACACACACACACACGGGAATCAGGGGAAAATCTTATAACAATCTTCTGGCCATTTTGCCACTGTCCATTGGTGAAGGCACATTAGCATATCAAAGGAAGAGCAAGTGAGAGATGAGGAAGATAAGAGCAGCACCTTGCCGAGCGACAATGAGACTGGCTATGCAGTCAGGGACACTGGTGCCGGCAGCCAAGAATGTGATGCCCATAATGACATCAGGGATTCCAAGAGTGTAACCAATGAGAGTGACCTGGACAAATGCAAACACAAACACATTCAAAACAGATCCAAATTCTTAGTTAAATGGTGCTTTTAGAGAAGCGTTGAAAATGAATGAATCTGATATTCCTCCAAAGCCTGTGGGTTCTAGTTGAAAATCAAATTACCGCTGTGACTCATTGCACTCTGGGAATTTTCTGCATGAACATTCTAGACTGTGTTTGTCATGAAATAAAACTCCATTGAGAATTTACTTTACATGCCATTTCACAGTGCCACACGCAAATTACTTTTTTTACAAAATACTTTTTAAGCCAGCTTTTCAGAGATTTCTTTGCTGGCCTTTTCCCACATCTTAATCATCCCTCCATAAAACTTACCATCCAGACCATGAAGTAAGAGAAGATTGCTATCCAGAGTGTGGAGAGGCAGAAGGACAACATGAAGAAGCGCTCCCAGCGGGGCTTGCCAGAGTTGGGGATGGTGAAGTACAGCAGCAGCAAGATAGGCCAAGAGATGAGCCATTTCAGCTTGTTCACGGCGCCCCCTGTGGAGAAACCGAGTAAATGGTCAAATTTATAACCGTGATCAGTGTTTGGGTGTTTTTAGTGTGAGGGTAAAACTTTAGATTAGGCCACATTATATTCACTATTAACTAGCAGCTTATTACCATGCAAATTAGTAGTATACAAACTATCTGTTAGTCATTGCAATACCTTATTCAACATAAGCTTATTCTACCCATAGTAGACCATGAGATTAGAGATAGTTTATTACCTAGAATTTCTCCTATAGAAACTCCTAATTAAGATGGTTGTTGTACAAGAATTGTGATCTCAATAAGTTTTGTTAAGTAAGGGACTTAAGGGAGTTAATCAAAAAGATATAATTAGGGCTTATTTGGACATTACTAGGGCATTACAGTTCTGGGATTTGGCCCTTTAGAATATACCTTTTTTCTAAAAATCAAAAAGCTTATAATTAATATACAACAACTAGCTTACTAACAATGAATAAGCAGTAAATAGGACTTTATATTGGAGAAATTCTTAGGTAATGGTATACAAGCTCATGCAGAATCAGGTAGGCTATCAATAAATGCCTTGTAATGGACTAATAAATAGTTTGTATGTTATTAGTTTGTATGTTATTAATTGGCATGGAAATAAGCTGCTTGTAATTGGTGAATACAGTATGTGTCCCTCCACTACTGAGAAGAACATTTTTGGAACAGACTGACACCAGTATACTTTTTTTTTTATACCTTTCTCCTAAACTAAATAAGAAACATGCTTACCTCCATAAGAATCCAGTCTGTTTTGAATGACTCTATTCGGTGGCCAAAAAACTAATTTCATTTCATGATAGTTTTCTACCTGAATGTTCAAGCTAGTGTAAAACTGAATGGCTTTTCATCATTTAAAATGTGCTAAAAGCAGTACAAGCCCAGCCCAAAAAAAATGCTGAATTTGCTTTTAAGATCTAATGCAAAATGACAGTAAATTAGTAATTAGCGAAGTAAAATCTACACATAAATCAGAACACATATCTCTAAACCTTCTGTTTAATTACTATATATCAGCTATATTGCTCATAGAAACAGAATGAGTGGACAGTGACACAGTAAAGACATTGGGAACCTGGCCAGATCATGTCCAGTAGCCTTGTGTAAAACAAAATGAACTATAAAATTGTATTTCAATTTGAACAAGCATATCTGGCATGTTCATATGTTATATTTTATATTAGGGCATTAAGACGTGTCCGTGGGCGCTAAATTGGTCATGTCACCACCTCCTCGGACAGTGAAACTGTGGGTGCATAATTGTGACAGCCAGCCCAGTAAATTGGCTTGATTAAGGAGAGTGTGTGTGTGTGTGTGTGTGTATGTGTGTGTGTGAGAGAGAGTGTGTGTTTGCATGTGTGTGTATGAGGGAGAAAGAGTAAGAGAGAAATAGAGTGTAACTGTATTGTATGTGTGTGTATGTCTGTGCAAGACTGTGTGTGTGTGTGTGTGTGCACGTGTGTGTGTGTGAGAGAGAGAGAGAGTGTGTGTGTGTGCATGTGTGTGTATGAGGGAGAGAAAGTAAGAGAGAAATAGAGTGTGCAGTAACTGTGTATTGTCTGTGTATGTGTGTGTGTGTGTGTGTGTGTGTGTGTGTGTGTGTGTGTGTGTGTGTGTGTGTGAGTGTGTGTGTGTACGTGACAGTAATAAGACCACTGCTCATCTGTTTGTCTGTGAGATGTGTGAGTATTTGTGTCTGTGTGTGCCTACAGTGTGTGTCTATGTCTGTTTCACAATAATAATGGCACTGCTTCTCAGTATGCCTGGTAGAGTTGTGTGCATGTCACAGTAGTAAAAACACTGCTTGATTAGATTTGGCTACTGATGGCCAAGCTTTTCCTAGAGTACCTTCTTTCCGAACACTTCTAAGTGTTCTGAGTAAGGTCTCCTGCAATGTAACAGGAATAGTAATACTCTTTTCGCAAGTCGTTTTGGAGAAACGCTTCAGCTACAGTAAATGCCTAAATGTAGATTTCTGTTTGTGGCAGTGAACATACAGTACACGCCTGCACTCTGAGTGAACTGGAAATGTGTGGTGAAGCAGCTCTTACACGTCGCCAGCATGCGTGGAGTAACTGTTACAGTATGTCGCTAGCATGCACAGGCATGGTAGAGCATGCAGCCATGACATCAATATCTTCACTATACTGTAAAGAGACCACGTAGCACCTGAAAACCCCCAACTCGTCAACAGAGGGTTCTCTGGGGCTACGTGGTCTCTTTGCGCGTGGTAG
>JASCQY010000036.1:1695904-1704570 GCA_030264315.1 Sardinella tawilis
GAACTGCGGCCACCGAGACGCTTGACATTTCATTTGCATCCAGTCAGGGAATTTCCATCCACACTTAGCAAGCAGACTGTCTAACGACATTAGAACAACGTCCGCCGGAGAGAGAGAGAGGGCGACCACTGCCGCTGGCAGAGCTTGGACCTGGTGTAGGGCGCTGCGTCTGTGTTTGGACAGGATGTCAGCCTGCAAATGCAATTTACTCCCCTACGTGTTTGCAACAGGTTACGATCGCCACTGTCATATACGCTCAACGTCGCCGGGAGCGTGAGAGGACTTCAACACTTCCAACTCACGAGCAATGGATGGCGGAGACAGGAGATTATCGTGCTACTTCAAGAGCATTTAGTCTTATACCTGCGCTCAGCCAAGCCTGACATGTCTACTGTATGTTGGCTTACAAGAGGTTCTTCAACATGAACCTTTTTGAATGACATTTAACGTACACGCACAGACATTCACATATGCATATTACATGTCGTGTAATATACAGTACATACACAGTATGTCGCTCAGCATATATAAAGCATATGTGCAATGCCTCATCTTCCTGCTAATTCAAACATTGTGTGTTTCAACACATTGGCTACTATTAATGGAAACGAGTTCAAAGGATTCCTCTATTTCAGATGTTCACAGATGGCTCTTCACTAATAACCGATGCAGCAGTTAGGCATGTGGCTCTCTACTTTATACACTTTACACAGACAACAAGGGGAGATAGATAGACGTAACACGGCTTCTTTTGAATTAGCTCTGCCACTATAAAAATGGTCATGTATAATACATCACTGAGATGACAAAGGCACAGAAAGTGTGTTCATTTAATTAGCAACTCCCTGGGAGCCTCCAGCTGTCCCAATCAGTGATTTCCCTTCAAACTCAATTCACAGCAGCGGTGAAACACGACTGGCTTGACCATTCGCTCTGCGAGTGTCAGTCCATCTGCCTCCCTGCCATGCTTCAAGCTCATTATGACCGAGCAGTCGGGCTAACTGCTAACGTCTTGTGTTTTAATAAGCATGCTGCATTTCTCCAGTCAACCAGCCTTTACTGGGAACTTCTCATAAATTACATGCATCCTAACTATTGCTTCAGCAAAGTATGTTCAATTAGTTATGGTTAACTGACACATTTGTGAACATTGCAATCCATGATACTGCACATTATGATGTAAAATTGCTTTTCTCCACACGTGTATTTACATCTTTGCATGTGCATTATTTATCGCTTCCTTAGAAAGAGTAATGTTGACGTCATCTGTATAATTATGTATGCAATGCATTACAGATTTGCCAGAGCAGAGCGCAGTGCAGATTCACCCACACTGCAGCTGTGGTCCATGCTACACTATACCTAAACTAGAGCCGCCATGGATTAACTGAATAAAAAAAAATAAAATAAGATAAAATAAAATCTCAAAAAAAAAAAAAAAAAAAAAAAAACTAATCCACTAATCTGCAAACATGGCCTTTTCTCTCTGACACGGTAGTCATTCATATTCAAGTGTCCAGCCCTGTGCTACTGTAAATAATAATAATAATAATATAAAAAAAAATAAAAAACAAACGAGTCTGACCCTGCAGATATATCCTCTTCCTGTCAGCCCAAAGTGCAAACTGTGCAATGGCCCTCGCCAAGGAACTGTATCATAAGCACGACTCGCCTCTCCCCTTATCCCTCACGAGCGCCGAAGACAGGCGACTCTGCCCCGGGTTTTTCTTTCTCTTTTTTCACCCCCTTTCCTTTTTTTTCTCTTCTTCTTTTTTTGATGAGTAACGCAGGAACAGTCATTCAATACTCTCGGTTAAGTCAGAGGCAGAGTCAGATGAAGAGCGGCTAAATATAGCATCGCCTGGGCCGACATGAGACCGCACGTGGCAGACCCAGCCTCCAAAAAGTCTCTCGTTTTATTCTCAAATACATACTAAATCCATTTCTGCTTCTTTTTAGTTAAACTAGAGCACAAGAGAAAAAAGAGGCTGTAAAAATCCGAGATGAAGCCAGGACAAAAGTGACAATGATGAGTGAAGAGGAGACGAGTGAGGGAACACACATTTCAACTCTACGCTCAGAAGTGAACACAAGGTCTCAAATTTGGGCCCTTTTCCAACAAGTCACATTCAGGTAATTTTCCAGGAACTGTGCCAGTATCATGAGTAAGCTGTGCGCATAATGAATAACTCTTATAATTACATGGACCTTGTTAAATGAGACGTGATTCAGAGGGAAGTGACGAAAAAAAAAAAAGGGCGGGTGGCAACAATGACAGCACAGTCCAGAATGAACATCTCACTCTGGTACAATTTAACTATATCTCACATAACAGACTTCATTGAGCACCAGCACAGGGCTATTTACATACAAGCAAATTCAAGAAGTTAGCTGAACCAACCAAAAGCATCCCTTACCCTAGATGCGTTACGGAAGCGTTATGTCAGGTTGCATCAAAAATATCTTGAAAAGATTAGAAGGTCTATATTTTTACAATGTTTGCTGCGCTGTCTGACCCGCAGTCATTTCTCTCTCCCACCTCTCCTGTCTCTCCCATTCATGTCCTGTCACTCTCTCACTGTCCTATCGAAACAAAGGCATAAAAGCCCCCAAAAAAATATCTTAAAAAAAAAAAAAGATTCGGTGATGGTCACACAGACAAATACAAATGCAGACTAATTTGGGCACCTAGTGGTGTAGTACCTAGTGGCAGGCTGTCAGATGACAGGAGATAGAGACAAGATGAGAGGATTCTCATCTTCCATAATAGTTTTAATCTAAGGGATTAATTCAGTCATAATAACAACTGGGATCTCCAGCTGATAATATGCTTAAGCTTGGGACAATGAGTAGCATGAGAAACCTCCACTGAGAGCCCATTCTCATAGTACCTGGTTCTGTGCAGTTCTTCTGCGTCTCGTTCTCTCCAGCGGTGGCCATCAGCCTTCGGCCCACGTGATCAGTGGGCACAAACGTCCCTTCCTGCATCACCAGGCCATGACCTGCAAAGCAGCCAATCACACATCATTTCAATATACTCTACATACACACATATATATGGCTTGTCCTTTCCATCCATCCATCCATCCACCCATCCATCCATCCACCCATCTATCCATCCATCCTTCCTTCTATCCATCCTTCCTTCCATCCATCCATCCATCCATTTATCCATCCATCCATCCATTCATCCATCCTGCTACTGCTGCAAGTTGGTAAATGACCTAAGAGGAAGGGATGGTGCTAACCCTGTTAAGACCGACCCTGTAAAGGGTTAATGACTCAGTGACTATTCACTTGTACCGGCGTTACTATGGATGAAAATGGAACTCTGGGTTTAAAACTGCTATGGCTAAATCCGCAGGATAAATGGCTGATGGAGCACTTATTTGCGGATTTACATTTATTAATCTCACAAAACATACAGCACAGGGCTCTCCTTTCAGCACCCATGACAGCGGCCTTGACACGCATACGCTATATAAGTGACAATAATTGCATAAATACTCTACAATAGTGTATATCACAGTGAAATTATGACAGTGATTGCTTAAATACAGTACAATATATCACAGTGAAATTAGACACTTGGACTTATTACCTCAAATAAATACAAACTCATAACACCCTATTGTCTCTCTCATCCAAATGCACACACACGCACACACACACATACACACACACACACACACACCTGCCTCAGACTCTCATAAATCACACCACACCACAGTTCTTAGGGGAGGACCTGCTCTGCTTAAAATTCAGCCGCTGATTAAACAGTGGACTCCCCGTCGGCCATCATCATTCCAGATGCGTGCTCCTGATCTAATGACGATGCGCTATCTCCCTCACACACATCTGTGGACGAGCAGCTCCCACAATGCATCTGGCTGGGCGGTGGACGGACGGCTGTAGACCTTCCTGCCTCTATCTGTCTCTCTCCCGCAGCTAACAGGTGGAGTGGCCTCATCTTCATGGTATCATGCTGGTGTAATCCCTTAAGCTGCATGTTGTTCTAATGTAATTAATGCACACCAGGAGGGTGTGCCAGGACGAAAGGTACACCTTTACATGTTCCTCTGCCAAGGATGAGGGGACTGAACTTAGTGATGCTAGTCCCTCTTTCAGCAGCATACCTGGAGGAATATGTAGCACATCCACTATTATTAATGGGAGCTACTGATGTTTCTGTTGCATAGGGCTGTGCAATTAATCGAATTTTGATCGTGATTGCGATTTTTGGTTGAAACAATCTCCAAACTGCAATAATCGAGTTGCAACGATTTATTTGGCATACAGTTGGCTGAGATGTTTTTTGAAAGTGACGTGCATTCAAAATGTAATCCATCCCTGAGAGCATTCAGTGATATGCTCCCTACGAGTACAACTGGATACATAATTTTTCATTATTTTCCATAAGAACATCTTCTGTTCAAAACCTTTGAGTATTTTTTTCAGGTCTATGTCTTTTGGAGAGAAATGCTGAATGCATTAAAACTGAAAAATAATCGTTTTAATAAACGTGATTTCAAAATTGACCAAAGTAATCGTGATTATGATTTTTTCCGTAATCGAGCAGCCCTACTGTTGCAGTTGTGTTTTTGTCAATGAGTGAAATTTGAGGTATTGTGTTGCAGCAAGATTGCCTTAAAGAAGCCATGAGAATTTTAAAATGAGTACGTTTTGAAAGTAAATACACACAATCTTGAATTATAAAAAAATGAACTGCCCTCTTTTTGTCAAAAAAGAATAAAATAAAAGCACTCTATGCCATTTTTTCTCTGGAGAGTTGTTTCCTTCATAAGAAATGTTTCATGGAGCATGTGTACGCCTGTTAAAAATCCAAAGTCATTTCAAGGATCTGACTAATGCCAGGGTCTGGTGGCCAACAGAGGGCCTTGTCTTTTTCAGGGCTTGGAGCACAACCAAATAGATCACTAGGGACAAGCTCAGGATAGCGTGAAAAAAGGAATAACGCTGACTTTCACTTTGAAGCCCAGCCAATGATGCACTATCCGTCACCCAAACCAAAGCATCTCACCACGACCAAATGATACTGATGTAAACTCTGCAGTTTAGCTGGGACTGTCTTTAAGGACAATGATCTAATGTGAGAGAAAGAGAAAGAGAGAGATGGGGAAAAAAGAGTAATGGAGAGAGAGAGAGTCTTTCCTGTGAAATAAAATACCATTTTATAGATCCTAGCATGCAGTGTGTGTGTGTGTGTGTGTGTGGGAGATGCTGTGCTGAAGATCAGCACAGGCAATCTGTCCTGAGTGGATCTTTAAATAATATGCCATTCTGTCCTGAGGCCTCACGTCCACTTCATGAAATGAAATACGATTTCAGTTAACCACAGAATAATATGCTCTGTCTGAGTGTAATCCCAGCTGTTATAAATGCAGACTTTAAAAAGGAGCAAAAGAGACAATTTAGTTTATTTTGAAAAATATTAAAAATACTGCAGTCTTCTGCAGTGGTCCTTGACTGTAACATACAGTATAGCACAATTTGAAATGGCTTCTCATACCCAAATCAATGGTTTGTCTAACAACCATTTAAAATGGTTAGGGGCAGCTGTCTGCTCCTCAGCAGTAGCTAAAATTGACATACAGTAGTGCTAGTATATCAGTGTGCTACTGTAGCCTATCAGCGTATGCCAGTGTATCACAGAGGTCTTGGTATGAGAGAGCCTCTGCAAGATCCCAAAATGATCCAGTATGCAGTAGCCTAGGCTACTGCCTACAAGTCAGTGATTCACAATAAAACTTAAATTCAACGAAGCTGGGTAACCCTGTGTTTTATCATATGCGTTTGACAATATAAATTATTAGCCTATCAATGATTTGATTAATTAAGTCAATCGAGAATTACCCTGGTGTTCAGATGTGGCAGTTGACAGGTATCAGAGGCTAAAATAAAAAATCTCGCCAAGGGAATTTCTAATCAGCAGTCTGTATCATTTGATTACTCTTTACTAACACATAATTCAAACTATTTCTGACGTGTCAAGTCTGCATTCAGCGAGTACTCGACAAAACTAGCATTGACACTCAGGCCCTACTGTACCGTGGGTACATCACACATTCACTCTCGCGCTTCTGCATGTTAAGTGTTGTGTGAACGGATCAAATGTTGTCACGGAAAGGGAACGAGAGAGAGAGAATGGAAGAAGGACTTCACATTCCGTCAGAGGGGACTGAGTGGAGCGCTTCTGATCTAAGATCTTGCGAACCTCAGCTTCCTATCCGGCGACTCTGTTCTCGTAGCTATTCTCCAAGCTGCCCAGTGCCCATATACGGTGGGAGCCGCGTGACGTGAAATCAGAAAATCACGTAGGAGCAAGACAGAGAGAGAGAGAGAGGGGGGGAGAGAGAGAGAGAGAGAGAGAGAGAGAGAGAGAGAGAGAGAGAGAGAGAGAGAGAGAGANNNNAGAGAGAGAGAGAGAGAGAGAGAGAGAGAGAGAGAGAGAGAGAGAGAGAGAGAGAGAGAGAGAGAGAGAGCACATGAGGATCAAGCAAAACGAACGCCTATTGTGTAATGCATGATTGTCCGTTGATGATCACGACGGTGAGAGCATTTTTTTTCACACTGCGGCACTCTAAAATTGAGTTTTAGTCGAGCACATGCCTTAAACGTGCGCAACGAAGGGGAGAAACAGAGCCATCCCCACGGCAGCTGGGGCCAACCCTCTTTCCCTCTCGCTAGGTTACAGCAGGTGTCCGTGAAGAGAGGCAAATTCAATAGAGCGGGGCATATGGGTCGATGCCTCCGCACTGTTATTCTGGGCGCTCAAATCTTGTGTAATCATTTTGTAGAAAATCCCTCGCTGTGACCAGTGAATTTGCCAAGATGGGCAAAATAGTAAATACATTATTTAACGTAGAGAGAGCTCCACACATAAAATGACATCTCGCATCATCCACTGAATGAGGCTACTGTGGGGTTGACGGTCTGGACCTGAACGTCAAGTGTCAGTTAGTTATTCATTGCCATCCTAAACAAGTGGGTTACAACGCTACTAATCCTATCTATTCAAAAGATGACCATTTGCACAAGGTAGCTCCCGGTGCGTATAAAATTGCGCTATATCATCGTATAGCCTATTGCACACCCTCACGCAACTACTACAGTGGGCTATAAAAGAGGTATCCTGTGTACGAAGAGTACTTTCTCACGATAATATAAGACTCTACAATAAACAGGCTTTGACACTCACCTGTTTTTGTTAGGAGCGCAGACATACACCACGCCAAAAGGAGAACACTGCAGATAAAACAGACTTGTACTAAGAGCATTTCTCTTCTCTTTCGAACTTTGAAGATTTTGGCAATCACCGTCTTTTTCGACATAGTGCCGCTCGTGTCCGCCTCTGGGTCCATGGTGGAATGCTCAGGCGGCGGTCAACGTTTAAATGTGTTTCGCGTCCCGCCTGAGCAGCTGATGACTTGGACTGTGTGGATCGTCCGAATACGGTGTTCAGTCAGCCCTGCCTCGGTGTGCGGTCCTCATCACACTGGTCGGAAGGCAGTCAAATTCCGAGGGGGGCAGTGAGGCTTGAAGCTCGCATATGTGGGCTTTCCGTCTCAGGTGGTGCCGAAACGTCGGTTAAGATGCGGTAGTTATTACGTGGAAATAGTCCTCGCATCAAGAAAAAATCGACCTGTCTTTCTGTCAAACGCCTTTGCTGGCAATTACTGCATTTTGTCAGGGAGAATTGTTCCAAAGGAGGCAGACGCTGAACCGCTCTTCCCCTGTTCTGTGTACACAAACAGCCTACAGATCCCTGGTCTGTCCCCAGCTGACTGCTCCAGCCAGAAGAGATTCCCTCACAGAATTGATGTGTTGCACTTGCTCACACGTTTCCATTCTGACAGTGGCAAGCACCCTGACATCCTGTCTGTAGAATAGCATCAAAAAGCTCCTCTAATCTGAGTAAAAATATGACTATTAAAACCATACAAGGTTGCTGCACATTCGGACAGAAGCTTTTCGGGTGCCACATGCAGTGGCAACTTTTCCATGTGAGTGAGTGTAACGCTTGGACACGTGATTTTTGACAGCAAACAGTCTTTCACGCTGGGACCGCTACCATTAGAGGGTACCACCGGCCCTGCCTTGCAAACCAAGCTGCGTTAAAAATGGGGCGTAACACGCCCTTTTGAGACAGTGGCATCTGTGAAAACAATTTAAACACGTGTATGAGGGGCTGGGTAGACAGGCTCCTTCTCTTTTTAAGAATATGAGACACATATCTCAGATAGGCAACCAAAAAATGTAAATGGAGTTACTGATATGCAATTAACCAATACAATAAAACAAAGATTTTGCACTGGAATTGATTGTAAGATTGCATATCAGTGGCTCACCCATGGTATGGATTAATGCTAAAAGGAAGTTCAAGTCCAGTTCATACCATGGCTGTATAAAAACACATAATTAATTTCATTCTCCCCAGAGTCTTCAACAATTGTCACTCAAAGTGCTGCAATCCAGTCAGAATGGATTCACACAGCTAAATATAGACTTCAAAGCAATTCTTGTTAGAAATCTTTCAAGTCAGAATTGGCACTCCTATGCCATTGCAAATGCGCTCTCTCTCTCTCTCTCTCTCTCTCTCTCTCTCTCTCTCTCTCTCTCTCTCTCTCTCTCTCTCTCTCTCTCTC
>JASCQY010000036.1:1711177-1716177 GCA_030264315.1 Sardinella tawilis
ACGCACACACACACACACACACACACACACACACACACACACACAGCCTACAGACACACACACACACACACACACACACACACACACACACACACACACACACACACACACACACTCATAACCTACTGTACAGTATATACTGTAGCCCACACACACACACACATAGCCTACAGACACACACACACACACACACACACATATATATATACTCATAACCTATATAGCCTACACACACACACACACACACACACTCACTCACACAGACAGACATACTGTATAACTCAGGAGAGAGGTAGAGATACAGAATGGGTGGTCTAGGATATATGTCAAGACCTGTCAAGACCTGACCCCTCCCCCTCTTCACTCATAAACTTCCTCACTATCCTCTGTGCCTCCTAACCTGCTAGACCAGAAGTGGCCTGTAGGGGGCATCTGTTCTTTGGCAGGTGTCCATGCAGTAACCAGGCTTAGCAGCTTGTTACATTAACATGGGACTCCAGTGACAGGAGTCAGCATTAGGGACCGGGTAAGAGGATTAACTGATGGACGTTTCTGGCATGCCCGGTCAATTATGAAAATGAAAATGGGCAACAACGGTTGAACTGGCATGCTGTTTGTCTCTGACGCACAGATGCATTGTGCAGAGAGACAGATCACAAACACGCACACACACACACACACACACACACACACACAGACATGCCAGAAATACACACAGAGGTAGGGGCAGGTACAAGCACACACACAGCCATCTCACTCACAGAGTTAAGTTCTAAATGGGGCAGCAGGAAACAGGCTTTTCTATCCACACTGAATGTGAACCTTGAGTGACTTCCTCAGCAGAGATTATGCAAACATATAACATACATGAACACTGGAATTTCATGGAAAGGCATTATGCCACTGGTGAGAGGCATCTGTGTGTGTGCGTCTAAGCCACTATTACTGTGTATTAGAGTGTAATACGTCATATCATCTTTTGTCACTAAATGGTCTAAGTATAGCTGAAAGATAAAAGCATTATTCTACAATACATATTGTATTTCACAAAGGCACATTCAGCGAAATGACCCACGAGGAATAATCCAGCCCTCATAATCTTTGAAGAGAACAATAGACACATTTCGGATGCTAATCATACTGTGATAGCCTGGGGGACCAGATTCTCTTTCTTTGCCTCACTCTTGATAGGGGTTACCAGGTGTTTTGTAGTTAATGATGACCCAAGAGTTGATCCAAACGAGTTTTTATTGCTGCATATATGTAAAGAAAACAGAAACGTCAGTCCTGCATTCACTCCTCCACCTCCTCCACCCATAATCATCCATCAAACAGGAAGGAGAAAGGGGGGATTGAGACAGAAAACGCAAGGGGGGAGAGCAGGGGCTACCAGGACCGTTTACAACAGTGTACCAGTGTAGAGGAAAAGCTATTAACAGACTAGATCTGTAGCGCAATTATACATTAAATACTGTATAAACCTGTTACATTGGCAAACTTTTGGGTGGGTGGGCACTATGTTTGAGCATTAAATCTATTGGTTCTGCCCTCAATTTCGAATCACTGATTGGATGTTAACAAATTTAGTTGAGAAGACCAAAGCCTTGGAGAATTCCCGGATTAATGCTGTAGTGAAATGCAGTGGGATACTGAGTTGAAGCACTAACTACACTAACTACTAACCCATGTGGTGCGAGCCTTGCTAATTTTCTGCTACTGTCAGTATGCTAACCATGAATTCATCCACATAGGCCTACTTCTAAACTGATATCTCCATATTCTCCAGCCTGGTTTTCATGTCAACCTCAATCTAAGATTGGCCACCTCTCCCATCTACCTGATGAACTTCACCAGGTATATCAAATCTTCTTTTAGTATATCTTGTAGATCAAGATTCTTCTGTATGTTATTGGCTAAACCTACAACCAGACGAATGGTTCCGATGACATCTGCAGACATGAGGCAGAGAGGGGTGTGTCATAATTTGAAACAAAACAGCAATAGCTTACTCCATTAGACAGGCTAAATAAAAATGCTAAAAGAGCATTTTTTTATTTGATTGTATTTGATTCCTATCTGAGGCAAACCACATGGAGTGGAAATAGGCCACGTAGCCCTACTGAGAACAGAGTATAATTTTAATTGACCTTGTAGATCAGGAAGTGTCAAGCAAGCTAGATGTTCTTAGCATAGATGATGTATTGAAGAAGTGTTCAGAAGGCAGGCAAATGATTAAATCAAAGTCCTCTGAGGAATACTATGCATAAGAAAAAGTTGAAACATTTGTTATTTAATGTATGGATAGGCTACATACAAGGAATGTTTAATTTACCAAAAAGACAACAAAACAAGGCTAGTATTAGCTTGCTGTGCTACTGCAATACTCAAATGAACAATAATGAACATGAAGACCCCTCTGCTATCCACTCACCCTTTCTCCCATGTGATACGGCACAACCACTGACCTTTGAGTACTACACAAAGGACCGATCCATAGGCATCCTTTGATCAGCACCATGTGCTCGGCCAGCTGTTCCCTAGGCCTACAGTAGGCCTACATACAGTACATAGTCAAACAAGCACACAAGAAAAGACATTGGCTCCACGGCTTCTAGCTATAGGAGAACATCTAATCTTCTGTATAATTAATTTAAAGACATGACTAACAAGTAGCCTAGTCTTGCTCTTAATCATGTGTGTGTGTGTGTGTGTGTGTGTGTGTGTGTGTGTGTGTGTGTGTGTGTGTGTGTGTGTGTGTGTGTGTGTGTCTAGTTGCTATTTTTACATGAAGATGTTGGAGCTAAGAGTAAGAGTCCTGGGGTATGAAAACCAATTTAAAACAATTCTACATAAATACATATGAACTTTCCATTCCATTCCATTTATATATTTAGTAGATGTTTTATCTAAAGTGACTTACAAAAGCGGGTTAATGAAATGACACACTACATAGAAGATTTTTTTTTTCTTTTTTAGAAAGAATACCAGTAGTTGGGAACAGTGAGCATCCAGGCATCCAGAGGACAAGAGTGCAGAAGTGTATCAAAGACTCTATGGGTCTTTTCTGAATGCAAAACATGAATGTACGTAAGTTCAGAGAGAAGGTGTATGTGTTATCAGTATTCCACGTGATGTGTGTGACTGAACGCATCTTGATTTAAAAGAAAAAGCACTGTTGTCTATCACTAATACTATTGGATATTTATAATACATATACACAGTAGTGCTTTTTAATATTCATATTCAAATGGTTTGCAATGATAAACATTTATAATTTACATACAATGTAAATTTACATTAAATCTAGGTCATCATCATACAGGTTAGCATAGGTTAATTTTTGAGAGTGATGTGGTCACTGTCCTTTGGTGTCCCCAAATGAAGGATGGTAAAACCCAAAGGTATTGGGTTACCTGCTGTAATCTCGAATAACAACATATTTTGGATGGAGTATCAGAGGTCATAAAGACTTCTAATGACCTCTGAGCCTCCAATCAAAGACACATATAAAATGCACTTTGACCTCACCATAGTTAGTCATATAGTCTTGAAGCCAAAGGTAGGGAAAAGGGCCTAATTGGCTGGAGTTACAAGGCCATGAAATCTTGTAATGTACACATACTGTAAAAATATTTAGAAAGGATTTCAACTAATGCACAATGTTTGTAGCATTCTGTGGTTCTGGGCAACCATTCCATTACAATATTGAAGAAAAAAAAGATATTTCACTGCAGGATATTGTTTTAACATTACCATTAGGCCTACAAATCATCACCTAATGCAAGTCACCTAGACCATTGTCAAGGTTTCAAGTTTTTTGCCCAACTTCCCTGTATGACTGAAACCAAACCCAAACACCTGACTGCAACTTTCAGGTGTTGGAATATGCAAAGAGTTTTGGCTCCCCCAAGTGGTGATAATGTGTATGCACACAGAGGCTCAAGTTAAAGTACAGTAGCCTAGTAACTATAGAGGCAAATAGACTGACTGGATTCTTAACCATGGTTAAGATATTTTCAACTTTTAATGATTTATACTTCCTCTTATTAAGAATTATAGCTGAGACAAATAGCTCTGAGCTCTGAGGCTGTGAGCCATAACTTCTTGTATTCTATACAAGATTTAGTCAATGCTTCATTATTCTTAATTTAAAGTCCTAAGAAATCGTCTGTTGTCTATGCTCAATTAAGTCCAATTTGCCTTCAACTAAAGATCTTGAAATATTCTTGTTTTTATGCTTTTCCTTCTGAAGGGGTTTTTAGGATACGCCACTCACAATTCAGCAAGGGCAAGACAGTAATATTTTCCTCTAAGTGACTCTGAATTGGCCAAAGTGTCAACCCTGTTGTTGTACAACAACAGCCGTAACACCAAGTTAGTTATAGCAATGACAATAAAATAACCACAGCTCCCAGGATATTTTCAAATTATTTATTGTGCTGCAAAGAAACAAACAAAATAATACAAGAGAATTAAAAAAATCTGCTGTGCTACAGGAATTCCGAGTCAAATCTTCATCTATCCTTTTTAAAAATATTGTTTTTTGCAATATTATCAATATCAACATATTTGTTCTCTCTGTCTTTCTTTATACATACGCATAGAACACCAGTAGTATACAGACTCTATAGGGACTTCTCTGCAAAATACAAGAAGAACAGAAATAGAAACCAGGGTAAGAAATGAAGACAAAAAGAGAAATAAAACACAAGGATTTATATCTGAGCTCATGTGGGATTTTCTTTCCTCTGAAAGGGACCTGAAATGCAGGTATGTCTTTCTCTCTAGTTTTTTTTGTGCTCAGACAATACAAGTCAATGGTGGATTGAGGGCATAGGGAGGTTTGAGGGGAATGGGGCAAACAAAAAGAAAAAAAGAACAACCTGACAGAAATAAGAAACATGTATTCACTTGCACTTGTGTTCATTTTTACAGTACACTCTCAGTTGTTTTGTTATTTCACTCACTCTTTTTCTCCAGACATGACACTATCAAAAGAA
>JASCQY010000036.1:1718677-1722652 GCA_030264315.1 Sardinella tawilis
GAAAGCATTATGCTCAACTCCAAACCAGACCTGTGCGCAATGCTTTGTCCTAATCTCACGTCAGACTTGTTTTATCAAATACAAACATCTCATTGCTCAGAGTGTGAGAAAACCGTGGATCACCAGGATGCTGGAGGTTAAAGGTCGCAGTCAGCCTGCCTAACCCAAAACCCCATCACTAGCTATCAGCTGCAGATCCGGACTCACGCTGATTCCGCTCTTGAGTGACCCACTAATCTGGTTTCACTCTTGGTGGATGTGCGCATTCAAAATCAATGGTTCTACACAAGAAACCCCACAAACAAGAAAGTAAAATCAAATACAAGAAGCCCAAAGATGTTGGTGCCAAAGTCCACGGCAACGATGAAGAGTCCTGTTGCGGTGCCTCTTCCTCCTCCTCCTCCCGCACCTCCTCCTCCTCCTGTCTCTCGTCTCTTCCTCTGTGCCTCGTAATACAAAAATGAAAACGATCGGATCAGTTCATAACATGCGGGGCAGAAGTAACGGAGGGGTGGAATTCTGCACTGGGTCTTCCTATTCAGGCTCCCAGACTTGTCTGTCTTTCTCTCCCTTCTCTCTCTCTCTCTCTCGCTTTTCCTCCCCCTCTTTTCCCGTTTCCTTTCACTGTGCTCCAGAAAGTCCACAAGGTTCCCGTGACTACAGCCCTCGTGGGGATGGGTGGATATTATGGGATAGAAAAAAGTGAGAGCTTTGGTACAGCGGGTCAAACAAGCGTCCACAGTCGCACTGGTACACACACACTCACACACACACACACACAAGGGGGATGCCGTTGTGTCCTCGAAAAACAGAACAAAACAAAACGAAACAAAAACGAAACACCTTTCTCCTTCTGACAAAAGAGCACAACTGAACAGGAATGCAGGAAAAAGATACTCTGGAAAACAAACACAAAATCATCCTAATCTCACAGAAATTTGATTTCATTTGAACACACCTGCACCTACACACACACATATAGTCACACACACACACACACACACACACACACACACACACACACACACTTGCACACAGACACATGCACACATGTCTCTCACACACACATATACTTAGGAACAGTTTTCATCTCCCATTTGAATAATTTTCATTCCTGCATTTGGTTTGTGGATGTTCATATCTGGATGAGATTGTCAGCGGTTTTGTTTCCTTGCTTGTGTGGTTTGTGTGATGAATGTTGGGAGATTTTTGATTATTGTACAGTTCTGTTGCTTTTGAACTTGTCTTTTTTCTCTGTTGGTTTGGTGTGTGGATTGATTCGGCCAATGTCTTTCGTTTATTCCCTCTTTTTTCAGGTCTTTTCTTTCCATTCTCTCCTCCCCCCCCCCCCACCCCCATCATTCCTTTCGTCTCCAGCGTTCTCAGATCAGGTGGTCACGTGTTCGGCATGTTTGGGCTGCTGCACTCACTCAACGTCATTTCCAGTCCTCCTCCCTCTTTCACTCTCTCTCTTTTTCTCTCCGCGTGTCTCAGTCACTCAATCACTCTCTAGTCTCTCCATCTCTCTCTCTCTCTCTCTCCATCCATCCATCCATCCATCCATCCATCCATCTCTGGCTCAGGCAGTCTGGTAGAAGTTGTCTGCCTGGAGGTTGTTGTGCTTCTGCATGCTGTAGTAGCCGCTGTAGCGGGAGTCTGGGTCGGCCATCCGCAGCATCCGTTGGGCACTGTCCACCTGCACCTTGGTGCCCTTCTGGCAGTCCACGTACACCAGCTGGTTGTTCAGACAGGTGGGCTGCACAGAGAAAGGGGAAAAAAAAGACACACACACATACACGCACGCACGCACACACACACACACACACAGTTGAAGACACAAAGGCACACACAGAGGGAGGCAGGTGCGCATACACACACAGACACACAGACACACACACACACACACACACACACAGACACACAGTTAGTTTTTATGATCCGCTTCAGCTAATTCACATGATGTTAAGACTACTTCAAAGATCTCACTGGAATGAAAAACAAAGCTCAAATGTTTGGGGAAAAAAGGAGCTGTCCCACTTTTATCTCCATGTCTTGACAACAAATGGGATCCATCAGCTTTGAAGTCATTTGTTTTTGTTCTTACTGTTTATAGATCACGGGGAGTATACATCATTAACACCCACAGATAACATACCACACAGCACTGTCAATACTGCCCAAATCATCTAATGAAGAAGCCATGGCACACACAAACACACACACACACACACACACACACACACACACACGTACATACGCACACATACACAAACAGATCATTATACACATCTCTCATGGCTTCACAGACCATTCCGTGATTATGATGGCTGATTAAAGCATGATTCTGTAATTGTAGAAGAGTTTTTTTTTGCCCTTCAAAGTTAGTTACACTTTGGAGGGAAGCCATTTTGTTGCTCATTGCAACTGAATAAACCCAATTCCTTTACTGGATTGGATTGGTTTAAATGGCTTATCTTCATCGTAACTTTATCTCTATGTGTTTATGAAAGTTAATTTAGACATCCTGGTGAAAACAACTTCTAAAAAGTTTTAATGTGTAAATACAGGGCTAAGAAGACAAGAATAAAAATGTACATTTTTATATCATTTTCTTGTTTCTGGTTCAGTTATAAATCAAATTAAACTTTTATTATTTATTCATTTTTTGAAATGTCCTTTCTTCTAGTGGCTCTCTGTGTGTGGTGTCACTGGCTTTGCTTTGGGAGTATGACTGACAGGCAAATCACACTTTGATTAGCTGTGCCTGAGGCTGTAAATCGAGTCAATTCTCTCTCTCTTAGCACATGTTGGGTCCCAGAGCCTGTGGCATTGCCTGCATCAATTGATAGTCGATAAAAAATTTAAGAAGAATTTTCTTCAAATGTTACGAGACAATGTGCTCTGAATTCTTGATGCACTGTTGTTGTCAACGATCAACAGGCCCTTGTCAATAAACTATCAACATGCCTGTTTGACATTCTACTTGAGACATACAGTAATGGTGTGTGTGTGTGTGTGTGTGTGCGTGTGTGTGTGTGTGTGTGTTATGGTGTGGCAGGTGGCGTTGTAGTATAATATAGAATGTGTTGAGTGGCTTGACAAGTGGTGTGGTAATGTGGTGTAGGACGTGTGTGTGTGTGTGTGTGTGTGTGTGTGTGTGTCAAATGTGTATATCTCTGAGCACAACAGAGCACAGTACCTTGGTAGGGGTCCGGTAACAGGGCACTGGTATCCACTGTTTCTTCTGGTTCAGCAGCAACAGGGCAGCAATGACCAGCAGCATCATGGCAACGGGCAGTGCCACCCAAGCCACCGACTGCAGCGTGCCCTCCTCACGGGGCAGAGGCGCCTTGCCATCCAGGTAGGGCATCTGCAGACTGCCAAAGTCACCTGCAGTGGGCAGAGAGAAGGCATGAGAATTGGCACAAGCACACACACACACACACACACACACACATTAAAGCATATGTGGGCTTATTCTCACCCTGTTTCTCTCTTTCACACACACACACTCACACACACACACACACACACACACACACACACCTCCCCAATTATGCTCCACATAGTGTCATTGGAGATCATTAGAGGTTAACCCCCCCCCCAAAAAAAACAAACAAACAAACAAACAAACAAACAAAACACTTTTCAACAGCCAGGCCCTCCCCTATCTCCCCCGTCCCATTAGAGATTAAAAAACACAACAACATGGAGAAGCAGTGTCTCTATCTCACTTCTCGACACTCCCGCCAAAGACAGGCGGTCGGCGGCGGCGGCGGTGGCAGCCAAGGCGGAGACGGGCGAGCGCTTGGCACCTGCGGCTACGGCCCTGCTTCCCGAAGGATTAGGATTAAGTTGTAAGCGGAGACGCCGGAGTCCGTTGTTTTCCGACCTGCTTATCTTTGATGTTTTACACTACAGCGAGGTGAGACCTGTCTCCCCTGGTAAGCGGGGGGGGGGGGGGGGGGGGGGGGG
>JASCQY010000036.1:1723293-1733477 GCA_030264315.1 Sardinella tawilis
GTGTGTGTGTGTGTGTGTGTGTGTGTGTGTGTGTGTGTGTGTGTGTGTGTGTGTGTGTGTGTGTGTGTATCTGACCTATAAATTGGGGAATTTACTTCTGAAAACAAGAAACTGAAACCATAATACTGGCTTTACACAAAATGTATATGTGTGTGTGTGTGTGTGTGTGTGTGTTTGTGCATTTCTCTGACCTCTAAACTGGGGCATGATGTCATTCTCGCTGTGGGTAGGCCAGGCAGGCTGGTGAGGGATCTTGTCTTTCTGGTCGGTCTTCTCGATGGGGACATTGGTGGGGGCATACATTTCTGAAACACAACACACACACACACACACACACACACACACACACACACACACACACACACGCTCAATGAATATTGGGGCATGGGAAATACATTACATTAAATTCAAAAGGTATTACCGTCGAGATTTGAGGAGCAAATGGAATGTCAGTCACACACAGTTACCCAAAGATGCTCTGGGTGGAATGAAAGCAGACAGCTACAAACACACACACACACACACA
Source organism: Sardinella tawilis (assembly GCA_030264315.1). Taxonomy (NCBI): domain Eukaryota; kingdom Metazoa; phylum Chordata; class Actinopteri; order Clupeiformes; family Clupeidae; genus Sardinella; species Sardinella tawilis. Next base: position 1,723,820 of record JASCQY010000036.1, read on the forward strand.
CACACACACGCGCACGCACACACACACACACACACACACACACACACACACACACACAGCAGCAGTAGCAGTAATAACAATAATAACACTGAAAAAGGCCCAAGCACATTCCTTTATTTTGTTCTTAAACGCCATCCGGAAAAGAGTTGTCACGGCAACAACAAATTGACCTCTGTGGCTAACAGGCCGCAACCCGCCTCCAAGAGGTGAAATTGCCCCCTAATCTCAGAGGCTAATCAGGGATGGATTTAATTATCCCCAAATCATCTAATCGACCTTTGTCTTTGAACACCCCAGCAAGGAGAAAAGTCAGTGTGTGTGTGTGTGTGTGTGTGTGTGTGTGTGTGTGTGTGTGTGCGAAACGTTTGCGTATTTGTGTGCATTTGGGTGAAAGACGTGGGGTGGGGGCCCGTCCCCCTGTGCCTCGAAATGGAAGAATGTGAGGGCGATCAATTCCATTATCTCCGGCGGCACAAAGTCGCCTTGTTTAACATGAGTCCAATTTCATTTGAATCAGAGCCTCTTCTAAGAACTCGTCTCAGCCAGACGCTGGGTGCTAGAAGAACAAAAGCCCCTCTCCATTCTGATAGCAGCAGGCTCTTAAACTACTGGTTCAGTAGAACTCTGTGAACTGCTTTGGTAACGACTGCACAGAACCCCCCCCCCCCCATATGCCTAGCAAATAAACGACAAGAAAATAAATGTAATTAATGAGTGCACTGAGGCAAAGAGTCGACAAAATAGAAAAAGTGGGATGATGTTTCATGCTGTTAGTAGGCTATTTAGTTTCATGCAGTAAATTCAGAGTTTATTAAGTTTGCATTGAATCTTATATACTGAGGCTGTTCCAGTAAAATCAAGGCTGACATCTTATTCCATTTGGAATTTGGAACAATTCAATGCCGGTTTCAACAAATCAGCTTGTCAATTACTCCACTTCTAATATGATTTCAGTGGTTTAGTCACTAACTTTAATATTAGCACAGTCAACTCCTTTATAGAGGTAATATTTAACTTCAGTCAGATTAGAGAATAACTTCTGGGTGCCAAGAAGAAACATTTAGTTCCACAAAAGTAAAGACAAGCAAAGAAAAGAAAAAAAAAAAGGGAGCGTCTAGGGAGCAAACCACAACACTGCATTAAATGAGAACAGTTTTGTCACATCTATTTGATTGGCGGTTCATTGGTTCATATTATCTGTGACGTCCCCTTAACTTTCTGCTACTTGGACTTGCTATCTGCTTTCCCATGAGGAAATTAAATTTCAAATTTCCTGCTGAGAATATATCCTACTAGAATGTGAAAACCAGATTATGCCCCATACTGCACTGTACATCATTTCTATAAAACTATTTACTGTACACTGTAAAAAAATGATTTGCAATGATTATTTGAAAATTTTCTGGAAACTCATTGCCTCGAATAAGGTAAGTAAAGATGTCTCTTTCAATATATCTTTACCATAACTCGAAAGAGACTACTTATGGTTACTTGAGGCCTGTTTGAGGCAACGAGTTTCCACACATTTTTCAAGTAAGCATTGCAAATCATTTTTTACAGTGTGCAGTATGTGGGTAACTCGCAAAACTAATCTTGATAAAGGGTTAAATAAATAAATGAATAAACAAATAAATAGCAAACAAACAAATAACGAAGTTCTAATTCTAGTAGCACATCTGACCCGTCTGAGCCCAAGCGTCTTACCAGGGCACATGGGACAGCAGCTGCCCTCAACGATGATTGGCTGGTGGCAGGGCAGGGCGGGGCAGCTGACGGTGGAGCAGAGCGTCTGGCCCTGTAGGCAGTAGCAGTGCGTGCAGCTGTCAATGTCCCAGCGCTCCTCGTCCATGTACGTCTTCCCGTTAAAGTGGCACACGGCTTTGGGAGTGGCATCTGGAGATAGAAAGAGGGGAAACGAGAGATAGATAGAGAGAGAGAAAGAAAGAGAGAGAGAGAGAGAGAGAGAGAGAGAGAGAGAGAGAGGTCATTAAGACATTTATTACTACCGAGTGCAGCCAAATAGGCTGAATCCCAGTGCTCCACTCACCCTAATCCCTGTGCTTATCTGACTTATCTGACATGAGTCAGCCACTGATGAAGTCTTTGTCTCTGTCCAGTTGAGTGTTTGAGGGTTCAGGGCTTTCAGGGGACATTGAGATTTAGACATTTAGACAAACAACACAATGACAGACTTCTCCTACAACTTGGGGATGATGAATTCAGTTGATGGGCATACACAGCCTTTGGAGGAGAGTACAACATATGCCCAATTACACTTCATATTGTCTCACAGTCAGAGCAACTTGCTTATGATGCTGAAACTGTGCCCAAAAACAAGTCTCATTAAGACTCAATCATCACGCCTCAACTACATTTCAGGGCCATAAGGCAAACATAATCAGACATAAGCACCATCAAGGCAGGCAGTACACAGCCTCATTGTGTAAGATTTACCACTACACTACAGTTACTTGGGTTGCATTTCTCAAAGACAATGGTATCGCTCTTACATACTCTCTCACTATCTTTCTACCTCACATACTACATACTCTATAGTACATGAAAGGGCAACTGTCTACTTTGAAAGCTCCATTTTAGTAAAGTTGGTGCAAAAAAAAAAAGGTATAGTCCAGGTTGCCAGAAAGGGACATACTCGGATGCCAACGTACTACAATGCCAAGGTATTCAGGGCCGTTCACCTCTGCAACAATAACTATAACGAGAAAAAAATATTGCTCTAATTAATATAAATGACAACGTCCACACCACAACTATTACGACAACATGTGCAACGATATCGTTAGGATCACTTTATGAGCGATCTTTTGACCTCTAAAAGGTTTTCAGCCAATCAGAAGCATTGAATTTTATATCATTCACATGCGGACAGACTTACTTAATAGTCGGCCGGTGTGAATGGAAGTATCGTTATAGTTATAGTTATCTTTGTAGTTATCGTTATCGTATCGTAAATGTGAAGAGCCCTTTATAGGGTGTCTGTCTGCCCTATAACCTGTGGCCACATACCTAGGCAGTAGGGGCAGCACTGTCCCTTGCGGAGCACAGGCCGGGCACAGGCCACGGGTGGGCAGGTCTCTGAGAAGCAGCTGATGGTGCCGTCCAGACAGACGCAGCTGGAGCACATGTTGGGCTTCCACGACTCGGACGCCAGGAAGATGTCCCCCTCCTCGTTGCGGCAGTAGCTGGGCATGCTGTCGTTGCTTGGCGACTGCGGTGTCACAGGCTCCTCTGCGATTGGGGAGGGGAAATAAAGGTCGTAGGTCATTCCTTTGATAACATTCAGCACCACACTTAGTGAATAGAGTTTAGTGTTTTCTAAACCACAGACAACAGTGACAACACAGACATCACTGAGTGTGTTTGGTACTGTATATTTAGTTTTCATTCACTTATAATGGAAAGTTGAAATGAAATACAACGTCATTAATACCAGTATTGATTCATGCAATACATCAAGCCATACACATCACCCATGAATAGCTTTTATTTGTGCAGACTGGAGTAATTCTTCTGTTGTTGTTGACATTTCAATGATCTGCTTAAATGCTGAATGTCTTTCTCCTCTCTACTTGTTGTCGGTTTCTTATTTCTAGCATTCTAAAGCTAAATATTTAACGGTGAATAAATATTCATGGCTTTCTAGCAAGACACACTAATCCCTATACTATTATTTAGCTGCATTTTGCCCAAACAAAGGGGCTGAGGCAGACTAACGCTTGGCTCTTTTTTTAATGATTTGAAAAGCGTTTGCCAAGTTGGCCTTCGCCGTGTTCAAAACAAAGTTTCTCTCTCACACCCACTTCCTCTCCCGCTCACCACTTTGTTTCCTCGACGCTGCTTTCACACAAAACTTGCTGACTTCTGTGCAATGCAGATTCCTTCACGCATTCCTTCCCTTTTGCTGTGTATGTGTGTGTGTGTGTGTGTGTGTGTGTGTGTGTTCCACTGTGTGTGTATGTGTGTGTGTGTTTGCTCCAGAGTGTGTGTGTTCCAGTGTGTGTGTGTGTGTGTGTGTGTGTGTGTGTGTGTATTTTACACCTTCATCCCCTCTAGGCTGTTTGGGCCCAGCATTTTTCCACTTCGGCTGCCACAGTAAGAAATGGCTTCGTTTGACCAGACACAGTTTTGCTGAGACTGAAGTTAAGTTAGCATAGTCACCTGAGAATTTCCGCCGCGAAAAAACAAGATCAATAGAACAGCAGCTCTCTGCTCTCCTTAGGAAACTTTCTCTAAAGGTCAGGGAGACACACTGGCTAAAATAAAGCCGATAATCCCAACCGCCTTGCAGCCTCACTCACAGCTAAGATTTTCAGGGAATCTAACAGAAAAGCCGCAAAACACACACAGACAGACACAGATGCACGCACACGGACACACACACACACACACACACACACACACACACATGGACACACACATGCACGCACACATACACGCACACACACAAACACATAAGCACATGCACACACAGATACAAATACATACACCCCCTACGCACGCTGACCCGTCTGAACCAATCTGGCTTACCGGGGCAGTGCGGACAGCAGGAGTCCTGCGACCTGATTGGGTTCTGGCACAGCAGGGGCGGGCACACCTCGGTCTCACACAGCACCCGCCCGCTGTGGCAGGTGCACTGCGTGCACGAGTCGATGTTCCAGGTCTCGCCCTCCACAAAGTACTCGCCGCCGGGGGCCAGGCACACGGAAGAGTCGCTCAGCACAGGCTTATGGGAGTTCGGCTCATCTGGGAAACGAGAAAAAAAAATAGACAGACGGAGAAAGTGAGAAACATAGAGAGAGAGAGTGAGAGAGAAGGTGAGAAACAGAGAGAGAGAGATGATAAGACTTTGACTTTTATTACGAGTAGAATGGAAAATAAACAAGTTTGAAGCAGTGTGTAAGAGCTACACTGAGTAGAATTTCACAAGATGTCGTAATCAGCTGAGGTCTAAAAGATGCTGAAATTGATACTGGCAGCTGAGGCTTTGCAATAAAGCTTCAATTCCCACAGCCTGAAGCATTGACCTCCATGATGGAGACCTCAAGTCGTAAGGGAAAAAAAGTAGTTAATGTAATTTCTCAAAAGGATTGATTAGACTAGTCATGATATCCCCGGCTTCCTTATTGACTGCTAGGTCTTCCTCGCCTGTCTAATTACGGACTCCTCCAAACTAGCCTTTGGCAGTCAATGCTAACAGCATTCTGTGTTAGTGTACTATATTGTAAGCACACTGGCTCTATCTGGTTACTCTCAGTCATTCTCAATTCAAATTGAATGTGCTTGATATGGTAGACAATGTACAGCAGTCACAAAAACAACAAACAACAACAAACAACAACATTTGCATTTAAATTAATTTTGATAAAATGTAATGGCAGCAGAGAAAACATCAACAAATAAATAAGTAAAAAAAAAGTACATACACAGATATACAAAGTATAGACATAGACTGAAAAGCAATCATAGTGCGATTGCTGTATCAGTCGTAGACTTTCTCTCTTCTTTTAAGACACACTGGTGAATATTTTAAAACTGCATGTCTGCATGTCTCTCTCTCTCTCTCTTCTCTCTCTCTATTTTGTATGCATAACTTTTTCTCTGTTGACAGCTGCATCCATGATGTCAGATGTGTTGTTTGTCTGATCTTGCTTTCTCTTAATTATTCCTTCTCCGGTTAATTGTGTGGAATCTGGTGTTTGGGCTGTGCAGCCTTGGCGCTCGGGGACGCAGGTTACGAGTGCTGAAAACTAATATTTTCTTAATTATGTGGACTCAGGTGCGCCTCATTAAGGATGAAAAGTCCTGGCTGAGATGGAGCTCGGCATTCGAGCAGCAGGCCTCCCCTACAGGGGAGATCTGAAAGCAAGACCTGTCCAGACAGGTGTGTGTGTGTGTGTGTGTGTGTGTGCTTGTGTGTGGGTGTATGTGTGTGGGTGTGTTTGTCTGCATCCTAATATGCTCCAGTGGGTCTTAAACCACCTACCCACCAATGCTGAGGTCATCTGTTATCTCTGCAGATCCTCGCTGAGATATTTGTACGTGTTTTTCAGAGTTATGAAAAATCAAACTTTGAAGATCTCAGATGAACTTGCAAATAACATCAACTACCTAGTATGGTCAGTCTCTCTCTCAGTAGAACACAGACCTTAAAACATCTACCCAGTGGAACTCATAACAGACTACGGACTTGTTTACACGTATCTAGATATTTTTATAAACGGGTATTTTTTATGCGTTTGGCTTCTCGTTTACGTAAACTGAGTTTTAGCAACCTCAGACGGATATTTTTTAAAAACGCTGTTTTCTCAAGATTCCACTGGCTACGTGTTAACGCAATTAAAAAAATAGCTAAAAAAATATCCGTTTATGAAAATATCTAGATACGTGTAAACAAGCCCTTATTAGCTTGACTGGATCTCCTTCTGTCAGACGGCCCACTCCTCTCCTCTTACCTGGGCATGAGGGGCAGCACTGGCCGGGGCGGATGGTGGGGCTCTCGCAGGCTGGCACTGGGCACGAGATGAGGGCACACATCTCCCGACCGTTGTGACAGTAGCAGTCGCGGCAGCCGTCATGCCAGTTCTCGCCGTTCTCATGCCGGCGGCCGTCCATGGACAAGCACGAGCCGAGCTTCACCGACGGTGCCACTGATGACACTGTTTGGTCTAAAGGAGGCGTAGAAGTAGAACAAGGTCAAAGGTCAAAGATCATAGGAAACTACGTAGCACTTCTGAGCTGCAACTGAAACATTCCAATTCCAAAACATGGAGGAATTCAATTCAGGTTCAGTTCAAGTTCAAGTTCAGGTTCAAGCACGTACTGCAATATATGTTGTGGGTGTGACATTCATATATCAGTTCAATGCCTGACTTTACAGTCTTCATGACTTAAAAAAAAAAAAATAAAGACATGGACACAGATATGGACTGTGGCTCGGTGTTGGCCAAAAAGACCCAGGCGAGTACAGAAGTAGGACCTCCATGTAATTCCTTCTCAACAATAAAAGGGCTTTAATCGAGGCAAAGTGGGGTTCAGCGTGGAACCATTTGTACACTCCGCTGGACGAGAGCCCATGGCCCGAGGGCAAGAACCACTCCAGAAGTGTTTAGTGCCGACGCCGCGTAATCACTGATGCAATCGCTCCTGCGGCCTAAACGGCTGGGCAATTAGCAGCGGAGCGCGTGGCTTGACGCTAACAATAAGGAGAAAAACGAATGCTTGGGTTAATGGCGAAAATCATGAAACCCCTTCCTGTGTCTGTACCGGCTAGCTCACCGCTAGGCTGCATTGCCATGCTACTACTGTGCACCCTAGCAGCAGGCCAGGCCAGGCCAGCACCACCCATACTGTACACCACCACCACCACCACCACTACCAGACACCATGCCCACACTCCAGCGGGTCTGTCTTCTCTCTTCTGTCTACGCTAGGACAGGTAGGGCACTCGTGGTGATACAGTGTGTCTTGTTTGTGAGAGGAGTGCAGGCGAATGAGCTTCAGACGGTCACGGAACATGAGTCTCTAATCAAATCTTCTAATCCAATAAGAGAGAGAAAGAGAGAGGAACCTGACACAGGGAGGAGTGTGTGTGTGTACGTGTGTGTGTGTGTGTGTGTGTGTGTGTGTGTGTGTGTGTGTGTGTGTGTTGTTCAGGAGGAAGCCATTCAAGGCCTTCATCAATTCCTCAAGCTTGTATTGTCTCCCTCAGAGGGGAGCCTGAAGATCGTACAAGCCCCTGAAATAACTCTCTCTCTCTCTCTCTCTCTCTCTCCCCAATCTCTGTCTTTCCCTCTGGGCTCATGGTTTCGGGTGTCTGCCAACAGATGAGTAAGGAGGGGAGGGAGAGTCCTGCGGATCAATATCAGAGATGGGAGAAGAAAAGAGAGGAAGGAAGGGAAAGAGAGAGAGGGAGTGATAGAAAGAGGATAGAGAGAGAGAGGGAGGGATAGAGAGAGAAAAAGAGGAGGGGTGAGAGAGGGAAAGAAAGAGAGAGAGAGAGAGAGAGAGAGAGGGAGAGAGAGAGAGAAATCTCACCTTGATTAAAGTCTGGCAGGTGCAATTTAAGGAGGGCACCCCCTTTGACAGCCAAACTCGAAACGCTTCGATTGGATTTTCATGTGTTTTTCTTCGATTTTTTCGCCCGTGCCCTCATCTCTCATTACACCGAGCACACTTAGTCAGAGCTCATGAATGTTTGATGTCTCTGATGTTTTATTTAGGCCAAATCAAACAGGAGCACAAAAGGAATATGAATAATGAACAAGTGACGTTTAGCAGAAACCGACCGAAAGCTACTGGGTGCATCGTCAGGACAAAAAAAAAAAAAAATAGATAGAAAGATAAATAGAGAGATAGAGGACAAAAAAACAATAAGGGGTAAAAAAAAAAATCTGACAAAGAAGTAGAAATGATGTAGAAAGTCACAACTTACAAGCTAAAAACATGATACAGTAAATCCCCTACAGAAAAGTGGAGGCCAAATCTTTTCCCTCTCGGGAGTGGCCTAGTGTGAAAGAAGCCAGTAGGAGGCATTAAAACACTTCCTTGCATGATTGTTACTTTAAAAACATGTGTGAAGAGCTTACTGTTCATGACATCCTACTGAATCGTAGCCTCACAAACATGAAAACAGCTGTAGCTTGGGCTAAATAATTTATTCAGTCCCTGCTGTGGGTATGCCTCATATAGTGTAGTGTAGTGTGCCTAGATGACTTGTGTCAGTACAGCACGCTGCTATCTAAAACTAGCATACTGTAAGTGCATGCAGTGCAATAGCGCTGCCTCAGGGTTGAATATAGTCACACTTTATTACATGGTATTTCTATCAACATGCATGCAGCAGCGGAGGTGCTTGATGAAACGGTCCTTAGCCAAGCATTGGCAATTAGCGGTTATAGCCTTCCTCCCCATCAAGTCATACATATTCATCAAACAGGCTACAATGGATGGCTAGCCTTCCTTTGCATGCTAGCCTTTGCTTCATTAATACATAATTACATGAATATTTCATGTGTTTGAGAAGCATCATCTGGGAGGAAAACAAACAAACAGACAAACAAACACATAAACACAAGCTCTGGTTGCGGTGACCTACCTCTGCATTGGCAAATGAGACAGCCCAGCCGGTCCTGTTGGAAGCCCATTGGGCAGGATTTGTCACATGGCAACTCTGGACACTTCTTGCATCGGCACAGGTCACAGCCATGCTTGTTCTTTCTGTAAGAACAGATGGGGGTGGGGGGGCGTGGGGTGGGGGGGGGGTCCTCAGCAATAGGAATTGTGTTTTCACCGCAAGTCACTCTGCTTAAAAAGAAATGAAAGGATGTAATTAGAAAACAGCCACTGAGCCGTTCGCTTCTGCTCTCTTCCGTGTCTTCCCCCTCTCTCGCTCCCTCGCTCTCTCACTCCCTCACTCCCTCGCTCCCTCACTCTCCCATTCTCTCGCTCATTCTCACTCTTTCAGGATAATAAGGTGTTACTGCAATGTGTGCCTGAGTGTGCATGTGTGTATGTGTATGTGTGTATAGGTTTGCTAGTGTGTATGTGTGTGTGTGTGTGTGTGTGTGTTTATGGCTTGATGGACCTTCCTGCAGGAGGCATTTCAAGCTGATTGTATAGGGCCCGGCAATCAAGGACA
>JASCQY010000036.1:1780196-1792842 GCA_030264315.1 Sardinella tawilis
CACACACACACACACACACACACACACACACACACAAACAGACAGACAGACAGACACACACACACACACACACACACGTAAATGTCATTTATTACCAACAAAATTATCACAGGAACTAAAATTTAATCACTTGCAGGGCCATGACGCTCTTGACTGATACTTCAAATGGATTAATCTTCCTGATTAATCTCTGAATATGTATAAATTAGTGAAGAGGCTCTGCATCAATTAGCAGAGTTAATGATTAATTAAAAATGCAGGTATGGCTAATGTATGTCATATCCTCAAGAAGATGATAAACAAAGATAGCAGCCTTGACACAAAAGTTTTTAGAGAGAGAATAAGAACTGAACAACAACATTGGCAGCACCAACTTAGCCCTTCCGACCTTCCTCAACGCAGCCTGTCACTCAGGCAAAATTAATCAAATTAATCAATAGGAGAGGTTGATAACACCATAACCACACACACACACACACACACACACACACCAAGGGAGTGAAAGAATGAATGGTTTTTAGTTGGGCCTTGCGTAATCAGCGTGCGGCAGAGAACACCCTGCCAGGGTTTCGGTCAGACATGACCACACTTGCACCGTCTGCATCTCCAGACAAACAGTGGGAAGGAAGACGGGAAGAGGAGGGAACAGGAGCGAAATGAAGACATGGGGGATGAAGAGAGAGAAAGAAAGAAAGAAAGAAAGAAAGAAAGAAAGAAAGAAAGAAAGAAAGAAAGAAAGAAAGAGGGATAGGAGAAAAGTGGTGGAGGAAGGTGATGCATACCTTCAATCTTCTTCAGGGCTGTCTGGCAGGTATCCTGGCTGGGGAATTCGAATGGGTTGTTGCATGTCCGCAGGCTATCGCATTCGCACTTCCCATCGATGATGTTGCAGCCGGTGACCAGGTTCTCGTTGCACGGCTCGAATCCCAGAAGCTGGTCGTCGTCCCAGTTTTCATCTGAGCCGGCGAGGAAGGAGACAAGACAGGATATCACATGAGAGAGCTATCACTTTAAGGTCTCACCATAAATACACCCAAACAGACAGGAGACTCCCCCCCCACCACCACCTCACCCCCCTGCATGTACCAGGGCTGCCAGCTTGTCTGATTATGGGCCTCAAGTAATACTTTCACACACTGAAATTGAATAAATCCTGGTTCCCCCTCAGAGGCTAGATAATTACGATATGCATATGTTCCACCGAATCCCGCAGGTGGACTTTTTGCCTGTGATGCTCACACTCATTTTTCATATCTAATTCCCGCTACGGGAGTCCACCACCGACAATGAATTTCGGTGACTAAAAAGCTAGTATTAGTTCCACATGTTCAGGAGTCCCAACGACCGTAACTTTTTTGTTGGTCGGGCTTATCAGTATGTTGGTCAATGCTTGTAGGTGGTTGAGGAGCATTGGTTGCAGTGCAGTCTAGTCCATTTATTCAATTCATTTTTTTCACTCGGAGCAATCAAAGGGGACCTCATTAAATGCACTTCACCACCGCAGTGCATTACGAAAGGTTTCATTACAGCAGCGAGGTCAAAGTGCACTGAATGGAAAGGCCGACTGTCTCAGCAATTATTTTCCAGAAAACACAATCCAAAACCAAAAAAAATAAAAAAAAAATGAAAAACAGCCGCAAAGGCTTGGTTGGGAAAGACACAAACAGAAAATCAAGCAATTGGCAACCCCTGTCCACCACTCCTGGCCAACTGCTAAACACACGACCATGAGCAGAACACACATTCCTCTTTCTTTTTTTTCTCCTCCTCCCCTCCCTGAGCAGACGGCAGTTTTTCGAAAACAAGAACAACCCCTAACCTCGGCATGCCACTATCTCCCTGCAACATTATGAAGGCTTATTTACAGAGCAAACATGCATTACAGATAGGGCACCGGAGCTTGGGCCTCTATGTGTTTACCTTATCTCTGTCTATGTGGGTGCCTGAGCTACGAGGTGTTTGACTATACATATTTCAGGGGATTTGTGCACGCAGGTGTCGCACATACATGTCTAAATTAGGCCCTATCTATCTATCGGGGAGGCATCCCCCCCCCCCCCTTTCCCCATCTTCCTGGGTGCTCGATGGGCCTCATACAGGGTCTCGCTGGAGAGGGCCATGCAGGCATCACCTTGTCACGATAGAAGAGGGCCATGCTGGTGTTGGGGAATGGGTTTCGAATTTTACGGCAGGGGGGATGTTTTCCGTCGTAACATCATCACATCAAAACAAGCCCTCATGCGTCAAAGCAGATCTACATGGCATTTGACGATTCTCCTGTGACAGTCTTCCATGTCTTACTTTAACTGCTGTACACATCATAATACAGTATGGGTTTACAGGCATTATGTTCAAACGTGGGAGTCTTGCCTTTGCACTACATCTCCTGGCGTTTCCACTGACTTCTGCCAGTTCTTTCTGTCACACAGTCCAGCCTGAACTTTGACCCCTGGAGAATTGCATTAATTTACTTCGTCCGTCTCCCTGAAAGACTCCCCACTATAGGCACCTCCGGTATTAGAGGAATGCCTTGGTCCTTGACCTTGGGAATGTAGAGGCCTCTTTCTCTCTCTCCCTCTTTCCTCCATCATTCTATGGCCCCTACACTCTCAAGCCCATTGGTTCAACTCCAACTGCAGACTGACCACACAATAGCGGAGATCGATGGGTAAATAAGGGTCTTGACATTCGTCACTATAGCGCCGAAGGTTACTTATATGCGTGCTATCCTTTATTATTTTCCGGTAAAGGTTCTATGATCCATCCAGTGCACTTGTAACATGAATCTCTCTCTTTATTACAAATGGCTTTCCAGGCATCCAGTAAGTACAGTAAGAACCAAGTAGCTGTATTAGAGGTGAAAGGCTCCCTCTCTGCATGTGTAGACTGCCTGGGCACCTAGCCTCCATCAAAAGGGAGCAGGAATCCTTGGGAAACTCTATGCTTTTCACTCAAAAGCCACAAAAAAGGAGGGGGAGGAGGGGTGAAATTAAATACAGGACGTTCCCTCTTCTCGGTCCGGAAGTTCTGCAAGTTTCAAAAGGAACCGAGGGTGGGGGGCGTGGGGGACTTCACAGGAGCTTCAGCAGAGCAGGTCCCCTTGGGGACAGATGGTGTCCCGTTCCGACAGAAGCCACTTTTTCTGTGTGTGTGTGCGACACTTGAAAAAAAAAAAAAAAAAAAAAGACAGAAAAGTCACAGCAGCAGCCCAGAACAGCGAGTGAGTAACTGAGATGGGCGCCCGTGGGTGCCGTTTCAGCCATGTTTCCATTGGCCAGAGACAGCATAGAGCGCTACAGACTACAGAAAGGTTTTTTTCCCCCTGAGGCATACACTAGAGATGGTTCTGTTTTCTCACTGTCCTGTCGATTCGATCATCCCTGCTGTCCTACTCTGCTCATACAGTGGAGTAGATGATCCATACTGTTACCTTAAAAGATGAGCGTTGTATTTTATTTCCTTCCAAACAGGTTAACAACCCAATAAGGTGAAGGCTACCCTCGTTCAGCTGCTATCAAGAGAGAATTCTAGCAGTCCTTCAACAAGCATTCTGTAAACAGCTACTGCCTCAAAGAAATGGAATTCATGCTTTCCCATTATGTGTCACTCCGAAATACATTTTACGGGCATTCTGAAGGGTAGACCAAACTCAAATTACAATCGGGCTATTTCAAAACATGACACTTGGCCAATAACACAATACCAGCATCACAATCATGCTTCAGGCCCCTCTTCTGAGAACACAAATGATACAATCGGGCTCGGAGAACCACCTTTATTGGTACTGTATGTGGGAACCACAACCGCAAACAAAGATGCCGGAGACTGGAGAGCTGTGCATGTTTGGATGGGCTGAACGGACTGAAGCCTCAATGGAATAAAGGTATGATACAACAGAGAGCCAAACAATGCAACGCCCCAGAGACAGACTTCAATAGGTTTGGGAATCCATTTTATTCTGTGCGAAACTGGCACTGTGCCTGTAGAGTTGTACCCCAGAGATACCACTGCCAATTCCTATGTCTACCACTGACAGTGACCTGCACGTGGGAGGATGTGTGTGTGTGTGTGTGTGTGTGTGTGTGTGTATGTGTGCATTGATTGAGGTTATTAAAGGGCTATACTGCCAAACAAAAAAGAGGTCAGTGGTGTCCATTCTCACGGCAGTGATTATCTGGGCTGTTAATGGTGGTCATGTGTGACATGGTGTGTGCTGTGTGTGTGTTTGGGGGGGTGGGGGTGTTGGTGGCAGCTAGTGGTTGGCTGGCTGTTGCGGCTCTTTTTCCACCACATGTTCACCCAGAAAGAAAGGTGACCCTGACCAGCCACTGATGATTGGCGAGGGGCTTGACTACGACCATGGCCCCTATGTGCGTGTGTATGTCAGGCTGTTTGTGGGTGTGATGTGTGTGCGCGCGTGTGGTGTGTCTGTGTGTGTTCCAGGTCATTCAGAGACGAGAAGTGACCCGAGGCAGCCTGTGACACGACCCTGTCTATAAGTGTGTGTGTGTATGTGTGTACTGCTGTGTATTGTGTCTAGCTTCAGGTCATTTAGATGGGGGGCAGCCAAACAACACTACCCATGCTCCTGGCAAGAAACACATGGGTTTCTCTTTGGGAGGGGGGAGGACGGGAGAGGAGGGGAGGGGAGGGGTGGGTTGGGTGGTGTGTGTTTGCTCCACACTCTCAAAATGGCTATTCGTGGCGAGTCTGTGTCAGAACGGTCAATATCACTGTCACAGCAGCACAGGCCTCTTGGGTTCGTTTTTGCTGTGGTCCACCGCTGTCTATGTCGACCAATGACACCCTTGCAAAATAGTTAATGGACTGGCCGTTAGTCTGATGACAGCTGTGTGGATTGAGTTAGCGAGACAGCCACCGGCTTAATGCACTACTGACACGCAGCAAGGCTATCGTCCAACTCAATTATCGGCCCTTAATCAAATCTGGATAACCTGGAAGAAAATAGCCTGGACATTGGTTAAGCCTGCACTTTTACAAAACCAAGGTTGACCTTGGGCTACAATAGACGACTGTTTTTTTTTGTTTGAGTTGTCCTATTGTGCGATGATTGTGTGTGTGTGTGTGTGTGTGAGTAAATGCTGGTGAGGGGTGAGTGCCTCACACTAGGACTTATGTCCTCGCTCCTGGTCGCTGCCTGCTCAGTGCAAAGTTGTTTATAGCGATGGAGATTAGATTTCCATCACCTCACCAGCCAGCGAACATGTTTTAAAAGCATAATTCTTTTTTGGATGCCGTCCTCCTTTTGCTCGTACAACCAAAGGAGAGCCTGTCTTAACTCTCTCCCCCTTACACACACACACACATAGACACATACACACCAAAGGTATATAAAGATATGGATCAACTGCATCCTTAAATGCCTAACTTTGCCCTTATCAACAGGGCAGATAAGTGCAATTTCACCCCAGAAAACAACACTGTCTAGCAACTTCTACATGCAATCAAAACTGGGAAAGATAAGCAGGCAAGGCGCACATGTATTCTCTTAACAATGGTGTTTTGATAAAATCCTGGCACATAACCAAGTCTAAGAGAGAGAGAGAGAGAGAGACACGAAGGAAACCTTGAGCCTTTGTTCCCCCCCGTAACCACCAGCCACATGTAATAGGAACAGCCCTATTTGCCTATCAAAGACTCTAAATCATTAGGCCTACACGTGTGAGTGGTCTATGAATTTAAAAGTAGCTTATAATGCAGAGAACAAGCCAACAGGTTACAGCTAAATGAATAAGCAGAGAGAGAAAGAGAGAGAGAGAGAGAGAGAGAGAGAGAGAGAGAGAAAGAAGACACTGCAAAAATATTATGCTAATTGAAAGAATGGATAAAAGGGTTGTAGATGTTTTTTTTTTATTATTTAATGGGTGCATAGATTTTGTTTCAGCCTGAGGCTTCAGTATCTGGGTGCACTCTCATGCCTAAAAGCATGACTGTTCTTTTTTTTCCCCCATGTTCTAGTTCTTCTCTTCTTCCTCTTCCTCCTCCTCCTCTTCTTTTTCCTGGGCAGCTAACAGGCTGCAAAAGAACGATAACCCCCCATGACACCACACATGCGCTTCCCTGCTAGCTGCCCGCTGAGCAGACAACACAGCAAGCCGCAGAGGCTGGGGGAATGGTGGGGGTGACAATGGAGGGACTGGATGTGTGATTTTGTGTGATTTTGCGTGTGTGTGTGTGTGTGTGTGTGTGCGCGCATGATAGAAATAAAGGAAGCACTGCCTATATGTATGTATGTGTGTGTATGTATGTATGAGAAAGGGGGACAGTGGAGTGTGTGTCTGTGAGAGAGAGAGAGAGAGAGAGAGAGAGAGAGAGAGAGAGAGAGAGAGAGAGAGAGAGAGAGAGAGAAAGAGAGTTTGGTAGTGGTGAATGTGTGTGTGTATTTACTGTATGTGTGTGTGTGTGTGTGTGGTACGGAGGGGAAGGGGGGTTCTTGAAGGGTCAAACATTTCTGCTTGTCTTCTCTGACTGTGCGAGACAGCCTGAGCTTCCGCGCAAATTTAAGCCAGCATTCTCTCCGCTTGTTTTGCAGGAAATGGACATGCACACTGGGCACACATTTATGTGGCTTGGCAGTGACATTCATTTTTAAAAGCAGAGGGAGGGAGGGGGGCAAAGTTGTGGACTTCCCACCTCTGAGCAACTTTTGTTGTTTTCCAGTGGGAGGGTGATCACAGTACTTTACTTCCTCCATCACTGCAGGAACAGAGCAAGAGCAAGAGAGAGAGAGAGTCTCCTGGACCATGTACTATCTTGGACTACAACAACAAAAAAAACAATATCTGAAAAAAGACATCTCAAAAAAAAAAATAATAATAAATAAGTGTCACCCACCCTGTATGAGTTTCAAAACAATATGCTCCCAACATGCAGGGAAAAGGGAAAGTTTGCAAGGAAACAGATGGGATATGCCTCACAGTCCTTTCCCTGGTGTGATGTCCTTGTTTCACCAAGCAGACTGCCTAGCAGCAAGAGGCCATCCCTGAGCAGAGGCAGCAATTGGATGGCCAATTATCTCAACCTTATTTAGCGCTGATTTGATAGCGATATGAAGCCCCCCCTCCACGGCAGCGTCAAAACGGGGAGCTGTTCATCGTATTAGCGTGAAGCGTAGATGATGACTTCATCCCCAGGTGTGTTTACAAAAAGGGTTTATTTGTCACACACACAGACATACACACAGCACGCGTCTGTGTGTGTGTGCGCGCACACACACACACACACGGCTCTCTTGTGACAGCCAAGGACTGGGATCTGTCATCTGCCATCAAAAACTAGCACATGTGACTGTGAAGCTGCTGCTCAGCTGAATCTGACAGTTTCAGGAGAGGGAAAAGAGCCTTCTGATGGCTACTTGCAGTGGAGAGTATATGATGAGATCCAAACCATGGCGTTTTTAAATTAAGCACCTGACAGCTGCCTCTTCACCAGAGAAAATGAGAGTAGCAAGGTGGACAGACAGACACACACACAAACCCTTCAACCTGAGCCTACAGTGTAAATACCCAGCTGAGTAAATGGATGGTATCACCAGGTAAAAAAAAAAAAAGTAAACTATGCACACCGCCTCGGATTAGAGCATCAGCTAGGCAAATCAATTATTATTATTTCTCCCAAGCCCTCATGCCATAGCTTGCACAGGGCATGAATAGAAAGCAGTGCAGGAATTTTAAACAGAATGAACATAAGAGTGAGGGTGGGAGAAAGACAGAGAAGGAGAGGGAGAGCAAGAAAAAGAAAGAAAGAAAGAAAGAAAGAAAGAAAGAAAGAAAGAGAGAGAGAAAGTAAGAGAGAGAGAGAGAGGCACCACCTACACAACCACACCCCCACTGTATATGGACCGCTGTTGTTTTTGTATTAAACTATTTGGCAACATCAGGCTGCCGACCTGACATGCAGCCAGGCCAACAAGCACTCGAGTCGGCTTTGGCAGGCCACAAGTGCACATTTTCACAGGGTTAGAGCTTGGAAAACAAGGGGGAAAAGGATGTGTTCTAGTTCCCCCGTCACTTCAGAAACCACTCCCCCCCCCCCCACCCCACCCCTACTCCGCTAACCCTGACTCAACTGAGGCAACCGCTTTCTCTATCCTCTTGCAATCTGCTGTTGGGTTTGGAAGCAACTCTGCGGCTTTCCCCTTTGTGCGTCACAACCCGCATTTACCAACAGCACACGTGCCGGGGGGCGTTTGAGTGAGAAAGAAAGGAAAAAGGAACCCCCTCAAGAGCCACTGTAGCAGGAGCTGATGAGGTTCACTCCTCGCTTTAGGGGAGAAGTGATGAAACTGCTGGAAAAAAATATTTATATATATATAAAAAAATAACCCTGAGAGCGCTTGCAAGAGCTTTGTAGACTCATCCTTCAAGTGCACTAGCTTTTCTTGTCTCAAAACACAGAGAGCAGCACCGGCGTAAACCAACTCAGGCATTCCAAACCCCGGCCAGGAGTGTAAATCGGAGAACATTAATGGGCTCCCCGAAGTGGTTGCCTTGTCTACGAATGTCAGCAGCAGCAGGAGGAGCAGTAGCGGCAGCGGCGGCGTCAGCAGCAGCTAACTTTCGCGGCCAGAGAGTGGCTAGCACCCGTGTGAGAGGTGATGAGATTAGACTGCACGGCGGGACTCGCCGCTGCCCCGCAGGCACCACAGGCGAGCTCGGCATAAGGCGATAATGTAACTTCTGTGTTGTGGGGGGGAACTCTGGAGTGCAGCTCCCTCTTTCGCTCTCTCGCTCTCTCTGCTCCCCAGAGGGAGAGACCTAGCCTAGCGCTGCCAACCAGCGCTAACGAGAGAGGCAAGACATGACAACACATCACCACCACCCCCAGAGTGTGCTCTTATTGCCTCAAGGCTCTCAGGTTGAGTCCCCTCATCTCCCTCCTCCACTACCTCCTCCGACCCCAGGCCACCACCACAGCCGCCACCACCACCACCATGTCCTGCTGCTGGTAGGTTCTCCCCAAGGAACGGTCACATCGATCTGTGTGGAGAGAGGAGGAGGTGGGCATTTGACCAGGTAATTTCTTTGATTGGTCGCCAACGGCATACGGTCAGAGCGGGTCCGGATCAAATGTGGACCCTCCAGGAGTCAAAAAGAGCTCTACCACTTTCTCATTTTGATGAGCAATCATGAGCACCCTAAGCAAAACA
The DNA here is from genome assembly GCA_030264315.1 of Sardinella tawilis. Lineage (NCBI taxonomy): Eukaryota > Metazoa > Chordata > Actinopteri > Clupeiformes > Clupeidae > Sardinella > Sardinella tawilis. Next base: position 1,789,366 of record JASCQY010000036.1, read on the forward strand.
TCTGAACTGGTTTAATAGTACAGGAAGCCCAATTCCAAGAGCGAATATCAGAATACATCCTATCCTGTCAGAGAAATCAATTCACCCACTTGCAGAAAGATGACATATGATGAGTAACGACTCGTTGCAGCAATGAAAAAAGATCTTTGCTCACAAGTAGTCTTGGATAAGATGGCGATAAGATTGGCGTCCAAATGTAACCCATTCTGAATAAGTTACAACTGCACTGACATGAGAAGGGCTCCCATAACTCACATCTGAAACCACAGAGCCGATAACTGTAATGACTAATTGAAGGCAAAGGCCTCTGTCAGTGTTTGGCGGATTTTCATGGCCACAGAGGCATGCTGAAAGAGGGATATGATCTTGGCAGGGAGCGATGCAAGGTCATTAGGTGTGAACACCAGGGTTACGAGGCCAAAGGTTAGACTGTCAGAGCGATGTACTCGCGATCCACGCTTTGATCCTGATCATTCCTCTCAGCAGGCATGCGGCTTAAGACACACACAGCCCTCCTGTGTTTTCTTGGCTGGATTACGCCGGGACGTCACCTGAGACAGTACATGCCAAACCTTCGGGAACGCCATCAGCATGTTTTCATTATTGGCTTGGCTTGAAATACGAGCCTAGACGTCTTACTGCCTGGGCACCGCGTGGGTCTTGAGCAACCCTTTTTCAGACTGCCACTGGGCCCAAAAAATGCTACTCCCTTTCAGGTTGAGAGGCCCACTTGTATGAGTAAGAGCCTACTACTTCTTCAGAGAACAAAAAGACCATTTGGTGTGGAGGTAAACGTGATGGTCTCTTATGGTTATCCTTGATTGGTTCAAATAACTGTGAGGATAATGCTACTCTTGTGCCATGCAGCTCTGCAGTTCACACAGGCAGTACAGTGTTGGGGAAGAATGCTCTTGTGTTGAAAACTAGAACCCCGGCAAAACGTGTAGTCTATCAGGTAGCGCAATTTAACCGCCAGGTTAGCGCAAACTGTGACAAAGACATTTCTGTGAGGGTCAACACTTGAGAATCCAGGTATTTGCAGTACACGTACTTCCCTCATATGTTGTAAAATATACGGGTCTGACGCGCAAGCTGAGTCACATAGCAGACATTCCAATGAAAAACCAACATGCCTCGGCGAAGGGGCTGGGGCTGGTACCACGTCCAAAAACAGCACGGAATTCGTTAGCTATACCCCAAAGAAATGGAAAACCCACATGCTGCAAACGCATTAAGCCAGCTCGCTTGCTCAGCCACTCTTGTAGCCGGTCCCACCATAGCAAACGACGAGGAGGGAGGTAAACGCATCCTCCTCAGTAATTTAGTAAGTTTATCAATGACAGGAGCATGCATTTGGACCTATTAACTACAGACTACCTCAAGTCTTAATCTGCTGGCTCAAACCGCTATCAACACTCTTAAAACGTGATTAAACAGTGCTACATAATGGAATGACCTGGCAGATCATCAAGGGATATTTCCATAGATTTTCTGACAAGTCCATATAGACTGACATTCAATAGGTTAAGTGTCATTTAAGGCAAATCCTTAAAAATAATCTTACACAATTACTCTTACTTTTAAAGTGGCGCCCCTGTTGACTGGTAAACGTCAAACAGTACAGCACATAATGCTGTCATTGTCTGAAAAAACAATCATGAGAAATATGGTACAGCTACAAATCTGGCTGCAAACAACTTTTCACAAACCGTTAGTTTCATTCAACCAAACCTGTAAAAACACACTCAATTATTATACAGACCTTCACAAACTCCGACCTCAAACTGCGTGATGAAGCCGCCGTTTACCAGGGGTCTGATCACGCACCGAAGCCCCCGGTCGCAAGTCCCGTACAGACCGTACATGCCGCCGCAGCTCTCGTTCTTCTGCTTGGCGCAGACCGTGCAGCACCCGCAGATTCCAGGCACCACGGCCCCCTTACACTGCTTCGGTTCCTCGCATTTCGACTCGTCGCACGGCAGGCACAACAACGCCCGGCTGTTCTTCGCAATCAAGATCATAAGTTGGAAAATGAGAATGCATTTCGCAAGAAGATACATCCTGGAGGAGGCCATGTAGCAAAAGTGGAAAATATATAATCCAAACCCACTCCCGATTCCCCAAAATCAATCCTGAGAGGTAAAACCTTGTCGAAATAAACCTAATGAAAGGAACACACCGTTCTAAACTGGCATGTAAAGGGGTTTGCAGTTCCCGTAAAAATGTCCGGATTTCTGTTGTATTGGTTTACACGTCCCGCACGACAAACTTTTGTTGAGAAGGATTTCAAGCCACGAAATGAGCGATCCGTTAAACTGAGGAAGAAACAGCAACTATCCCACGCTGTAAAGAGACAGCATGGTTTTTGTGCGCAAAGGTATTACACTCTCGGAGTTCCTTCTAGTTTGTTTTCCGAAACAACTTTCTTTTCTGGACTCATGCGTCTCTCTGTCTCCCTCTCTCCCCCTCTGTCTCTCCTCTCTCTCTGTCTTTTTATGCAATCTGGGGGATTTCGTTCTCTTCTGCGCCTTTCTAGCTCCAAAAGCCAATGTGTGATGTCTCCAAAAATCCCTTCGGAGGCGAAAGTAGCGCTATTATTTGGTCGCTGGCACTCGTTCACTTAGCTACGTCTGTTGAAATCAAACGTTTCCTGCTCTCGCGTCTGCCGTGTTCCTCGGTCTCATGTTTATGCTTCTCTGTTGCGGGACTCTCCGCCCGTTGCTGGCTCGGTGCAGTCTCACACCGTGACCTCATAACGCAACCACTCCCCTCCTGCATTACTTTGCTCCAATGGGTAGTTCGTTCCAGATATGGAACACAGGAAATGTTGGCACACGGAACGCGGACGCCAGTCTGCGATATGCAGGCCTGGACCGTTGTTTGCGCGCAGGTGGGGACTCTTGGGCTGCGAAGTCTTTGGGAAAAAAAAGTCAAATCAAAGCTTAGATAAAAGGGAGCGCAAGTTCTGACGTCAGATCTTATGATACATAAGACTGCATAACATTTGTGTTGCTTGATAGCCTAATGAAAAGGGAGACCATAAGTGCACCAATTACCCCAATAATGATATAGCGCTATTTTAGTTACAGTAGCATCAAGTGAAATAATTTACTGCATGAAAAAAAAATTGGGACAAGGAAAGATAGACTCATAAAATAGATATTTTTATTTGTCGGCCTAATGATTTATATTTTCTATTTTATTTACCTGTGGGCCTATTATTAGCCTACTTATACAATACAACAGCATTCCATGGGCATGGACAGCAATCATTCTTGCTGCTTAAATAATATCAGCATGGTAGATTATATGGTGTATACAGATGCAGATGATACAGATACACATTAGGACAAAGATGCTGGCTTCGAATCGGATTGGATTGGATCAGTCATGGTACAGCCATGGTAAATTCACACTGAGCAATTAGTAAAATTTATTTATTTTTTTTTGGGGGGGGGGGGGGCATATGGTCATGCA
>JASCQY010000036.1:1867299-1875545 GCA_030264315.1 Sardinella tawilis
TGGAAATTATGCTGTATTCATCTTTCGCAAAATACAACCATAATTTGAGTGATTAAGACAGCTATACCCCCTATAGGACCAACATTAAGGCTGGAAAGTGTTTGGATAAAGTCAAAAGCTCTTTATCCACATCATGGTACGTTTGCAGTGAATACCTAATTCCGTCAGTAATCTGATACTACATGTAATTTTATGTAGTCATGTGAACATTCTGTTGCTTAGTTGTGTAGGTTCAGTTTATTTATTAGAACACATACAGTAGGTGGTCCTTTTTGAGATATAAAACTCATCAAAATGTCTTTGAAGTATGAAAGGCAATATTAATCTCTGAAATGCCAGTAGAGGTTCTAATGGCAAAAAAAACCCCAACCCTTTCCATGCTGACATTTTTGTTAATGAGGTAATCATCCATGCCGCTGACATGCTAAGTGATCTGTCGGAGAGAGTGTTTTGGCGAGGGAGGAGATGACGGCCACTGCCTGAGTTCTATAACATTTCTGCTGCACAGAACCCTTCAGATCTGTGACAGTCGGAACACCAAGTACCTCCCACTGAACCAGATGACTGTTGTAGACACCCCCCCCCCCCACCTCCACCCCCCCCCCAATCATAGCTTGAAAACTCCCCTTTGAAGTTCCATGGCTATCTAAAACATGGAATATGCTACTTCTTGTCTTGCCTATGTCTGTTATTTGTTTCTTTGCCCACACACATACAGTACACACAAAAACATTCACACACTGTGACTGTGACTGTGCATATCTGTCTGTGTATGTTTTGACCTTTAGGTGATCTGTGGATGAATAAAATCCTTGGCCGAGACTCTTTGTAAAAGAAACAAAGGGGAGAAGACTTTTTTTGTGTGAGAAGAAAGCAAACTAACTTCAAAGCAAACAGTAATCATATGACCACCTTTTCTCTAACCTCAGTCACCATGATGAATTTACTCCACTCACAGAGAAAGAAAGAGAGAGAGAGAGAAAGAGAGGGAAGAGGGGAATCAAGGTCAGCTTGTGCTGCAGGATACGCTCTGGATGTGGTGTCATATTCTTGAACAGGGCAATGACAGTCAACTCCCCTGTTGAATTTCAGGGATCAGGTGACTCTCCTCTCTCTCTGTCTCCCTCTCTCTCTCTCTCTCTGTCTCTCTCTTTCCCTCTCTTTCTTTCCCTGAGCTGCACTTGCTCCTCACTCTCTGTGTTCCACATTCCAGACTTTCGTCTCTCCTTATGCAGGGAAGTGTCAGAATATTTATGAGGGCAAACAGAGCAACTCAAGTTCACTGAACCTCAAAGAAACTTTTAATGATGACTGTAAGTAGGAGGCAAGAACTCCCATAGGATGAAGAATGAGAAGAGGAGCGTAAGAAGAGTTTTGGTGGAGGAAGAGAGGGGGGGATAGAGAAAACAACATGCGAAATGTCTGGAATGACACAAACATGCTTCTAGCCATGTGTTCTGCGCTGGTATTGTCTTCCTCCCCTCTTGTCTTGTACACAAAGTGACAAATTGAATTATTATTTCAGATGACACATGACAAGTGTCACTACAGTACGTGTAGACGCTGGAGATGCTGTTTGTCTGTCAGCGTTCAGCAAGCTACTATTGCCTACTGGAACGCAGTGCTTTGCCAAAACGAAATAGCTTTTTTATTTTTCCTCTGCATAGAGTCTCATCTCATAAGGAGCTGAAACTCAACCTTGAGCAGTTTAATGAAATTAGGCAGGGCACGTAATTAGGACTGGTGGCTGCTACTGAGTCAAACTGAATCATCACAGGAGCCACTTGTGGGCATGAGCTCCTGGTTTGGAAGAGAGGAGGAGAGGAGGGGCGTGAAGGGAGGTGGCTGTGGCCTTGCCTAGACTGTGAAACGTTTCAGCAAAGACAATGTTGAGAAGTGCGAAGAGAGAGGTGATGCAAGAGGCTGCTGAGGACCTGCTATGTGTGTGTGTGTGTGTGTGTGTGTGTGTGTGTGTGTGTGTGTGTGTGTGTGTGTGCGTGCATGCGTGTGCGTGTGTATGTGTGTGAGAGAGATGGAGATTCAAAAAGTCTAATGAATGTGTGCAGACCATGCCTTTGTGCACTTAGTGTGTATATTTTTATTGTCTGTCTGAGAGAGAAAGAGTATGTGTGTGTGTGTGTGTGTGTGTGTGTGTGCACACACACTTGTGTGTGTGTGTGTCCAGACATCCTTCGCCTGTCTTTTGTGTGTAAAGTAACACTATGTCCTGGCCATATTTGTGCCTCTGTCAATGTGTGTGTTTCTGAAGATGGGAACAGATTTCCAAGCCTGGCCGAGTCGAGTGACTCCCCCTAAGGCTTTCTAAGAGCTACCATGGAGAGCTATTACCTTCCTGCCACTTGGAAAAGCATTACGGTTAAGAGTGGTCAGCACTCTCCACGCACTCATCTCTGGCCCTTAATGTGCTTCCTGGGCCAAGCAGAACACCGAAGCAGCTCAGACTGGACAAAGACTTATGGCAGAGGAATGACACACCTTACGCTTCCATTACCTCTCTGGTGTGATTTATACATCATCGAAGAAAAACATTCAATGAAACACCCTGAGGTGTAAAGACGGGATAGGAGGACTGGAAGACATTGTTGCATAGTTCCTCTGGTTTGCTAGCCTGGCTTTCGCGACCATCAAAGCTCATACGAGCTTAGTCTGGCCAATCTCACATAGCCGCCTTCTCAAAGGCAGAATCAATGTTAAACTTGTTTAGCCCGCCTCCTTCACCTTGAAGTAAAAGCTCGCTTCTCATTGGTGCCTGAAATTCTGGGACAGGAAACGCAGTAAATAAGCAGCTTGGCCATACTGACTTGAACACAAAATTTTGTGCAGTGTCACAGGAAGTATGGGCAAGCCCAGGCTACTAGTTTGCCAGATTTTGAACATATCTTATCCCCCCCCGCTCTGTGGTTAAACTGACGACTGAACTTTATTCGACTTTGATAAGTCTCCTAACCTTATGAGTGCTGGGGCCAAATGTATGCTCTGACACAGCCTTTTACCCCATTTTCCAATCCCCTGAACATTATGCTATAGCTCATCCGGTCCACGATTTAAATCAGGTACCAGAAAATCAGATATTCCCCCCGAGGCAACGGTGCTTGTCAAGCCCATCTCCCCCCCCCACACCCCCCTCCCCTTCCCCCTCCTCTCCTCTCCTCTCCTCAGTCCTGCTCTGTCTGTGTCTTGTCAAGGATATAATATCTTTAGGTATTGGTCCATTCCTCCAGCACTCAGCTATATTTTGCTTATTGCCATTTCTGACCACATGCTGGTGAAATATATTGGAGAAATTGGGAAATAAATTTGCATTTGTGACCACATGCTGCTGACATATATCATACTGTTTGTTTGTTTATTTATTGGCTGTTGTTATAACTACTGGCACTTGTTCTTTCTAAACTGATGTTGCATAATACCAATAACATGCTTAAATTTTATGTGTTGTATCAACAACATAATCTGACAAATTTGGCCTTCAGAGGTTTTTTTTTTTTTCATTATTGGCTTGTTCATTATAGTTCCTTAGAGTGATGGTCCATAAGGCATCCAACCAGAGTTGTTTGGGCTTACCAAATGTTATTGGTTAAGGAAGAGGAACAGAGAATTGGGGAAATTTGGAACCTGCCCCCTATGTTAACTGAGTGTAAAGTTGATCTTTACCATCAACTTTAACTTAGACTTAGACTGTCCTATATGGTGTGATGTGCCAAATATTTCAGCCATCCCAATCATGGCCCACACAGACATCAGACTGGGCTTAAAGGAGGGCATAGCGGTAAACATCGGCTCTAACGGCAGCAAGAACAGGATTTCTCATTTCCGCTAGACCTCTCCTCTCAGCACACCTGATCAGAAGTCTGCGGGAGAGTAATTCTCTAGTAATTCTGTCTCTAATTCAAGACATGGGAAGAGCTATTGCTTCATATTTCATCATGTGTATACGCAACTAGCTGGTGTGGTGTCTGCTGAGCCATAAACTAAGGTTAGTATAAAAGGTTTATTGTGGTAGTATCTCCAAATCTTGGTATAGGCTACTGAAGTTTTTTATGTGGTACAGCGCTAATGATTTTTTTTCTTTTTGAATTTATTTTGATGAGGATCAGAGATCAGCAGAAGTCATTTCAAATCTGTTTAAAACAATTCAGCAGACACCCTGAACTGCCATGGTCCAGATGCTATTGCTTTGACCACCAGCCCACACACACACACACACACACACACACACACACACACACACACACAGCATGCTAATGTCCACAGGGGGCCAGTATGGCTAATGCGCTAACAGTCTGAGTGGATGTCTCTGTTACGAATAAGGAGCCGCACAAATATAGATTTCAATTTCCTCCTGGAGGAGGATGCTGGGCTGACGGAGTCCTCAGGGCAGTGAGAAAAAAGGAAGGATAAGAAGAAGACTACAGTTAGGCTACAGTAGTTTGGCTCTATTTCTCCTGGAACACTTTACTTTCCATTACGCTGACACTGGGCACGCTGACTTTTTCCTCCGTCTTCAGGTCCTGCATTAAAGCTTGCCTCTTGGAATTAAGGTGCGGAAGATCACTGACCTGACATTAATCATCCGGTGTAGTGGTCCATCCTGACCGTGCAGTCAGCTCTCTGGTGTAATCTGCTGGCTGCCCGCAAGAGTAGTTGACTCCATCCATGGCCCATGGGAATGAGAAGCTGATTCACTTTATGTATGAGTAACACGGCTGCAGACCTTATTTGCCTTGGTTTTTCTTTGCCATCCATTCTGAACAAATTCTCTCAATCATTCTTGATTGGGATTTTAAGCCTTTTATGTAAAGCTATATAACCTGTTCTAGGTCAAGGATCGCTGATTGCAGTACAGAGGTGCAATCTTGGCAACTACACTATTTTACCATATTGATTGAGGTTAGGCCTTGTAGCAACAGGTCAACATCATGCTTTACAAAACACAGACCAGATGAGATTTAACAGTATTTGAAAGCCTCTAATACAACCTATACGGTTCCAGACTGGACAGAACTAATGCAATATCAAAGAATGATCATGCACAATTTAAGCATGAAAAATAACTGTATTAAAAGCATTTACTTAATTTTATGTGCGGCCAACCACAAAGCCAGAAAATGTCCAGATATGTCATCATCTCAATGGTCCTGACATCCTCTGAGGCTGAGAACCATTTGAGACTGAAGAATCACAACCAGTCTTACAATTTTTTGAAGCATATTGTGGGATATTTATGGTGGCATCATTATCTGCAGTTGTCCTTAAAGCTTGACAATTTCTCATGCTGTAATAGAAATGTAATAGAAATGTAATAGATGCTGCAGTGACACAAAGTGTCTCTGAACCTCTTATAATAATTGCTCAGTTGTTACTATGATTGGCAGACAGCTTAAAATGATTACACATAATGGTTCTGACACGCTCTGGCATCTGACTTTACATAAATATGCAAAATACACAAACTAATATCAATTATTCTAAAATGTTGAAATAGACGGGCACAATCAAATCTAGCTTTTGGTGTTTGAACAAGCTGGCCAGAAATGATAGAGAGTGGGATCTGGGAGCTTTGGCCGTGGTGGTCTAAGCAGCTACTCAGGAAGTGTCACGGGCTCAAATGACACAGCGTGTTTCTGAAAAATTGCATGGTGAAGTAGTTCTATGAAGTGGTCTACAAAGTATCTGCATGAAAGTGAGGCATGCACACTCACATATGATATGAGAACGTTTGTTTTACCTTGCTTTGTAAAAAGACCTTATTTGAACAGTCTGCCAGTGAACCAAAGGAGGTAAACAAGGTTTGGCTGATCGAGACATACCAAAGGCTAATGCACAGGCCTGCTGTGCTTGCTTACACTGCCATTACTACTTCTTCAGTCTTGTTTGGACAATGGATAAAAGCTATGTACTGTAGGTGGGTGGGAGGTGTGTGTGTGTGTGTGTGTTTGTGTGTGTGTAAGAGAAAGAGAAAGACAGAGAGAGAGAGAGACAGAGAGAGAGAGAATGTGAAAGTATGTTGTGTCACTGTATGCATGTATATAGGCCCTATGTGTGTTTACACAGATGTATGTGATGTGTCAGTCTTGCAGGACCCCTTGAGAGACGGCCTCTCTCTTCCCCCCAGGATGGGGCACATTGTAAATGGCATAGGTGACCTTTAATTAAGTGTGACTCCCTACATGGTCACAATTATGCTGTGCGTCACGCTTCACTGAGTTTCATTTACCACCCCAGAGTGTTCCTTGTGCATGTTTATAATTGAGTGTGTTGAGGGTGTCTTCGATAACGCCACTATCATTAGTTGGAATTGTGTGTGTCTAATTTTTAAAGACCCACTCGCAAGTCTCCAGCTCACTCGTGTTCAACAGTGCAATGCTTTCTGTCTGCTCTTGTCCTATTTATTGTGGAGTGCTTTCATCCTTGTATCTGTCCCTGCCCCAAGTCCTGGCTTGCAAAAGAATCATCATAGAAAAAGAAATAAAGAAAGAAGAGAAAAAAACAACCAAAGGCTGTGCATTTGTGTCTGGTGTGTGTGTGTGTGTGTGTGTGTGTGTGTGTGTGTGCATTTGTCTCTGGTGTGTGTGTGTGTGTGTGTGTGTGTGTGTGTGTGTGTGTGTGTGTGTGTGTGTGTGTGCATATTTGTGTTTGTGTGTGGACACACACACATGTGATGTGTGTGGCATGTTATCATAGACAGATTCCTATCAGAACACATAAAAAAACAGAAAATCATCCAAAATAAATGAATTAACACAAATTTCTAGGAAATCTCCAGACTAGCTGTCTCCGACAAAATTTAATATGCCTGCCAAATCTTTCCGGCCTTTTATTAGTGAAAAGGTCATCCAAATGAATCCCCCTTCCACAGGTAGCCCACTGCAGACTGAGCTTAGCCTGCATGGGAAAACCTATCCTGATCTGTGAGCGATTTAATTTTGCTCTGCAACCCAGAATGGCCACACTGCCTATTTGGAACCAATCAAAGATGGGATGTAATGGAAGTCGGCATAACACCGACACTAAAATCCAGATAGAACCAGCAGAGGCTGTCTATCCACCTAACACTAACCCTTAACCCTGACCCTAAGTCACAGGTAGAGGCTTCATGACATAGATGCTTGTCCAAACAGAGCATGCATGAATGAGAATATGTTGAAATGCAAATTCCTAAAGGGACTGCTATAATATATTCACTATAAAATGCATATATAATATTCAAACCAATATGCTATACATACAAATGTAGGGAGAAATTTGTACATGAGATTAATAGGCTGCCAAAACAGCTCACTGAAGACTGACACACTCACACACTGCAGGTGGCTGGTCTACCCACTTTGATTTCAGCCCCTGGGCATGGAGGCCATAGACACAAAGAGACATGAGACCTGAACTCCAGAGTGCGCTTTCAAAGGCAGCAGTGTCAAAGCTACTCTATTGAGGGGTTCTACCTAGAAAAGATGCAGCTGGACTCTTCAATTCTGTGTTCTGAAGTATACATTTTTTATTGCCTGTATATATTCTTATTCCAGCAGGAGAAATATGGAAATAAGAAGTATGAAATAAAGAAATATGACTCAACAAACAAATTGTGAGTTTGGAATACAACTATTCAGTATCTATAATTTGCTGCAACATGTAGGCTAACTGACCAAAACAAGCTACTATAATAATTAGGTGAAAATGACTCGGTGGTCCAAGGGGCTGCATGGGTATACAGTAGCCTGCCTTGGCTGCAGTACTGTAGCACAAGTATGAATAAAACATTAAGCTATTGGGAAAGTTGTTCAACCACCCCAGCTTTGTGTGTCACTGAGCAGATAATCAAGATGCAAAACACCACCATTAACCCCAATTAGTGGGTAACCCGTAATGTTTTCCATTAGAGCTAACAAAAAGTGCTTGTTTTCTTACTAAAATACCCTGCTTTTTTGTAACTGCCCCATAGACCATTTCAACCACTTTGCCACTCTTTTACCCTCCAAGTTTCTTTAGAGAGAACAAAACAAGCTCTTTCTGGTGTCCAAAAAAATCAGTATTCAAGCTTGGATCCATCTGGTTCTATCTAACCCACCCAGCTTATTGATAGGAATACAAATCGTCACTATTATGTATGGTGATGTGGTGCTGTCTTAGATTAGTCCAATCCAGGAACAAATGAAGAGTTCAGATGCAAAAGCCTCTAAAAGCCATTTCAATTAATTTACAGAAATATATTTTTTACATTTTGACAA
>JASCQY010000036.1:1964031-1976862 GCA_030264315.1 Sardinella tawilis
GACACACATCCTCGGTTGTGTGATAGCGGTGCAGACGAGAACCCGTCGCCCTTGTAGAGTAGCTTTTGAAGACCGACCCGTTATTACCGTCAGAAATGGTATGTATCCTATTTCTGGAACTCTTATCGTTTATTACTACGTAGCAAGGTATTTTTTGTTGTAAAGGCATTACTTACACAGACTTTCTATATTATTTGAAGGCTTAGTTATGACAATTTAAGAATTCGCTCATGGCATTACGTTAACGGTATACGTTAAGTTAGCCTGCACTGCTTCCTAGAAAGATTCTAAGCCGCCCTCGACTAACAAAAACGTTAGCTGTTGTTTGACTTTTCACTCATCTGGCATAATGTATTCTCATTTGAAAGGTTACGCATGTTGTTGGGGTGGTGTCTGTCAATGAGTGCATGTCTTTTGAGCCTGGGTTTTCTTGGGGTAGCTTGAATCGTGGCTAAAAAGAGACTCCGGTGCGGTTACACTTGACACCCGTGTTCAAACGAGACATAACGTTAATACATCAGTTAGAACACTACTTTGCTAGCAAGCTATGGCTAGCTATCATAGCAAAGTTGGGTACACGCTTGAGTTATTTAGGATGCGATGAGAGGCATGCATTGAATGAATGAAACTTATGTAATAGTATCAACGGCTGTACGAAAATGCACATCTACATTGTTTTCATTGCGATTTAGTTGGAGGGTCACTTGGAGGATAAGCAGGTTCCTTGGATCCAATTTAATCATAGCTTTAAACGAGTATTTTTTCCAACTATTTTGTTAACTGTTCAACAAGCCAGTCAATTTCTGTTCATCAAAAGGCGTTCACCCTCTTCAAGTGTGGGTTTCAGCCAGTTAACGTTAGCTTGCCATTGTCAGACAGACAGTGAGCTTGCCATTGTCAGAGATCTTGGCTAAACAAAATGCGAAACGGGGCATCGGTGGTTTAGGTACAGTTTTTTTTTTTTTTTTTTACAGTTGAAAGTGAAATACTTGATGATGACGAGAGCGATTAACGTATAAAGCAAAGTGGTCATCATTAATATTGTCTGTCGTCAACGTCTGCTGTGAGTGTAGTATGTTATTGGCAGGATTAAACTGGAGCCTTCATAACGACGTAAATATGAGTGTGGCTTGCCATTAATATTTAGGCTGCCCGCTATTGCTACAGTTGCATTGGTAAGTTGTCACTGCACTGGCTGCTTGTTGACACTGTTGGGTCTGGGAAGCTAATTATCATCAGTTTAGGCGTGTTCTGTGAAACGATGAATCACTGACAAACGATTCACTAAACATTTCCCACCCATTGTTTATTTTGTCGGATAGCTTAATGGTGTGATGGGTTTAATTCATTAGCCAATTGTTGTGTAGCTGACTATTATGTTTGGCGTCTAGTCAAGATTTATGCGTCGCCATTTGAAACTCACCGATCTATGCGGCTAATAATTTAGAATGTCTCACGCCATCTTCTTGAATGTTGAGCTAATTGTGTTGTGTAACTAACCACATGACGCACTAAAAGCACAAATTGCATCCAACTTGTTACAGTGTTTCAAAACCTCCGTTGTTGACTCGACATACAATTCAGTGCAGTCATCGGGTTGGCTCCCCTCTTCATAACGCTCTGTGGAGAGATGTGAGTGTGTCGTGCGCTGTTGGTTGTTTTGGAAGAAAAACGTCCATTGAATGTTGGAGGGTGTGTTGGGCGATCGGTCAGGTCGTGGATTTTGCCTACTAGCCCTTTTTGGGGTTGTGCGGCTGTGTGAGATATAGAGGATTTTTTTCCACTGGTCCCCGCAATGGCCTCGGGGTCCCTGACCCAACTTCTCCTGGAGTCACGCCATGGGATTGCGTGTGTCGCCATGAAGTGAACTGATGTGCTTTTCCATGCAGAAAGGTCTAGAAGCTTGGCCGCTGCGCATCTTCAAAGTGTGTCTGCAGTCCCCAAGAAAAAAAAAAACTCAACAACAAACATGCTTTGTCTTCTGCCTTTGATGTAGTTACATGAGTTTCAGGGTCATAGACTTTATCACACATAATGTTCTGTTGCATTGTGCTTGCCCAACAACAGGCAGTAATGGCATGTATCCTGTGCATGTAGCCTATATACAAGGGTTGACATGATTGCCAAGACCGAGAGTAACCATCACATTGAAAGACCCTGCTGAATCTAACTAAGTGGTCACTCTTTCTCCTCACACTGTCAAAAATATGGACGTGGTTGCCATTGGTATCATTCATGCTTGGGTCCTATGCTATCTCTCTACTTAGTGGAGTGTATACTCACAGGGTTTGTGTGCCAAATTGTGTCAGGGTAATGGATTTGAGGTTATATCTTCACAGCTGTAATTGGTGGATTTGGCTTGGGAATGCATAATCAACATGGCCAGTAGAGAATGTGTAGGAAGGTCATTACGGTTCAGCGGGTCCCCCCCTCCAACCCCCTCCGTCACATTGGCAGTGCCGTGGCAATCCCCCTCAGGGGCAGCCCCGCAAACATGGTGTGAAAGTGGCAATACCACGCTGATTATCAGCTCGCAAGCCACTAGCTCCCTGGGCCTGCAGTTCAGCTGTGCTGTGTGTGTGTGCGCGCGCACACGCGTGCAATTCCATCCAAGTGCTAGCTCATGCCCACAGAGCATCTCCAAAATTGAGGCCAGATTCCAGGCGATGTTGCGCAGCACTTTTGTATCCAGGCCAGATTCCTGGCAGCACTGGGTGGTGTGTGTGTGAGAGAGAGAGAGAGAGAGTGTGTGAGTGTGTGTGTGTGTGTGAGCGAGCGAGTGTGTGTTTGCGTACGCTGGAGAGCGCCTGACCTGGCATGAGTCCAACACTGGAGCTGTGGTGCAGAGGAAGACATGGCCCCACTCTGGAGAGAGGAGAGGAGAGAAAAATGGACGACAAGCACAATCGTTATCCCTTGTAGGATACATCTTCAACGGAAATCTGTCCCACCCAGTGTGTGTCCCAGTATGGAACATTTTTTACCCAGAATAGATGTTTGAGCGAGAGGTTTACAAAGCTCTCGCACAGGTTGTCTTGTCCTCCTTGTCTCAGACTCTAAGCCTAGAGTAGACTGAGAAAGAGTTAAGAGAATGATTCTGGACAGAAATATTGAACTAGCCTAATCAACCGACGCTTTCTTAACCAAGCGAAGAGCATAATGCAGGCCTAAATGAATTGCCGATAGTTGAAGTATTACTCAGTGGTCAGCAGGCTGTGGATGAAGGAGGTGCCCAAGCAGGATGGGGAAACACAAGAGGAGGCGAGCAGAGAGGTCAGGAGGTTGGTGGACAGATGGGCAGGCAGTGGCACAGAGAAAAGATTGGTTTAGAAATGGACGGGGGGGGGGGGGGGGGGTTGGCTGGTGAGGCACGCGTTTGATTGGAAGCTGTCAGCTGTCAGAACTGTATCCTGTGCCCCATCCGCCTAGGCCACCCTTACCTGTTGTAACCTAACCAAATCTGTGCGGCCACTGGCAGAGAGCCTCAGGGTGGCGTCCCCTCCTGCTTTTTCACGGTGGCACGGAGGGGTCAGAATCGGACAAATCTGAGCTCGAGTCACGGAAACGGATCTTCCCGTGACGGTGAAACCGATGCCGAGCCGCTGACAGCCTAGCTTGCGGGCGGCCGGCCGGCCGGGGACAAACGGGCCTCCCAACCTCATCTGACAGACACCCCCCCCCCCACAAACACCGCTGACAGCCAGACATCCAATACAATGCACCAGCAGGAGGTAGCTACAGCAATCCAGACCTGAGCATAGATGGGTGTCAAAATACTGGCACGCCGCTGGGCTCTCACTCCACTCTCTCTCTCTCTCTCTCTCTCTCTCTCTCTCTCTCTCTCTCTCTCTCTCTCTCTCTTTCTCTCACCATCTTTGTCTCCCTTGCTCATTCTGTCCTCATCTTCGGCCACCTGCTGCCTCCCCAGGCTGGGTTCAGACCGGTCACTCTGGAACCAGCAGGAGAAGGTAGAAGTAGAAGAATTGGGAGCGTACGGCACAAAAGAGGAAAAGTAGGGCAAGAATTTTTGGTAACGTGAGCGTGAAGATTTCCAGCTGTGTTTTTTTTGGCTGCAACTCTGCCCCCCCCGCTCCCCCCCTGCCTCCCACACCTCTTTGAAAAAAAATGAGGAAGATGCACCCCAAGAAGTCGGCCATGTATGCCGTGGAGGAGGACTCGCTGGTGACCCTGTCCATGGTGTACGAGCTGCTGGACCAGCAGCAGTACTTCTACAAGGAGCTGGTGGAGCTCCAGGAGCGGAACTACAAGTCCTTCCTGCAGATGCTGGTGGAGTCCAGCAACGGGCGGGTGGACGCCGTGGTCAAGGAGCTGCAGGACCTGAAGAACGGCCTGCAGGCGAGCCGCGCCGAGCTGGCCGAGGCGCGGCGCGAGGGCCGGCAGACGGCCAAGCGGGCCGAGTGTCTGGCCGAGGGCCTGGTCATGGTGCGCACGGCGCTGGACGGCCTGGCGGGCAAGAAGGGAGCGCTGGCGGGGCCCGGAGGGGTCGCGGGAGGACTGGGCGTGGGCATCGCAGCAGGTGGTGGTGGGGGGGCTGTCGGGGGAGGCACTGGGGGTGGAGGAGGAGGAGGAGGTCGCGGGGTCGGGGGCGGGGCCGGGGCCGCAGGACGTGGAGGGGGCAAACCGCCAGAAGCCAAGCCCCCAAAGGGATACCAGAATGAGCCCAAGGCTAAGAAGCTGGTGGCCGACCTGACTGCAATTCAGTTCGACAACATCCAGGTTCAGACCTGTTGGCTAATTGATAACGGAAAGTATAGCATAGAAAGCATAGCAAGACTTTAAAATAAATGGTTACCAGTGAATGTTAAGTCCTATGAGGTCATCCTCATCAGTTCTGCTTTGGCAGTGGTGGCTTTTGAAATGTTTGAGTCAAGCAAACCTGTGAGAGAGGAGACCTTGAATGCTTTTTAACAGACTAGAAAAATATGACTGCTTTGAAAACTCTGCAAAGCGATGCATGGCAGCCTGGAAACTGTGTGTGTGTGTTTGTGTGTGTGTGTATGTGTGTACGTGTGTGTTTGTGATGACTGACTGAACCTCACTGATGTAATACACATTCCCTGTGACAGATTAGAGCTGGCCTCCAAATTGCAGATGGGAATTTGCAGTGATTAAAGGGAGACCCTGCTAGCGGCTCTTAAAGCAGTTAGTATCGTGTCCATGTCTGCCGAGGCAGGGTGCGTGTCATGAAAAGGTCACTCGTCAGTGGGAGGCTTTGGATGGGGAGGGAAATAGTGTAGTGTGGTCCAAGCCACAAGGAAAACCAGAGTGGTTGAGTTTTCAGTTTTTCCGTGCATAGTGTGCATGTCATTATTTATTTTATTTTATTGTATTATTATTCTTTTTTTTTTTTTTAATTATCTGGGCGAGGGTCAGGGATGTTAAACAAGTCTGATTCCTTTCTTCCAGAGTGCAGAAGTTTGTTGGAGTTGACCCCCTTTAAACAAAGTCTGATTAATGTTTTTTCTCCTCCTCCCTCCCTCTCTCTCTCTGTCTCTCTCTCTCTCTCTCTCTCTCCATCCCTCGCTTCACAGGCCGACCAGCTAACAGAGGAGCAGATTGCTGGTGAGTACATGTGTAGAAAGGCTGTCTGCACTTTTTTTCCCCCCAGTCTTTGTCTGCAAGTGAATAATTCATACGACTGAGCTTGCCTCAGTCTTTGTGTGTGTGTGTGTGTGTGTGTCTGCGGCCCATCACTGATTAAGCCCATCTATCAGTGCTTAACACGCCCCTTTATCAGTGTCTAATGAGCGCTGTCTGAGATTAATACTAGTGATTAAGACAGTCCAATTGAGAGGCTGCGTGGGGATCCATTTAGACTGCTGTTGATGTTTCCTGCCGGCTTGCAAGAAATTGGGACATGCAGCCAGCGATCCGAGAGCAATGAAATATTTATCAATAATTGTACTGCTCCACATCTCCCAGCACTCTCTCCGCACACTCTCGGAGTGGCCCCGCAAGCATCCACACAACTTTTGGAGTTGGACTTTTTGATGGTGTATGTTTTTTTGGTGTTGTTTTTTTCTTCATTATAATTATTTATTTGTTTATTTATTGGGAGGGGCTCAGATTCATTCCTCTTACCTGCAGCAAGAGTCTGCACTAGTTCTCCTCCCAAGATTAGATTCCAGCATTTTTTTTATCTCGCCACATTTTTCCAAGCTTTTTTCTTTGAAGTGTGGATGAATTGTTGATCCCCTTTCATGCTGTTTTTTTTCTTTCTTTCTGATGTGGGTCCTCCCTTTATCTTTCTGGCTTTCCCTATCTTTTCTTGCACTACCCTGTATCCTCCCATCTTTCTCTCTCTCTCTCTCTCTCTTTCTGTCTTTCTTTCTTCCACTGCTGAACCCTCTCTCTCCTTCTCCTTGTGCACACAGAGTTTAAGGAGGCTTTCTCCTTGTTCGACAAGGACGGCGACGGCACCATCACAACCAAAGAGTTGGGCACGGTGATGCGCTCGCTGGGCCAGAACCCCACGGAGGCGGAGCTGCAGGACATGATCAACGAGGTGGACGCAGACGGTGAGTGCGTGGGGGGCGTCGCGGGGCCAAGCCGCAGTGCACTTAAGGAGCAGCCCTCACCCGACCACCCTTAGCAAGGGAGTGTGGGGCGGGCCGTTTAAGGGCCCAACACAGACTGCATTACTGCTAGGGTGGTCGTGTCTTGTTAGAAGAAGTATTGGAGGCCATGAAATGGGAAAAAAAGTTCACTCTTTCATACAGAATCAGGTCATCCAGAATTGACTGTGGAGAAGTGTGTTAGGGGTGTGTGTGTATAGTCAGTTGCTCCAAGTAGTCAATTTAGATAAATGGCAAAGACCATAAGACCCATAAGTAGGCCCCCATAAGAAGATGGTCTTAGCTGCGTGCGCGCACACACACACACACACACACACACACACACACACATCCAGTCCATCTCTAAGGGATTGAGGTGTGCAGCCATCATACTTTGCTCATCTTTGCAGCTCCTATGTGGGTCAGACTGCAGCAAAGCCGGTTGAATAACCGCAGGTAATAATGGGCCCATGAATCCCTTATGTAATCCACTCTCCCTCCCGGCCCCGGTGCAGCCCTGCCCTGCCTGCCTGCCCTGCCTGCCCGCTGCACATGCGCTGCTCCTCAGGGCCCCGGAGGAGGAATAATCAGGCCCTGCCTGCCTGCCTGCCTCTCTCTGGGCCTAGCACTAGCCACAGTAGCCACACATTAGCTACACTGTTCACACAGCAAAGAGCAGCAGTTGAACGCACACAGGCACACGTGCGCGCGCGCACACACACGCACTCACGAGGGACATGTAGTTGGCCAATCCCCTTAATGGCCTTTGGGAATAATGTGACACACACACACACACACACACACACACACACACACACACACACACACACACACACCACACACCACACATACATACATACATACACACACACTTTCCATCACTCACTTGCTCACTCACACTTACTATCTCACATACACATTATGGATTGGTATGTGTGTTATTAATTGTTATTGATGCCTGGTAGCGAATGTGCATCAAATTTCCCAATCTCACGCACATGCATACACACACACACTCACACACACACACACTCACACACACACACACACACACACACGCACACCCACACCCCAGTGCACCCATGGAGCAGTCAGTAGTCCCAGCTCCCATCCCAAGGGGCAATGAATGTTCAGTGCACTCTAGAGACTGCCATCCCCAGGGCCCAACTGGGTGTAGATAGTCATCACATTCTCATACACACCACACACCGCCATGTGCCAACAGGGAGAGCAGTTTCTATCGCTCACACATCTGCACACAGCCACTCCCCTCCACAGTTAATCAGGCTGCTCTTTGGTGCATTTCACAAAGTGTGGGGGGGAAAAAAAGCGAGAAGGTGTCGCACACTCCGAGTTCCTTATTAGTTCTTTAGTATCCTTATTAGTTCTTTTATTTAAAAACAATGATAACGTTTTGGCCGAAGGCCTTCATCAGATCAAGTTTGGATTAGCATTTCACAAAGTGACAGTGCTTAACTAGTTGACAGACACTGTGACATGTAAGATGGTTGATTGGTTAAATAAGAATTCCAAGGTGTGTGGAAGCTGAGGACGCATCGAGCATCTGTAGTCTGAGGCTAGCAGTCTGGAAGGGGGAAACGGGATTCCACCACCCTCACTTGTATGTTAATAATGGCAGCCAACATGCAAAACCTTTGGTCCTCAACCCTGACAAGCAAGGTTGTTCAAGCCGTTCTCCAGTTTTAAATGGTATATAGGTATATAGCGATATAGGTCCATGCTACCCACCCAACATCCGCCCCTTCCTATTTAAAGGAGAAGTTTGGTGTGAATCAATCCATAGCCCTGTTGTTGGAGGTCACTGAATGCTGTCTGTAGCAAAAAGAATGAAAAAAATTGATTCAACATAGGCTGAGTTATAAACCAATAACTATTGTTAACTGAATGGGGCATAGCGAAATGAAACTGAAAGTAAGACACCATGCCCCATTTACTTAGTGATACTGGTCTGGTTCATGTTGTATCATTTTTTTTTTTTCATTCTTTTTCCTATATACAGCATTCAGTGACCTTGAACAACAGGGCTGATTCACACCGAACTTCTCCTTTAATGCTGTGTCCAAGGCCTTTGTGTGCAATCCGCCTCAGGGCATTTGACCACGTACTGTAATGCTCTTTCAGCATACTGATACCATAAGGCAGAATAGTACAGGACGGTCTCTGCCCTGTTCCCTCGGGCATGGTGGACAGGATGTGATGTAAATGCACTCTCTCTATCTTCATCTCTTTTCTTTTTTTTTTCATTCATTCATTCTTATTCTTTCTCTTTACTCGTCTTTTCAGGAAACGGCACCATTGACTTCCCAGAGTTCCTCACCATGATGGCCAGGAAAATGAAGGACACCGACAGTGAGGAGGAGATCCGTGAGGCCTTCAGAGTGTTTGACAAGGTGAGACTTTGCACACTGTGTGTGTGTGTGTGTGTGTGTCATGGACATTGACAAGAACAGAGAATTTCTCCTTGGAATTCCCTGGCGAAGCAAGATGAGGCTCTCCTATGATCTCATGCTCATGCTCATTTGATTGCATTGTGTTGGTCAAAAGAGACCAAACTCTGATTTAAACATTAGTGCGTTGGTCCTTATCCAGCCATCAGTCAGGCTGTCTTTTAAGCCCCTTGAAGTAATTGAGGGCAGATGGCTATTTCCTGTGTTGATGATGAGGTTATGAGTGGTAATTTATGAAAGGAAATGTGTGCAGTGGGTTCTCCATGGTGGGGCCTTCGCTTATCAGGATGTGTCTCTTCCATCATCGCCGGCAGAATAGATCCTATCCAAGACATTCAAATGTGGTGATGAACTATTTGAATAACAAACACACACACACACACACACACACACACACACACACACACACACACACACACACACACAGAGTTGGCTGACACATATCCTGATCTGTCTCAGGACGGGAACGGCTACATCAGCGCAGCAGAGCTGCGTCATGTGATGACGAACCTGGGGGAGAAGCTGACAGACGAGGAGGTGGACGAGATGATCAGAGAAGCAGACATCGATGGAGACGGACAGGTCAACTATGAAGGTGAGGATTATTTATTTAAAGGAATTCTCCGGAGTGAATCAAACCGAATCTCTGTCTGTCAGATGAATTTGAGGTGGGCAGCATTTCCAGACTATCCCATTTCCATGAAGTAAAATTACTTACTGTTGTTTGGAACAGACCAACCAGTGGTCTGATCTGTTAGCCTTTCTCGGGCATCAGGAAATGGAGATTCTTCTGTGATGCGGAGCCCTATTGGAGCGTGTTTGAGAGATGGTGTGAGGGTGGTATGTGTGATGTTGATGACTGATTTTAAGTTTTGTTCTAATAGAAGTTTTTTTGTCTGTTTGTTTTTCTGTTTCTCTCCTTCACAGAATTTGTACAAATGATGACGGCAAAGTGAAGTGCCCCTGTCCTCTCCTGACCTCCTTAGAAGATTAAAAAAGAAAGAAAAAAAAAATCAGTCAAACGTTTTACTTACCTCTTGCAAAAATATTCATCTATTCATACTGTTTCTGTATAGAAAATATAACTGAATGTTAAAAATGGAAAAATGTCCTTAAAAATCAAAAAAAGACATAAAAAAGACAAAAAATTAATGTTGAAAAGAGGAAAAAAAATCAAACAACAAAAACGATCTGCATGTACTGACTAGTGGTCCTGTTCCAGACGATCAAGCTTAGATCATCCGTAAAGACTACAGAATACTCTTAATCTCTACCAATAACCCACAAGCTCCAGGAGCCCCTAAGAGAGCACTCGGCTCCAACCGTCGAACCGGTTCCATTCGCTACTCATGGCAGTGTTTGGGTTGGCCGTTCTGTCCTCTTTCTTCTCCTCATTTTTACTTTTCTTTCTCTCTCTCTTTCTTTCTTTCTCTCTTTCTTTCTGTCTTTCTTTTTTTCTGTTGTTGGTGCATGCAGCTTGAGACTGGAGCCGTAGTCTGGGCAGTCCGTTGGCATCGTCCATTTCCTGCTGGTGTTTTCTGATTGGTTGTTTGTGGAAGGTGGGGATGTGGTCATGGGTGGGGGTGTGGTCTGGTAGACTGAAGAAGTCTTGGGCATTGGGCTGAGGCGGTGTGTTCACGTGCTGGTCGGACATTCGGATGTAGACAAGCTCCAAAGTCAACCCCATTAACAGAGTCATATTCGCGTGCTTTTCGATTGGAGAGCAAAACACATGACAGATTACTAGCAGACATTACAGTTACACAAAAAAACACTTTTTTTTCCGACTGTTTTAATAATTTTCTTTTTTTAATGAAGGCAATAAGCTCTACACATGAACTCATGGTCATCGCAGGTGGACTGTTTTCCTTTTTCCTGTTGTTGACTGTTGCAGAATTGAAACCTTGAAACCTTTCTCAGATTACGAATCATGAAGGGTCATATCCTTTTAACTCAGAACTTGTGTAGCATGAAGAATCCCAAACAACTAGCATACAAAAGCATTTCGAGTTGAGTTTTGTCCAAGTTTTGATTGGCATCCATGCAACTCCCAAGCAAGAAACCTCGCATTTTTTTGTTTTGTTTTTTGTCCGATAGTGTGTGAACGCACCAAGACATGATGACATTGCAGTGAGCGTGGGGAACCGGGAGGGGATGTTGTATCGTATGAATGGGATCTGTGCAGTTTGCTTAAATAATTCTAAAAAAGAAACTTAAGAGATATTTTTAAGAAAATGGAGCATTTATCAAAAAAAAGCAAAAAAAAAAATCTATATAGAAGTTTTAAAAATAAATATGACATGTTTGGCATGTTAGGAAATATTTGGAGTTTTGTTTTTCATGTGTGTCGAGCCGTTCTGGAAGGCCGTGAAGGATGAGAGTCTGTGAGGGGCGGGACTTAAGTCTTCAGTTTGGGGCGGGAAACCTCGCACCTCAGAGTGGGGGAACGTTTCTTAAGTTTCTTTGGGTGAGGGGAGACACGGTTGTACCACAAGCATCTTCTGTTTGTTTGTTTGTTTCTTGCATTTTTGTTTTGTTTTTGTTTTCCTCACAAGATCTCAAGATCTGCAAGTCTCTGCAGAGGTTTCTATCTCTGTGTCTTCTCATCTTTTTGAGTTCAGGTTATGTTCATTCCAAGTTGTACATGCTAGTCTTTTAATTGTTTTTTCCAATAAAAAAAACATGAACTTCAACAAGCTTAATAGTGGTGTCTTTACTGTTCTCTAACTGCATGCATAGGTTTGTCAGAATACTCAGAGGGATGCAATGATTCTCTCGAACCTTTCTCACTATCCACAGCATGATCTACACCTCTCTACCCATCTATCTATCTCTACCTAATGTACTGAGGGTCTTGGCAAATCTTGAAAGAACAAATATTGACTGATTGTTCACGTCATGCATGTTTAATGTTAAATATTGCTTTCTTTGGCTGAACTAATATGGAAAAAAGCTGACCCAAGACACTGAACATGCACTGGGTGATCAATAAAATCTGCCTGAACACAATTTATGAATACTGATATCAAAGAGAGCTTCGGTCATTAAAATAACCTGGTATTAGCTGTGGCAGATGTATCGGCAGTATCTCATTAGATTGAAATGGTAGAGTGTGCACAGGGGTCTTTGAACTCCCTTACAGAGTGTGTGTATGTGTACACTAGTGCAAGGCTTCCTTATTTTTCTCCTCTTAAAGAATGTCTGTCTTTGGAGATTGGGTTGGTTGCCAGGGCAACGCGGTGGAGCAGGAGCGCTGGATGAGGGGGATTTGAAGAAGACTCGTGGGAGTTGAGCCGAGGTAGCGGTGCTTACAGCAGCGTCTGCCGCCACTGCTGCTGTGAAAACCTTCCTGCTCTCCACCCTCCACCACTCTCCTCCTCATCCCTCTCATCTCCCATCTTTCCTGTCCTCCTTTTTTGAAACGCTATTCTCCTCATTCTTTAAGGCTGTCTATGACCAATAAGCCTGCCGTTTTCTGTTGTCTAGTATTTGGAATCTCACGAGTCAGAGCAGAGGCACATTGGTTGTGAATCATTAAGAATAATTCTCTCTTAGGCTTATAGCAGGAGACCTATTCAAAAGAAGAGATTATGTAACGGCGTGTGCAGCCCTTTACGAACATCTCCATTCCCTCGCATTGTGCACATCATTGATGTGGAGTCCTCAGCTTCACCAATAGCAGAGCATAGGCAAGGAAGGCACATTTGCATGCCCTAATTAGGTCGACGATCAGTTGCAATAATGGGGTTTCTTCCAGCATCATCAAAGTGATCACACATAGGCTAGTC
>JASCQY010000036.1:2028584-2039749 GCA_030264315.1 Sardinella tawilis
ACACACACACACACACACACACACACACACACACACACACACACACACACACACACACACACACACACACGCCTGGACTTAACCCAGCTGACACGGGGTTAGTATAAATCTGGTATTAATCCAGTAATCCGTCCCCGTGCCGGTCGCTCCTCACCTTGAGGTTTCCCCGGTCCAGCGCCGCCGTCAGGTGCTTGCGGACCTCAACCAGACGGGGCCGGTTGCCCCGGGGACTGGCATCCTGCTTGATGGGGTTCTCCTTCAGGAACTGTTGGAGTTTAGCCTCTCCGAGCAGGAGCTCCCCCAGGTCATCTGAGTGTATACAGTATACACACACACACACACACAGTCAGAGGACTAGCATGTTGACTTTAGACCCAATTAGAATATCAATTGTATAAAAAATTTAAATAATTCATCTAAAAATGCATTTCACGCACACATGACAAACACTAGGCCTATATTGGAGAATAAATGACTTTCAAACACTTACAGAAGAAAGCAGAAAGATATAAAAAGTCAGAAATGACCAATGCTCTGTTCTTTAACAGCTGTGTAATCTTGTTGCTGGCGACGTAACTTTAATCACGGGTAATTCACTGACTGGCTAAAACATCAGCCTTGATAACTGGCCTAATGACATCTCACTGGTGCACAGCACAGCTGCTACACACAACTCCAACAGGCAGTCATTAAACTGTAGCAGCCTATGGCTGGGCTGGTTTGGGACACTAGCCAGGGTATTTAGATTACCATCACCTCTTCTGCCACAAGGTTAGAAAACACTTAGCTGCTCCTAAGGGGATCACTTGGGCTTACTGACAGCAATTTTGTACACATTGAAGATTTCACAGCAGCAGGCTACTTCCCATTTGTGGGGAGGGGCAGGGTAGTGTGGGGCAGAGTAAGGCAGGGTGGGTGGTTGGGGAGAGGGGAGAGCTGAGCTAAGGGAAACCCTTTGGCAGAGGGGAGAAGAGGGGAAAAAAAAGTGTTGCTTCACATATTTTCTTTTTGAAGGTGTGGGCATTTATGACACCAGGAAACATAACAGCGCTGGCTTGGGGCTCTGCTGGCTAATGCTCTTCCTGAAGAAGACCCTGCCATGCATGCACAGTCTAGTAGTTTTAGTCATTACAATTAGGCTAAGACATGGATTTGCAGAGATGGATGGTGTACACATTTGTACGGAGTTGAACCTCCACAGGTGGTTATTGATCAGAAGAGGTGGCTTGTAGACTCTTGGTATGTGAAGAGTTGAACTGAGGTTACAAGGCTGCTTAACATACTAGGTCTCACAGAGGCAGTCTGAGCAATATAACAAAAGTGACAAAGAATTCTTTCAGACCAAAATAAAAGGGTTTCACACAGTGACGTGACGTCTAATCAACTTCTAAGCAGCTGGCTTTGGTTTCAAAACACTTGTTTGGCCAGAATGCTTAAGTAATGCTAATCTTGGCACAAAACTCCAGGGGCCTGTCGACCTATCAATAGTACAGGGCTTGGGCTTATTCAATGTCTGTGAGCTTGGATTGCCAAGTGGCTACTGTAAGGAGCTTTGAATAAATTAGTGTACAAAACTGCATGTTTCCCATCACTGTGTTCATTGACAGTCTGCAATCCCACCCAACTACCCTTGCCAACAGTGAGTCCCCAATTTCCATGGCTGTCAGTTCAGACTAGGCTAGGAAAAGGTGCGTCTAGAGGGTTTTCTATGAATACAAGATCAATGTTTCCCCCCTACCCAACACTGTGTCACGTGACCCAGGCTGGCCCCATAACAGTTATGATAGGTGCATTCTTTTCCCGATTAGCTCCAAACGCCATAACTTTCTTTTAAGCCTTGTGTGCGTCCACGAGTCTCTTAATCTACATTAAGTCGAGTTTACATGTAGAGGTACTCAAGAAATGCACGTCACGTGGACAAAATTCTTTGCGTTTAAGCTTGGTCCATGGACCATGACGACTTGTTGCATCCTTGATCACTGTGCTTATCTCATTGATGTACATTATATTTACATAGCAAGGCTATTTATACTGGCGACCTTCATCTCAAAGTCCATCAGGAGGGTACTTTACTCATATAAATCAGCAACCACTGCTAAACTGTCTTGGAAGATGATTTAGAACATTAAATCGACGTTATACAGGACCGTCAACTTTTATCAAACCTTCACCGGGAGATTGGCTGACTGGTGTTATCTCTTAAACATCTTGTATCAAATCTCAACCCATGACTTCTGGCAACCAAGACTGACTTCTTTGGCTACAACATGATAAAAACATCCCAATTATAATGACAACGTAATTGAATACACTATCAACCGCAATGGGTTGTTGGCTTTTTAGCCATTCACAAGAAGTACAGCAAGAGTTTAAATGTAGAAAGCCTCTGATAGCTGTGTCAAAATTCTCTAAAACAGGAAACGTAAGGTTAACTTGCTAGCGAACCACCCGTCAGATATTGATGGCACTGCATTACACATTGCCAGTAACGTTACAACAACCCTTCGATTACGAGTCCCGAAATATGTACACCAAAGTACAACAACAGCTATACAAATCTACAGATATTCCTCTGATTCCTGTCGAACCTTCTAACAAAGCTAAAACACCTTAAAGACAGGTAGAATAACTAGCGATAGCTAGCTATGCTAGCAAGCTAATGTTGTTGGGTGAGCTAGCAAGCTAGCTGTCTATGTTGCCAGCTAGGGATGTAAATATTAATTTGTAAATCTTTACAACCAACCGTTGGATATTAGTTTGGCAGACAGTTGTCGCACAAGTTCCGGTATCTTGTCCCATTGTCCTTCTGAACGGCATCTCTCTATTTCTGTCTCTAGTCGTGACCCAGACTTTCTGGCTGTCATCTTCCTCCTCTCCAAGTCAAGACCACAACACCAGTGCTAGGCAAGAGCTGCGGCAGCTTGAATTCTAAACAGGTCGAAAATAGCGACATCTACAGGTATCTTCCATTGAATTACAATGCAGCAAGGAAAACATTTCATTCATGCAGTTTGTCCCCTATTAAAAATTCTCCGATTCATAGATTTTTCTTTTATTCCCCTTCCAGTGCTGCAACAGCAAAATGGCCTAAGCAATAACTCACCATTTCAACAATTTCTGTTGTCTGGATTTATTTCCCACTTTTACAAGAAATAGTTTTCTTACCAAGGATGTGTAAGCAGATGAAACATCTCATCACATACTAATTAAAAAAAGCTACAGTTAACTCTAACAGAGATAAAAGATACAGGTAAATCTGGAAGGAAAATAAAGTAATGAGCTGGCACAATATAATAAAATACACATGTTCATTTGTGAACAGATGAGGGAGACATTTCTCCTTGGCAATCACTTCTGTAGATCAAACAAATAATATTGTAATATATTTTACACACTAGAAATGGCCCTCGTATGTAAAAAATACATCGATTTAAGGCATGACTTCTATACAGTATAAATGAAACATCTAATTTGTCTGCAAGGATTGTAACACTGCATGTGGACCCACACGTTATATATGCCAGCCACAGGCTATGTGAAGAACACAACGTTAAAAATAAAGAAATGGCATTGAGGTCAAAGTGTTGGGAAAGGAAAATAGTTCTGTTCACATGGCAACACATAGGAACACACAAATATACATACACACTACCGTACCAAGGAGACTTAATGAAAATATAGAAAAAGAGCTTAAAAATAATATTCATTCATACATTATGGCTTGTATGAAAAGTTTGTACAAGTTTTCTGTGATGTGTGTCAAGAAATGAACGTCAGAGTAAACATTTGCTCAGGAAGAAGCCAGACAATATCATACAGTACAATGGAGCATGCAAACTCTCTCTCTCTATCACACACGCGCACAAATCATCCTTTTGTTTTATTACAGTGAAGTTAAAAAAAATTGTATTTTTGGCAGTGTCCCTAACTTACCCATTTAGCTCTTTAACAAAGATACACATAAAAGTCCCCTCAGTAAATCCACTAAAGTCACAATACATGATAGGCTGGACGTAGAAGGGGGCCGGAATGAAAAACACTGTTTGGCAGTCCTCTATGGAAGTCGTGTAAAGTTCTCACAGGCTGGCATATAGGCTGGCATGAGACATGGCAGTAAAGGTAGACAAGATTGCTGTGGCAGAGGAGTCCATGGATATCTATGAGTGTTTGATGGTGTATCTGCCCTTCTGAAGCTGGGAGATATACAGCTTGGATTTGCTGCCATCCAGGCGCTTGAACCACACCTCGTCATGGTTAATGGTGGTGATTATGGCACTAGGGTGAAGAGAGAGTTCAGATTAAGGAATTCAGTCGGATTCAAATCCAACCCTGACTCCTAAAATAACACCAATAACACCTTGTGAACTAGTTCTGTACAATGACTGCAGATCTACAGTACAGTAATGTTTACATTAACATTATTGTATCCTTACATTAGCAGGTGTACGCAGTTAAAGTAAGGATACACAAGAAAAATATCCCAATAAAATATATATATATATATATTCTGACAGTGTTCACAAACCCATAAGCATTTAGTCACAACATGTTCAAAGGCTGGGGAGTGAAGGGAATGCACAGCAGCTCACCTTGTGGGATATTCGTCTTTCTTATCAATGCATATGCTCTGGCCTCGGCAGTACCACTCGCCGTCGTAGTAAAGGCGGCCATCCTCCGACCTGGCCGTGTGGTGCTGTGGCGGATGTAGCTTCTCGGGCTTGACCAAGGGTGCTACAAAAATGATATGTACAGAACAAAAACAATAAGCATTGTGCATGCAGAAATTGCAAATTCCAAATTTACAGTGGAAGAGAGGGGAATACAAATGGATTCAGTGACATAATGTAGTGAGCCTATCATTGTTTGAGTCCTTGTAGCAGGCATTTTGTAAAATATATTTTTTTTAAATGAAAAAAAAAAATCAATTGACTAAAAAGTAAGCTCTCACCACTGACTAAAAAGTAAGCTCTCATCACAGCCATTGTACTGGAAACTCGTGGTATTAAGGAATAGGAGGAGGAGATTAAAGGAGAAGTTCGGTGTGAATCAATCCATAAACCTGTTGTTAGAGGTCACTAAATGCTGTCTGTAGCAAAAAGAACGAAATTGATGCAACATAGCTCGAGTTATAAACCGATAACTATTGTTAACTGAATGGGGCATAGCAAAATGAAACTGAAAGTAAGACACTATGCCCCATTTACTTAGTGTTAGTTGCCTGGTTCATTATTCAGCTTATGTTGTATCAAAATCTTTCGTTCTTTTTCCTATAAACAGCATTTAGTGACCTTGAACAACAGGGCTATGGATTGATTCACACCGAACTTCTCCTTTAAGGAAATGGTCTTGAATGTAAAACAAAAGGAAAAGACTTACCATCAGGCTTGACTCTGTGAGGGCCGAGTGTAGCCATAGCCTGCGGGGTATCATAGTGCAAGGAGGAAAATCAAATCAGTTACTGATGTGTCAGATGCCAGTAATCCACCAATGCATAGAATAGGTTTGTTTTAAAATGTACAAAAATAAATAATTACATCACAAATGCACATTATTTAGCCGGATACCTAGAGCACATGTGCTTGCGGAGAAATTACCTTTCTGATTGCTGTCCAGTCCTCCAAAATGTCTAAATCTTGCAGCATATACACAATATATGGTCGTAAGAATGTTAAAGAAAAACTAAATATGACAAGGTGGTGGTAGCTGTAACATAGGACAGATTAACCAAAACCACACAATTATAATGACAATTAAATTAAACTCAAATGAAAAAAGAAAACAGCTTGCTTTAGGATTCGGCAAGCACTGAGAGCCAAAACTGACAGAAAGGATATCAGAGACAACCACAGGCTTCCTCTTCTTGTCTGGACTGAAGGGGTCTCTTCTCTTACTCCTTCTGGACTGAAGTTCGTCGTTCCACAGCTCTGTTAGAAGAATAAGGACATACGCTACTCAAAAGTGTGACATAAACATGATGCAAAATACACACAACTGCAAGTAAAGGGACTCTGCACACACCAGAATAATTATATGAATTTATTAAAGCAAAAGTTCGGTTTTTAATACTTTCCATGTGTTGCTGTTGCTCCCCCGCCCCCTTCAGAATGGCAGCTACATGCACTCTCTGAATCGGTCCTTAAACGCATTGTAAAGACGTACAACTTACCGAGTGGTCATTAATGTTCACTGTAACGCTGACATAAATATCGCTGCAAACTGCATGGTTTCTGATAGGTTTTTGACCATTTATTCTCAATTGTGGACCTATTTTCACCCCCGTATCCATCTTCCTAAGAATTTAGTAGTAGTAAAAGTAATGAGAGAAGTCACAGTTCATCATGATTTTTGTGTCAGTGCATCCGTGAACATTACTAACCCCACGATGAGTTTCATGTCTTCACAAACAAATGTTTAATGCGTTTTAGGAGCAATTTGGGAAGTGCACACTGCTGCAATTCTCCTAACACAAATATGTTTCAGAACTAACATTTTAACGATTGTATTTAGTCAGAAACGATCTGAAAACAAGGTCTTCAGTGTTCAAAACCAAACCTCTCCTTTAAGAACCATCCCATGCCAGTGTGAGCCCGACTACCGTACCTGAGGTGATGTCAATACTGTGCCTGTCCTCCTCAAGCCGCCGGATCTTCTCCTCCAGCTCACTCTGTACTGTGTCCAGCAGGAGGAGTTTCTCACTCTGCAAAACAACAACAACAACAACAACAATTAAACATCATTCATTATTTATTTCTGCGCTGTCTATTATTTGGTCATTAGGATTGTTGGTTATGGTTGCTTAATAATTTATCTTGATGTCTCCAATAACAATCCCCTTCTGCAGCTACTTTGAACTCTACACAGGAAGGACTGAACAAATTTAAGGTCACAATGGGGAAAGAGAGAACCAGGGTCAAGAAAGTATGGCCACCAGTACCAATACACAGTACAGTAGTATGAACAGAGTAGTACAGTACATTACAGTACAGTACAGTAGTATGAACACATTCTCTCACCTCCCAGTGCTGGTAGGCAGCTTGTGTTTCACACTCATACTTATTTTTCACAGAGTCCAAACACAGCTCCCTGTAGATACCTGCCATTGACAAGATCATAAGACTTTACAAATGCACTAAAAAGACAAAGAGCACATGAATATCAGCACTTCAAATATGCACAACTCACCAGCAACCTTCATTCTGATCTGCATGTTTTCTTGCAAAGCAGCAAGTGGCTCGAGGTATTCTGGGGCTTTGCCTGACAACACCTCTTGTAATTTGGCATCCACTTGACTCAAGCGTTCCTTGTACAACCTGTGAGAGGTAAATGTTTACATTTGCTCAGCTGCATAAATACTTCAACGTTGCAACGGAGAGATGATCGAATCACAACACGTTGGTATGGCGGTTGTTGAACATAGCTGTCAACGTCATGTTATATACAAGAACATTTCAGATTTGTGTCATATACAGGCGTGATGTCTTACTGGTCTTTTAGGTCAGTGAATTGCTTTTCGAGGTTTGTCATCTCATCAAGGCATTCCATTCTTCTTCGTTCGCAGTCTTCATCGTCCATCTCTACAAAGGGAGGTTTACAGATAGCAAATATCAGTCTATATGACCTTGGCACTTTAACATGTTGAAAAGCGGTTTACAGTGGCACGTCTCTTTATATAATGTTAGGTTAACGTTCATTTACCGGAGCTGTCTCCATCCTCTGACACGGATGAGGTCTCCGAGTCCTCTTCGTCTGAACTGCTGCCCTCTTGCTCCGGGTAGTCCACTTCCATCTCCTCATGATTATTCTCTTTCTTTTCTCTCGAGTGTACTGGCATTGTTGCTAAAAACAATGATAAACAACACTGAACAGCAGCCACGTATGCCAAGGTTGTTTTTAGCGGGTATCTGGCTAAGACGCTAACTAGCTAGTCTTGAAGGCGTGTATCGTAGGCTAACGTACAAACAAAACGTGGAGGTCTGAAAAATAATCGATAACTCAAAGGAGCCAGTACAAACCAGGAACGCGCCAGACTTCAGTAACAATTTAGTAGATAGTTAGTTTGCCTGAAACACGATTGTAACCTATTAGAACAGACAAGATACACAAAGCCACTTTCATTACCTTGTAGTTGTTTTCGTAGTGAAAAGGGCAGTGGTCCAATCGCAAAGCAGACAAATTTTCTTCGGTTGTTGCCTTGTCAGAGCCCTGGCTATACACTGAATCCTCAACATCGCCACCACGTGGACCGGAATGGCAACAACTGCCACAGCCATGGTTCATGGTTATGAAGGGGAACGCAATACTTCTCAATTACTTTTTCCTTGAACCAGAAATGTTGTAGGCCTACAAAGCGCACTCACCTTACTGTTCCTGCGAGCAGGCTGAAGAGTCAACCCAGTACAAACAAACAAATAAATAAATAAACCAGCCAAACAAAAATAAGTGAAAACATTTGTCAGCATTAGATCAATGTAATGTTGAATGACAGAATAAAAAAATCCTGTTGAAAATGTTCTTTTGTCAAAGTCAAATAAGAATATAAAAAAGGTAAACCAATCAAATTCTGTAAAACATCACAAAAGAAGCAAAGACAAGCTTATAATGATCAAGGTTTTAATTTTCTCTCATCAGTTTTTATATCATTACAGAAAATGTCATTATAGTACAGAGTATTTTTTTGTTTGTTTGTTTGCTTTTCTTTAAGGAGCTCATCCTCATCCTCAAGTATATTCATAGGAGTGCTGGTCATATATCTGTACAATATCACCCATCATTTTTACTGTACAGTTTTCTTTTTTCTTATATATATATATATATTTATATTTATATTTATATTTGAATAAGTTTTTTAAAAAAGGCTTTCAGCGCTTAAATAAGCTGTTTCCTTCAGTGTTTTTTTTTCTTCTTTTTTAAACGTTGAACCAAACAAAAGATCTCCGTTGACCCCCAAGGTGTTGGCTGACTGAGTCGGGGAGGCACCAGGGACGGAGGAGAAGGTGGGGAGAGGGGACTGGTGAGGAGGGGTGAGGCTTGGGACTCGGAACAGTGAGGTCATAAAAGTCACGGCGTCCACAGTGACGATTCCCAGGTGGGATAGGCAACCTGCGGTGTGGGTGTGGTAGTCCTCCGCGTTCGCCAAGTCCTGAACGGAACTCTTCCATAATACTGCCGCTGACAGTTTCCTGACCTGACAACCCAAACCAATCTCTCCCAACAGTCTCGGATCCCCTCCCTCCGTTCCCCCTGTTCCAGACTCCCTCCCCGACTGTTGGCACTGTGCACATGAACACGACTCACAAGATAAAGGACAAGCAAAGCTGTTGGGAAGAACGCCTTCGGACGCCCTCATGAGGTCTTACACAGCAGTGGCACACGGTTGTGGCTACATCCAGTGGCAGACCACCCTCCACCACCTTCCTTGATTAACCCCCTCCCACCCCCCAACCCCCCCGATTCCCACCCCATCCCAGCCACCCGGCCCCAACCCGCCCCAACCCGCCCCACCCCACCCCACCCGTATTTCAAAAATGAGCCCCGCTTTTGGCCTCCTTCCTCCAAGGTCTGGAAATAAGCGTTTCAATGAACTCCTGTCAGGAATCTACAGCTCTCTACTAAAATGCTACAGCTATCTATAAGGGCTAGCGTTGAACACACAAAGCAGTTGTGATGAAAGAGAACAGAGTTGCTTAATAGAATGATGATGATGACAATGATATTCATAATAATAATCATAATAATATATTACAGAATAAATCTTATATATTATATATATATATTTATATAGTCTTATTTTAAAAGGTATAATATTTTCATTTCTTTCTGTGAAATAATAAGGATTTTCTTTTCTAATTAACATTTCCGTAAACCACTTGTTTGCGTCAGTGAGTTGTTGATTAGCCTCAATCAACTTCGGTTGGTCAAATCAGTACAAACTTGCTGTGCCATTGCATATTACAGAATAGTAATGGTATGTGGACATGCACCACTTCCACTCTCTCTCTCTCTCTCTCTCTCTCTCTCTCTCTCTCTTCGTCCCTCCGCCTCGCTGTCCGTCCCCTAGGGACGACATCATAGCCGGCCGATCACCATGACGTCCACGACCTCTCCTTTGTGCAGCTCCACGTATTGCTCGGTTTTAGGCGGCAGCATCAGCAGGCCGTTGGCACTGCGCATACTCATTAACCGACTGCTCATCTGATTCCCTACAGAGAGATGGAGAGAGAGAGAGAGAGAGAGAGAGAGAGAATAAAAGAGGGAAAGATGGAGAGAGATGCACAGATGGAGAGAGAAGCACACCAAATTTTGATCATATGATTAAATGCAACTTGATGAGATGCAACTTAGTTTGTCATGTCTTCTACTACTGTGAATAATTGAAACAACAAACAAAAATGCAGGGTCAAAAATAAGTCCTAAACCATTTTTTTGGTGTCCTAAAGTTGTCATTGTCACACACTGTGTGCACATACTGTACGTGCAGCACACGGCGTGCCCAGCCACAGATGGCAGGGTGAAGCTGATTGGTGCAACAGACGCTTCAGTTAAAGTCTTGTGGTGCCAGTACCTGTGCTTTGTGCCCATGGCAAAGGCTCCTGATGGTGCCACGTGAGTATGCAGCGGTGATACTCGGGCCGTGGGTCTAACTTCACGTCACACGATAACTAGCAGGGTCACAAGAGGAACGCACACTTATGGAAATGTAAATCATGAGACAATATCACTATAGCAAAAGCCATCAATTAAAAAAGTGGGAATATTCCATGAACTGTAACGAGATTTCATTTCAAGCCCTCAAGGTTTGATTGGTTACCCGAGCTTTGATAATGGTTGGCCGGGGGTCCAGGATTCCTTGCATCTTCCTTAAAGCAGGGATGACAAAGAGATTGCAGGTAACAACGGCTGACACTGGATTACCTGCAGACACAGGGAAAGAAACGAGGGACAGGACAAAGAACAAAAAAAGGCCCTGTTAAAACGAGGAAAAGTGCCAGTGCAATGGACAAGCACCATGTCTGAAGAGCAAGACTGGCAGAATTTGGGTCCATGGGTTTTCCCATGCGGTAAAGGGGCGTTTGGTAACAGGGGCAGGGAGTGTTTTGGGATATGGGTGGGGGGAGGGGAGATGCTGTACCATGCTCTTGGGACAGGTGGAGGAGGACAGGAGAATT
>JASCQY010000036.1:2178621-2196384 GCA_030264315.1 Sardinella tawilis
GGTCCGATATCAAGAGGATGCCAGGGACAGGAAGAGACGAGTGAGTGTGTGTGTGTGTGTGTGTGTGTGTGTGGGGGGGGGGGGGGGGGGGAGAAGGAAGCCAGAGTAGCCTCTGGGTAACGGACACTGTTGATACCAGAACAGCTTTCCCCTCCCACTCCCAACTCCCGCTCCCACCTCAGCTAGCCTGGCCATAGCCTTCCAATGCAATTCCACTCGATTCTCATTCTCTCTACATAGCTCCGTCTGGGTTTTCTTTCCTTGAAGTGGATTCCTCCAGGAGAACTCATCTCCTGGCCAATTAGCTATCAGAGTGAGGCAGCCAAAGAATACTGAAGGCTATCAGTCAAGGGCTGATCCAATCTTTTTGAACATTAACACCTCCAGCAAGAAATTGTTTCTCACTATGTGCAAGTCCAGACCCTCTGTACCAAACAATAGTGTAGAACGAGGGGACATTTGCCTTTTTTGCTCTCAACAGTGCAGCGCTGCCTGGAAGGCCCTGTTGAGGGCAAAAAAACAGATCTAGGGTTAGGGTTAAGGTTAGGATTAGGGTAGAAGGTTCCGTTAAAGGAGAAGTTCGGTGTGAATCAATCCATAGCACTGTTGTTAGAGTTGCAACACAGACCGAGTAATGAGCCAATAATTAATGTTAACTGAATGGGGCATAGCGAAATGAAACTGAAAGTAAGTCACTATGCCCCATTTACTGAGTGTTAGAGTGTTGGTTGTTCACATTCGCCCTATGTTGCATCGATTTTTTTCGTTCCTTTTCCTGTAGACAGCATATAGTGACCTTGAACAACAGGGATATGGATCGATTTGCACCAAACTTTTCCCGAACTTTTCCTTTAAGGGCAAAAAACATCATGGAGCAGAACGAGGGGCTGGTCAAGACCAGGCTAACCCCAGCACAACACTCAGCATTTCCTGCCTGTTGTGCAGTCTGTTGAAATTCCACACTGAAGTAAACACAAAAGGCTTGTCACAAGTGGTCCAGTAAGCCACTGTCCAGACCAAATATTACAACATTACCGTCATGAGTTCGGTTCCAAAGAAGCACGCAGACTGATACAGAACTTGCTGAATAGATATGGTTTGACCACAAACGTAGGCACATTTATAGACTTTAAATGGGAAGTTCAATCAATGTCCTCCCAGAGGACTGATCAACTGGGAACTGCGTATCCCACACGACAAAAGACTCCAAAGTAATAATAACTTCCCAACTTCCCAAACAGCATGAATGAGCTCCGGAAAACCAGTTCATCTTTAGCAAGGCCTGGAAAAAAAAAGAGTCAACCACAACCACAAGCAAGTATTCCCTCTTTCCATGTCACAGAAGATGATTCTGACCCGGGTCAATAACCACCGGCCCTCTGGAGCATCAGCTAGAAGATCCCATTTCTCTGCCCCCCGACCAAGATCATCCCCCATGGACAGATAAATGGGAAACAGCATTCGAGCAGCGTGCAGGGTTTTTTTTTTTTTCTTTTTTTTCTCTCCTTCTCCTCTGTGGCAGCAATATTAACGGATTCCTCCCGTTTCCCTTGAGCACTTTGGGGTTCTTTCTCTAGTGGCTTCCCCCTCTCTGGTGAGCCCAGGGGGCGTGACACATTTCTGGAGCGATGACACTCGTTTTCGGTGTTTTTTTTTCCTCCGCGGTGCTCTACCTCATTAAGGAGGCACAGGAGTGGAATGCCAGAGGAAGAAACTGGGATGCGCCACACTTTTGCTTTACTTTCGTAACTAACCGAGGATTTCACACTTCATCACTTGTGGTTAGGAAACGCGGGAAACAGATTACATTTATTTATCCATTTACTTATTCATTGCTTTCATTTATATTAGATATTAATGGTTTTGTTTTGGAGATGCTGATGGCAAAGAGGACCTCTAAGATCCTAATAAGATAAGATCCATCCAAATCTATCCGCACAGTAAGATGATGCAGCACAGTATCTAGCATGTGTACCTGACAACACTCAATGTGATCATTACAGATTTATTATCATGTGCGCACACACACACACACACACACACACACACACTGTTCTCACACTATGTTCTCTGGCACCCATTCTGTCCCTTCTCTTTGTGTTGTTCTTGCTAATGTTGTTGTTGTTGTTGTTAATGTTTCTGTCATTGTGTTTTCAACAGGCAGCACAAAGGCAACACCTGAGCGAGGCCCCCCTGATCTTGCCTGTGGCTCCCCAGCTGGGTCGCCATGCCGACAGGGAGCACCACTTTGTTCATCTGCAACCTGACCTTTGAAGATCAGGATGAGTTCAATCAACAACAAAAAGCGCAAGGCCAGCGAAGTGGAGGAAATGGTCCCAGTAGTAATGGCTCAGTAATTGTGCCTCCTTCCCCCTCTTGTAATCTCACACAGAGAGAGACTGAGAGAGACATGGAGAGAGAGAAGGGGAGATAGAGAGAGAGAGAGAGGGGGAGAGAGAGAGAGAGAGAGACAAAGAGAGAGAGAGAGAGAGAGAGAGAGAGGGAGAGGGAGCGGAAGAGAGAGAGAGAGATAGATGATCCAGTGACTGAGGAGGTTGGGAGTAGCATCTACTTCAAATGGTCAATCTAGCAGAGTACAAGCCAATGCTATTTTAGTGGCTTTGCTTCCAATGGACACTTGCAGTGTTATAATGCCATAAATGACCACAATCCTCTTTGCTCTGGGCCAGTTGCTGAAGCATTTGTTCCGTGGACAAATCCCTCTTTGTACTCCGTGCAATGACAGAAATGGCCCGCTCAACAACGGCTAATGGCAACAACGATGACCGTGTCATCAAAGCCACTGAAGACGAGGGGAGCGGAACACATTAATGACAACAAGGAAGGAAGGAGGGCCTTACAGGAAGGACTGACTGATATGGCCAGTAAATGGACTGAGAGGAGAGTGAAAGAAGAGTGATAGCAAGAGAGAAAGAGAGAGAGAAGAAATAGGGAGAGAGAGAGAGAAAGACAGATAGAGTGAGACAGGGAGAGAGGGAAAGAGAGAGAGGAAATAGGGGAGGGGAGAGAGACAGAGAGAGAGAGAGATTGAGAGAGAGAAAGAGAGTGTGCAAGAGAGAGAGAGAGAGTGTCTTTATCCTGTCAGGGTTGACCTTTGACCCCTCGTCTTGGGCCCATCTCTGCCCGCACTTGGTGGCGATGAGGGCACGAAGCCGCAGTCAGTCAGCAGCCACCCTCCCGTCACGCCTCGGCGCTCCAAAGATATGAGCCGAGCCCGCTATGGCGGGCAGAGAGAGGAGAGGAGGGGACGGAGACAGAGAGAGACAGACAGAGTATAAAAACGTGGAAGAGAAGAGAAGAGAGAAAGAAAGAGAGAGAGAGAGAGAGACAGAGAGAGAGAAATGGAGAGACAGAGAGAGAGAGAGAGAGACAAAAACCCCTCATTCTCTGCAGTCTCCATGTGGGCTGCTTGACACTCCATCTTCAGCCACAGCTCAGTCAGAGGATGTCGTTACTGAATGGAGCCAATCCCAGACTATCAGTTTCAGACCAGCATGTGTTCACTTCCGCGCCGCCAGACCACCAGGTGTTAGCGTTAGCATAGCGGCTGGTTGACAGGTGAAAAAAAAAAAAAAAAACTGTTACACTGGCAACCCAGCATTTGCATGGGGGTATTACTGTACTGTGGGCATGGGAGGGAGCACATCTGGCAACCCTGAGTTCATAATGTAGCATGTTGCTGTGGGGGAACACCTGCTAGTGGCGCCGTAGCGCCTGACATTAGGAGCAACAGTGCGGTGCTGGGCAATAGCCTCTGTCGCAAACACACACACACACACACACACACACAAAGACCCATCATGTCCAGGCCCTTGCCCTGGACATCATGAGTCAGCATTGGTCAGTGCAATCCAATCAGGCCAATCCCGCAACAGCCTTGCCCACAATCCTCTTAGCTTCCCAAATCCCCCGCTACCTGGGCCCTGCACAACGCAGCCGCCCAAGCCAGCCTTAGAGGTTACACTGTCATGGCCACACACACACACACACACACACGCACACACACTTATATGAGCTTGATATACTGTATAGCAGAATCTGAGACAGGGCTGTGAATAAAGTCATATGTCGCATGCATACGTGAATACACGCACACAAACACGCACACAAACACGCACACAAGCACGCACGCACACGCATGAACGCAAGAGCCTTAGACGGTTAGAGGAAGTGTTTAAGGGGCTGAACCTAAACACTAACTCCAGATAACACAAGGAAAGCTCATTTCCTAGCCAGACATACACACAAATTCCATTACAAATGTGCTGGCTATGTGCAGAGAGAGGGAGGGAGGGAGGGAGCGATGGAGGGAGGGAAAGAAAGAGAGAAGAAGGGAGAGATAGATAGAAACAGAGAGGGAGAGAAAGCGAGGGGGGACAGACGAAGGTAATGAAGGAATAAAAGGCTTGGGGTGGCCATGTGTTGCACAAAATAATGCAGACGTTGTAAGATACGGCGAAGTACCACATTGGTAAAACGGGCAAAAGAAAAGGTTCTCTGCTGATAACAATGCTTGTTGTGCATTACATATTTTTTCCCCTACTCTCTCTGTGTCCCTCTCTTTCTTTGTGTCCCTCCATTCCTCTCTCCTGGGAGGAAGAATAGAGAGGGGGATGGCAGTCCCTGCGAAGCTGGTTGTAGTGCCACAAGGCAGGGGAAGCCACTGAGCATGCAGGAAAACAGCAGATGGGTCAGTGCTTCATACACACCTACACACACACTGGCTTTGGTACACACACACACACACACACACACACACACACACTTTCTGTCTGCACACAAGCGTTCACAAATGTCTCTCTCTTTCACTCTCTCACTCTCTCTCTCTCTCACACACACACACACACACAGACTTTTTCTCTTGGCCACTGTTCCCTTCTCTACCACAAACACACACGCAAACAGACACAAGCTAACTCACTCAACCGCTGTCCTTGTCTCACTCCCTCACACACACACACACACACACACATTCTCACACACTCCCCAACCACACCCTTAGGGAAGAGAAGGAGAGAGAGAAAGAGAGGGAGGGAGGGTCCATGGACAACAAATGCATTCTTGGCCACCTCTCCATCTCTCTCTCTCTCTCTCTCTCTCTCTCTCTCTTTTTCCCCCTCTCTCTATCCCCATCTTCTTTTTGCCTTCCTTTTTCCGCTCTCTTGCTTGGCCAGTCTTTCCTCCCCTTTCAGTGGAGTTCATTGAGTAATGCTTTAGTGGTTCGGGGAGCAGCATGGGGTGGTGGAGGCTTGGCTTGCAGCTAATCCCAAACACACACACACAAATACTAGTATGCACTTATGCTGACAAACACACACACACACACATGCAAACAGCAGGCAGTGGCGGCGCATTCCTCACTGCCTGGGGTCATCTCCTCTGGTTGTTACGGCAACGGCGGGGTCAACGGGACATCTGAGGCGACATGGGAGACTCCTGCTGCCTGTGTGGACTTCTCAAGGGGCATCTCCACAGGACACAGGGCACTACAGGACTCTGTGGCCTGATAAGGCAAAGATTATGTCCCCTGCATCTGACCAGATGTGGGATTTCCACTGATGCTACCCTGCCCTCATTCTCTCTCTCTCTATCTCTGTCTCTCTCTCTCTCTCTGTGTCCCTCTCTCTCTTTCTTTCTCTTTCTTTCTTTCTCCTCCACTTTTGTTCATTCTAACCATTATCGATATGTGACATGGCACCAATATTCTTACAATACAATAGCTTCAACACATGAGACCAACCCAATGACCAAGCAAATTAATATCCTTGAAGAGAGTTTACTCATGTTGTGTGTGATTGTGAGTATGTGTGTGTGTGTGTGTGTGTGTGTGTGTGTGTATTTGACAATGCTTGATATGCTATTCAAAGGCACAACAATACAAGTGCCTTGGTCCTTGTCAGTGGAAGGGCAGTGCATTGAGCTGGGCTCTTTCACAGAGGGCAGTGTGCATGCTGAGATCAGCGCCAGCCTCAGTGAGGGGCTGTCCCTACTTAACCCCCCCCCACGTCACTCACATACTTCACTCTCTGGGGTGGGGGAGGGCCTCCTGCCGTATGTGTGTGTGTGTGTGTTTGTCTTTGTGTGAGTGTCAGTCTGTATTTGTGTGTGTGTGTGTGTGTGTCTGTGTGTGTGTGTGTGTGTGTGTGTGTGTGTGTATGTGTGTGTGAGAATGTGTCTGTATTGGTGTGTCTGTGTGGGTGGGGTGGTGAATGTGTTTGTTTTTACATGTGTGTGTGTGTGTGCTCATGTGTATGAGAGTTAAAGTCACAGAGGAGTCTTTTCCCCTCTGTCTCTTCTTCCCTCTCTCCCTCTCTCTATCTCTCTCCCTCTCTCTATCTCTCTGTCTATGTGTCTCTTCGCATTCCAGTGTTGACAGGTCACATGAGCCCACTCTGCAGTGTGTGT
Source organism: Sardinella tawilis (assembly GCA_030264315.1). Taxonomy (NCBI): domain Eukaryota; kingdom Metazoa; phylum Chordata; class Actinopteri; order Clupeiformes; family Clupeidae; genus Sardinella; species Sardinella tawilis. Next base: position 2,185,048 of record JASCQY010000036.1, read on the forward strand.
GTGTGTGTGTGTGTGTCTGTGTGCAGAGGGCTGGTGGGGAAGAGAGGCGGCTGTGGCTGATCCTGGCACAGTCCCAGGGTAAAACCTGCAACCCCTGCAAGGCCTCCGCGACCCGTAGGGAACCACCATCCCAGCTCCCAGCCCCGGGACATCCAGGACAGGCCACTCACTCCTGCATGCCATTTACATCTGATTAGTGGTGCCAAGAAAGGAAGGACTGTGTGTGTGTGTGTGTGTGTGTGTGTATGGAAGGGCTGGGGGTCAGCTGGGGTTTCCAGATGGTCCCGGGCCTGACCCCTGACCTCTTGCATCACCCTGCTCTCTGTCCACTCTAGTAGCTGCCCAGGCAGACACCACTCCACAGTGCACTATGTGCACGTATATTTATAACGGAGAAAAACATGGACTGGTCAGACTACAGCAGCAATGACAGGGGGCCAAGTGCCAAGGGCACGGCAGACAGGCCTGAGGGAACTTATGTTCTTTCAGAAGGGTGTCATTACAGTGGAAACATTTTTCTTTGAGTATGACTCTGACCATAACTTTCATGATGGAAAACAAACATCTTGACATCAAAAGAAGCAGAATATAGGCTTCAGTTACTGCCACCATCATGTTGCACAAGGGGACAGTGAGTAAGAGGTCTGAAAAATATTTCATCCATTTTTTTTTGTGAAGATGACATTACATTGTAATAAACTGTATTTCAGGCTTTGGTCCCATATGGACAGAACTGAGAGTTGGATTGAATATCCAAGTATATGCGAGGACTATATGCTGCTACTACTTGTAACATTTCTGGCAGCCTCCTGTCAAATTTCAATCATCTGCAGAAAATGAGAAATCGCTGTCTGCAGTCACAGAAAAAAACTATGGCAAAGTCCATTTACACACACATGCATTTAAATTCATATGTATGAGCATGCAGCACATGTCTAAGTCTTGCAGGAGAAATCCCATGAGATAAGACCAAAAATTGTGTGAAGCTTTGAAACACAGAGGGAGAGAGAGAGAGAGAGAGAGAGAGAGAGAGAGAGAGAGATGATATACAGAGACTCTAAAAACGTACTGACTATATAGAGAAAGCATGAGAAGTATAGTGGATGAGAGAAAAAAGGAAACAGAGGGAAGCAGAGAAAGAGTGCAGAAGAAGATAGACAAAGACAGACAGAGGTAGGATAGATAGAGAGAGATAGAGGAGAGAGTGAGAGAGACGGAGATAGGACAGATAGCTAGAGAGAGAGATAGAGGAGAGAGAGAGGAGAGAGTGAGAGATAGATAGATAGAGAGATAGAGGAGAGAGTGAGAGAGAGATAGATAGATAGATAGATAGATAGATAGATAGATAGATAGATAGACAGAGAGAGAGAGATAGAGGAGAGAGAGAGAGGGAGGAAGATAGAGAGGGCGTTCATCATGAGGAGAGCTTGCTGCGCTGCCATTAGGCCTCCTGCCAGAGATCCAGTCAGTGCGATTAGCCCTCCCCTCCGTCTCTACTCACTCCATCATCCATCACTCCTTCCATCTCTCTCTCTCTCTCTCTCCCCCTCCCTGCCCACTCCCTCTCTCCATCTCTCCAGACCCAGCTCTGCCTCCTTGCTTTTGCTACCACCCATAACCAACATGCCATGGAGTCACCTGTTGGAAGGAGTCTCCATCTGTTTTGGAGGGAAATGCAAAGCTGCATTGCCCACACGGATGTTAACCTCAATCTGCAACTCTGTCCCCTCCCACTGACCAAATCACCATGGCAACTCGCCTAAAGCAATCACCATCTGATTCTGGTGAAGGAGAGGAGGACGAATGGAAAAGAAACAAAGATTTCCGTCTGTGTATCTGCATGTGTGTGTGTGTGCGCGAACGCATCTTGATGGGTGGGGGGTTTGTGGATGTTACATGCCTCGACTACACTGCATCTGCATTGTCAAGCTAATTGCTTACTCCTGTAATATCATGGAACAAGGAAATAGCCATTCAGTTATCGTTAGGCTATATGCAATTTCTGGGAACAGACATATGTCCACATTCCTCTCTGACTATACCAGACTTTACCTATAAACCCTTAGAGGTAGAGTCAAAAGGTGATGTTACATGGAGCAACTTTTTGAGCAATCTTGCTAGACTATCACCAGGATAGTTCCATTGTTTTGTGATTAGATGACCATGAGAGTTAACATGACTAATGCCAGAAAAAATCAAACAGGAATGTGCCTGAACAAGAACACTCAGGAACATTGCCCAGCAACATTGCTCAAACAATTCCTTCTATTTAAGAGATCAAAGTTCTACCTGTAAAGAAATCCCCCTACGTTAGCTCAAGGCAGGGCAGGAGTTCTAGTGAAAGAACATGTGGTCTGAGTAATGGTTAACAAACACTGAAGCTTGTCTGATAAACTGCATTTACACCTATGACACAGAGTGATCGAAAGATAATGAGACCGGAGCGCCCAGCTGAAAGGGAAAAAACAATAGCCTATGGGCGATCAACTCCCCATTCGTTTATGTGTAGGCCCTACTTATCACAGCCTACTTACTGACAACTCACACCTGGCCTGATTAATAGTAGTGGACAGAGTGGACCAGTTACGGACTCGTCAGCAAATAGGTATATTGCTTGGCCTGCTACCCTGTTTACAGATTTCAGTTGAGTTTTAGAAATGGCGAGTAACCAAGGGAAATCGTCTCAAAGGAAGGATACCTGAATTAACCGAGAGGCAAGCGACAGCACGGAGGTGGTACAGCATTTCATAATCCCATAGCACACTAGTAGTGGCCCGCAATAGGCCTACGATCCAACAAAAAATCGTTTAATTGCGCATACCCCCTGAGTTTAATTTGCAGCACTGTCCACTTACAAAGGTTATTGATGAGATAAAATCAATACAACGAACACGAAATCCCAGTGCGCCGATGCAGCCATTGCCCGCACATTTGTGCGGCTAGAAGGGACACAAATGTCCGCTGACAAAGAAGTTCATGAAATATTCAAATGCGAGAGTGGCTATGCTTTGAGACGTCAATATTCACTGCATAAAGTAGGCTAGCAAATCAGTCATCACTCCAACAATAAAGCAGCCTATTATTAAAAGGGTGTGCCTGCGGACGGGGACCACTGATGGAGGAGGTACTTAATTAACAAATTAGAGCAGCTCTGTTACATCATGCCGAATTTGAGATGATTGTCAGAGGTGTGTGGAGGAGTCTCGTTATTCTGAGAGAAAGTCGCCATGATTGCTCAGGAACAGTAAAGTATAATAGCAGCAATCATAGAATGTAATTGGAGATCACCACAAAGAGACAAAATGGTTTGGTTTCACCCAACGTAATGATACAGCACCAGAGATGAAATTCGGTGGTAGTATGGGCCCGTTAACCATTCAGGCCCGTGCAAGTGGGCAGCAACGATTAGACTATAAACTGTGATTGTTTCTGGTTATCAGTGTACCCCATTCGTCACCATGTCTCGGGAATCGATTCTCTGTAATCTAATGTGGTTTCATAGGCCAGAACAGGACTTTAGAGCATTTGCCCCAAGTGTGCAAACTCCATGAGATATTCACTGTGGCTAAACTACTTCAATCAGACTAGATTACTGTATCAAAATCACAGATCACAGATGCCTATGCTGTTTCAACAACTATTACCATCCCGGAGACGAATATGTATACAGAACACAACACATCTTATTTGTTGGTTACCGACTAACACTTGACTCGTGACCTCAAGTGGCAGTAGCTTAACCAACAGCAGCGCTCTCTGCATAAAGCCTTCACAGCGCGATACAGAATCAAAGCTTACTTATCCGTCAGCAGGTCACATTAAAAACATAAGCCTCAATCTCTGACTGGACGCAAAAGACAGTGCCTATCCATGCACTTTGTTAGAAGAGTCCAATTCGACCTACTTCAGTAGTCTCAACGTAATGCTTTGGTATAGTGAGCCCTGATTTGAGCTGTACACAGACCTGTTTCATATCAAGGCTACAGCAGTCTGATTTACATGCTGTTCACTGTACCGCTAGCCCATAAGATATGGTACCTGACTATTTTAATGTAAAGAGTGGATGTCCACTTTGGTCACATTAGCGGAAAGCCTCATTCTTGTTCACCAGGGATCATTCACAGAGGAAAAGTAGCCATGAGATGGAGAGGTATAAAGCCTATAGCTTGCTCTATAGCCACATTCTTTCGAGTCACCTTAAACAATTGCATGGCGATACTGCCTGGTTCAATCGTGTGCACACAGCCAACCTCAGCTCTATTTACTGCCCGTGTTGGAGCAGGGAGACAACATAATTTCTAACGGAACTGCCAATGCCGCTAGATCGCTGAGCTCTGTCCGCTATTCAGTCTCGTTTCAGTAGCAGTCCAGATAGCTAGCAACAGGCCAGGATGGAGAGGGCTTGCAAACGAAACAAACATCGTCCTCGACATTGCCTCGGACAACCGAGGAAGAATATAGCCTTACCTATTTTTTGGCACTAAAAATCCGAGAATCTTGCGGGAATGTCTTCGGGGCGACAGAGATGCTTCAGAGGTTAGGATCTGTCGAAGCGCAAGGCGGAAACAGGAACTGTGGATACCACTGTCTGAATACTCTCTGCTGCCTAGCTTCAGAGTAGGCTCGGGGCTGACACGGGGGCTGCATTGCGCATGCTTGTGTCAGATCGCGGTGATACAAACGTTTCGCTACAACAGTAAAAGGCAGTGACAAGCAGATTTCAGAGCATCATTGCACACAAGTGACTGGACAGACATTCATTCTGAAATGTACAGATGACAAAGACCCCATTATGTAGTTATGATTAATGACATACTTTTGAATGATGTGATTTCACATTATGAACTCGGTTGATGAGTCATTTTCAGAGCAGCGTGGAAAATGCTTAATTCTTGATTCTTGAATTATTAGTTCTTTGTTATGATCACTGATACATTTGAATGCACCCCTCTCTCTCTCTCTCTCTCTCTCTCTCTCTCTCTCTCTCTCTCTCTCTCTCTCTACAGTTCCTCTAGGAAAATCCAATAAAAATAGGCACAAGAAAAATGCAACGCTGATCAACTCTTAAACCTATTAAAAAAATCATTACTAAAACACACTGTTTGCAATTTGTGTCACAATTTATTAAATTGCAATTTGCAAAAAAAATTGCAAACTGGCTACAAAAGGTGCAGAACATCACAGGAACAATTGTCGCTCTGTTGGTTCCACCCAGTGGCAGAGAGATAGCAGTGCAACCTCGCCCGGTTTTGCGGGCGAGTGAAATTATCCGCTGCAATGCATAACGTGAAACCAGGTGGAGGATGCAATGTCTGTTTCGTGATTTTAGAGAACCTGGGAAAATATGTGCTGCCGTGTGCGCTATTCATTGAAAGCCTGCAGGTCTATAATAGGCTATAGTCTATGCAGCAGGCGGAATAGGATGAAAATCAACGAATACTGTAGGTCTCCGAAAAAGGCCATAATCAAAAAGTTGATGTGCTAATTTAGCTTTTCTGAGAAAGTCCACTTCTTTGAGTTTTAAAAACAATGACAGAAATAATTTAAAGATATTAGGCTATTATGTTACATTATAGTAGGCCTATATGAAATAAATTAAAATAAATAAATAAAAAAATGAAATATATACATTTCATACATATATATATATATTTTAATCTAATAATAGCTTTACCCGCAGAATTTGCATTCTTCTTGAGCAGGATAGTCTAGTTCTATGCCCCACAAAGTTTGGCCACAAACTCTACCAGTCTGGTGCTACTTTGTAGCAACCAGGTTGCAACCATAGACAGTAGGTTGCAACCACTGAGTAGCAAGTGATACAAAATAACAAGCTCTGCCGGAGGTTGCCTTCAGCGCAGGCGCAGAGTATCCATAGTTCCATAGCAACCACGAAGGAAAACATGGTGAGTACCAAACGTTATACACATTTTTGCTTCGGACTTTACTGACAGTATATACTATTGTAATAACGATTTCTGAAAGCACGCAGTAAATATGGGCATTCTTGTGTACATCCCTGTTTATAACACTGACATTACTGAACGCCTCGAACATAGGCGTTGTCATTTATTCGTGTGTAGCCTAGCAGCAGCACCATGTAACATTTAGCTTAGCACTGGCCTGCTATGATAAGTGTCTCTGATGCTAACTTATCTTCTGCATTAGCGGTGTTTCTAGCATGGGTTCTAAAAAGGGGACTTTTGTGAGCTGGTAAGGTATATTTCTAGAAATATCAAGTGTAGTGTTATGCTGGTCGCATGCCGTATGCAACGATGTAGGCTGCATAGGAGAGCTCAACGTCTTGATAGTCGGTCAGCGCCTTGATAGGATAATAAAATTAGCAAGACAGTCAAGCTACATTCAACACAGGTACTCGTCATTTGGTGACAGCTTGGTGATGCGCCTGTAACCTGCAAGTCTGTAGAAATCGAGATGTCTTTTGCAAAGCCTTCTGTTATGTTAGTTAGCCATGATATAACTCTCAGCTTGCCAAGCTAGCCTAATTGGTCAGATGATCAAATGTGATGTTGAATCCAAGTCAGTTAAAGTGAGTTAAATTAGTTGGTAAAACATACATTGGATGGCATCCATGTGCTCGAGGGACATTAAATGTACAGGGAAGTGAATGCATAACATCTATCTATCTATCTATCTATCTATCTATCTATCTATCTATCTATCTATCTATCTATCTAGCAGATCTATTTCATTGTTTGTCACGTCTTTTACATGACATTTCAGCATATGGACTTGTGAACCTTATTGCAAAATTTGGTTGTGATTGTAGTCTAATGCATTTTGTTTTACCTACTGACACCTCCATTTTCTTCAGGCCAAAGCAACAACGATAAAAGAGGCGTTAGTAAAATGGGTAGGTTGGCTTTATGTGTTTCAAACTAAACTTTACTTCATTGCTTCATCTGTGGAGGCTACTCTTGACTGTGCATTGATTGCTAAATGTCTTTTCTTTGAGAGATTGTTTCAGATATCCTCCTTTTTATGTTTTTACTCTTGGCTTTTGCCTTATTGTAGTCTTTGTACTGCTTACCCATACTTACAGACACCTATGTTGAATTTGTACATCTCTTGTCAGGAGGAGAAATCTGGAGAGAAAGTTGGTGAGGCCAAAGCAGTCAAGCTGTATGGACAGATCCCACCCATTGAGAAGATGGATGCCTCCCTCTCCACGCTCACCAACTGCGAGTAAGGGCAGATGACTCATCATTCAGCTAATGGCATTTTTATGTTTGTCATATTTTATCTAAAACATTGATGCACTGTTACTGTAAGCCGGTAATAACATTGTAATGCTGTAACATGTGCAGCTAACTCTGTTTATTATTACTATGATGATGTTGATTGATGTAAATAATTGTGATGATGATGAGGATGATGACGATAGTGAATGATGATTGTTATTGCCTTTTGTGGTTTCACCAGGAGGTTATCATTGTCTACAAATTGTATTGAGAAAATTGCCAATTTGAATGGCCTAAGTGAGTATACATGTATATTTAATGTTTGTAGTATAATTTGTATAGTGTAATGGACCCATATATGTGTGTGTGTGTGTGTGTGTGTGTGTGTGTGTGCATATACAGTATATATATATAAAAAAAACTCTGCTTTGTCTCCAGAAAACCTTAAAATCTTATCCTTGGGACGCAACAATATCAAAAACCTAAATGGACTGGTAAGTGACCTGACTGGGAGCAGCAGTATATAGGCTCAGATTACCCCAAGAGTCAAGTTTTGAGTCTCACTCAGGTGTATTGCGCCCTCTGCAGGAGGCTGTGGGAGACACACTTGAGGAGCTGTGGATATCCTATAACCTCATAGAAAAGCTCAAAGGAATCCATGTAATGAAAAAGCTGCAAGTCTTGTACATGTCCAACAACCTTGTCAAGGAGTGGGGTGAGCATTGACTGTATGGAATCATTGACTGTATGGAATCAAGCTCTTTTCTCATGCTTTTAAGAGTATTTGATGCCCCTGTTGCTCTTGGGTGCTCCTTGCTGTAAGATGCCTAGAGACAATGCTATTGTTAAAGTCGCTGCATAAATAAAGTTGAATTCAATTTGAGAATTTAATGGATGTTAGAGGTGATAGTGAAATACTATATTGAAATTAATGTTAAATTTCAATTAAACGAGTTATCCGGAGTGAATTAAACCGAAGCCCTGCTCTGTGAGGCTGGAAAGTGCTGTTGATAGGTATCAGAATGACAGCAGTACACTGTAGGTACAACGTAGACTGAATTCGCAAACAGGCCGCTACCGCTAACTGATTAGGGCATGTTTCGTTTTCATATACCCTATTCCCATATCAGTTAGTGGTAGCGGCCAGTTCGCGAATTCGGTCCACATTGTCCTTACTGCTGTCGTTCTGATACTTATCAAAAGCACTCGGCAGCCTCAGACAACGGGACTTTGTTTTGATTCACTCCTGATAACTCCTTTAATGTGATGGTATCAATGCACATTACATTAACATACACAGAAACATTTAAAAGTTTAATTATATAGCCTAAAGGGCACTCAATCTAGTTTCTTCTCATCAGAGTCCTGAGTTTGAGTGTGCTGTGTAGCCTGGTGTCAGTATGGAGCTAAATATGAGCTGTGAATCTTTCCAGGGGAGTTTCTGAAGCTGGCAGACCTTCCAGAGCTTGTGGACCTGGTGTTTGTGGGAAACCCTCTGGAGGAGAAGCACTCGCTAGAAGGAAACTGGGTGGAGGAGGCCACCAAGAGGCTTCCTAAGCTCAAGAAACTTGATGGTAAGAAACCTTATTGTGAGACTTGGTGGATGTGCTGCTAATATGATGAAACAACTTAGAGTATGCTTCCCATTGTTGCCATACTACATACCTGTGCGGTAAATGTGAGGTGGTGGTGGCGGCACAGCGGTTTATGACCCTGGCTAGTAGCCTAGAGATTGAGCAAGGCACTCTACCCTAAGCTGCTCTAGGGGAGACTGGCCCTGATGGAATTGATAGTTGACACATGTAAGTCGCTTTGGATGAAAGCGTCTGCTAAATGCATACATGTAAATGTGATCAAACCAGAAATGTGGATTGTATTTGTAAATGTGTTGTATTGTACTGTACGAGTTGTGTTTTTGGTGTGTCAATCAGTGAAACGAGTTTCAGGTGCTCGAGCTCTCTGTGTGAATGAAGTGTTTGACAGACAAGTGAGCATGAAAAGTGAAAGAGGAAAAAGAGAATAGAGAAAGATTTCCTTTTATTTCCGTTGTGTGTTCCTCCACAGGGAATCCAGTAATCAAGCAGGTGGACGACGAGGGAGAAGGAGAGAGTTAATGCAGTCGCTCAGATTTACCAGTTTCTGTTTACATAGTTGTTTATTTAAATTGGTCCAGCACCAGCACGTTTGTGATTAAAACATGCAATACTGACAATACAATCATTTTTATACTATGGATGTTAGTTACTTGAAATGCATTGGCATTATTTCTGTTATGTCTGGAGTTTTTAATGGCGTCTTAAAAATGTCACTGCGGTTGTATGGTACGTCCTTAGACAGTGGCACCGTTCTGAAGGGAGGAAGAATACGAAAACAACCACCATTCCCATGTGGCAGACTACATGTGGATGTGCTACTCTGGGGCTTTAAGAAGGGTGTACGAGCTGTCGCTGTCGAGTTTGTAGAACGCATGACAATTACTGGGAGAGGCAAGCTCTCCGTCACCCGTTGGTCCTGTCAGAGGAGCGAATCCAAATGCTTTGCCCATCCATTCCAGGCTGAAGCAGCCGCCCATTATTTACACTGTGACATAATGGTGCTCCAGGCTTCTATGCGGTTTGTAGCAACATGAGCTATGTAGGCACATATGAGAGTGAGAAATGTTCTCACTGATGCACAGACACTGCATAGCAGACTGTGTTACTCCCCTTCATGACACTGTTGCATAGAACACGGCACATCCTGACCGTTGGATACGGAATGCTGAAAAGCACGAGGCCAAAGGGGAACTTGTATGCTTACGAATACTATTTTTTTCCGTCTGCATGTCCGCACTGCGATGATTTTAATAATATTGTTGTAACAGCACAAAAAGTACGATTACACATTCTGAAGTACTATTCCCTAGCATGAATAGGAACCACAGCACACAAAATGGAAATTAAATTACATGAAGAATATGTGTATCTTGTATGTTGAAATAATACATGAATGTTTTATAAGATTTTTTTTTTTTTACTTTTGTTGTAAATTATTAGGCATGTTTATATAAATTAATATACTGAGATGTTTTATAATATTACTGACAGAACATGAGTTCATTTCATTAAAGATTACTGAAATTGTATTTTGCCTCTGCGGGTATATTTTTCCCCCACACAGAATTTGTCATGTATTTTCTTATCTTGAGCACAATGTAGGCCTACCACAATTTCCTGTGACAGATACTTGCTGTCAGGTACAGGTACCACCCCATACTGTCACCAGTACCAACAAACTGGATGAGTTGAACAGTTTTACCTCCTGACTCAAACAACTGCCTAAGGACATCAGCAAATAGAGACACATTTCGCTTGTTACAGTAAGTGCACCTGCAGTATAATGTGTGGCGGTGACAAGATGCCTGTGATAAGTGTAGCCTAAGTTTGTTTGGGAGGTTTTGTACTGACTGAAAACAATATTCCATCATGGATAATAAAGACTTAGTTGTCTGTATAGTATTCAGGGGCCTATATCTCACTGAGGAGACAGAATAGAAAACCATTTTGTGCATGCATGGCCAAAGAGCTATCATGGATATATGAGGCATCATTGTGCCCTTCTTCATATGGAAATCTAAAACATTTAGTTGCTTGAATATACAGATCTGGGCGTTCCTCACTGCATTGTACTGCGTAGACCATATTCTTGAGGTTGTCCCTTGGAGTTTTGTCCTTGGGTTGAACCAGTCTCTGTCTGAGTATGTTTCCAGGTTTGACGTAAACTTGGATGTTGTGTTTGCTGAAGATTCTCCTTAGTTTCTCAGATAACCCAGATACATAGGGGACCACTTTGTGTTTCCTTCTGTTGTTTTTCTTTGTGTTTGTGGTAGTTTGGAGGAATGCCCAGAGTAAGGAATGACCAGATCTGTATATTGGAGAAACAACAGCAGTGTTGGGGAGTAACGAATTACATGTAACAAAATTACGTAATTTAATTACAAAATAAATGTAACAGTAATTAGTTACATTACTAAAAACATGTAATTAAATTACTTTGGAACTTACTTAACTTACTTAAATTACTTTGGAAAATACTCAGAATTACAATTTCAGTTACATCTGAACAGCTTCTGCAAAAAATATTGGCTATAAATTTA
>JASCQY010000036.1:2196484-2207207 GCA_030264315.1 Sardinella tawilis
ACTACTATTACATTTTAGATAGGGTAACTTGTAATTGTAACGCATTACATTTCCAAAGTAACTTCCCCAACACTGAACAACAGTAACCAACCACTCCACAAACACATGTAGCAACACAGGAGACCGGCTTCAACAGGACTTCAGCGGTATATCTACACCTAGGAGAAGGGGTACTCCTTCGAAGACACTGAGGTGTACAGTACATCTTAGACAAGGAATACAGTAGTAGATGGTATGAGAGAGGAGTGAAGGAGGCTATTTATTCCCATCTGGAGCAACCAATTTTGAGAGGAGTGGGGCTACATCATCTATCTGCTACTGTACTTAGCATTCTGCCATTAGGTGCCATTTCAGGATGTTTAGCTGCTCATCATGAATCAGAACAAACAAGTGATGTCAAATAAAACAAAACTATTGTAGTTCATTGTGGTTGCTAAAGAGGGCGCCATTTATCCAAAAAGACCATTTCAATGCACAGCCTAAATATAAGGTTTCAAAGGGCCCATTTCACAGCAGACACTTTTTTCAAGAGGTTGCAGGATAAGAACTGATGTAATTAATGATATCCAATAAGGATCTGATTCTGCTACACTGAATTGGAATCCTGTTGTTTTGGTTGCCATTGAAAGGATCCCTGGCTAGGACATGTTGGCCTTATTAGACTGACATGGTATCATGACATGGCATCAGATATGATATAATTTAAAAACACTCAAAATGCTGTCTTTCTTATTAAAGTTTTTAGAAAATTGCATTTGCAGAGCACGAAAGCTGCCATTACATTTACTTCTGAATGCTGTGTGGGCAAAAAGTGACATAAAATGGTTGCTATTGATAGTGTCTATATTGTACAGCAACAGCTTAATTGCTGCACCTAGATTTGGATGCAACCAGGTGATGTCACTTTTTACAACAGGCATCTTACAAGTGAGATGATAGGCCTATACTAATCTTTTAAGAAAAACATTTTGAGTGTTTCAAAATCATGTTTATGTAGCTATAGCTGAAGCCACGCTCAATCTTATTTTCTTAACCCCAAATTGCTCCCAGTGGTCAAAATACATTTTCTTCAATAGGCTATAGGCCTACACACAATCAGGTCCCCATGGAATGGTCAGTGGCACAGATATACTGTCATAATGTAGGCTATCCTAGACATCAATAGGCTAGGGCTACTATATTGCAAGTAGGCTACGTAGGCAGCAGGGAAAAAACTTCCATTCCTGACTAACTTAAGCAATGTGGAAATTATTTTCCAGGGTTATAAACAGAGGGAGCGCCGCCTATCTACAACCTTTATTACTGTCACTAATGGCTCAAATGAGCGCGCGAAGGAAGTGACGAAAGTCCCTCCTACTACTTTCCTTAAACATTCAGCTTTTTTATTGGTAAGCAAACATATCTATCAAGTCCCTCCCCATCGGCCGCCCAATGGAAACCTTTGTTTTCTGTAGGACACGAAGATTTTGCATGCACCATGACAACAACCGGGAATATTAAACCTTTATTCTTGTCACCATGCAGCGAGAAAAGAGTGTAAAAGCAAAAGAGGTAATCGAAGTACTCAGAAAGTTTCTCTGTGCTCTTGATGTGGATTCTGTGCCATGTGCTGAAACTTTCAGACGGGCAAAATTCAACAAACACGATGTGGTAAGTTCACCAATTGCTGTGAAGTTTAACGTTATCTGTCGCCTTCGTCTGCTTCTCCTTGCTTGCCCTCTCTCTCTCTCTCTCTCTCTCTCTCTCTCTCTCTGTTAACGCCACCCTACTACCTCATATATCCAATCTTAAAATAATGTCAACCCTGTTGTATAGTTTAAGGCGTAACTCCTCCAAGCCAGTCATCCAACAGCAAGTATTTGCATAGACACCGAAGCGTAGAAAGTGTTTTTCAAGTCATTGGCCTAACAGAGTATCCATCCAACAGGTGCAGAAAATGTGGGACTTGCTACGTTGCCTTCTCGTGAAAGCCGTAAGATTAGAGTGCAAATGTCAGCACTTAGATCCAGGTATGATTCTACATGTCTTTTTCTTCCCCTCTTTGTAAATACAGTAAATGCGTATAAGCTCTGTTAAAAGTGACAGAGTGCTGTTGCCTTATAACCATGCGGTGTCGTGTCCCTTAGCCTCTTACCTTCGCAGGTGCACCTGGTGGTGATGCGATGCTATTTATAACGCTGTTCTTCACAGGGGCCCAGGCCAGGTTTGTGAGGAGCGCACTGTGGCACTGTGGATACGGTGCCCGTTGGGTAGTTGCCCCGCAGGCTGGCAGTAGCCATAGAGACGCGGTGGGGAGCCGGGAGCTGCTTTTGGCCTTCGGCTGGATGTTGTCGACTGGGAGCCTCTTGGAGTTCCTGCTGGGAGAGAGAGTGCTGCAGATGCAGCCTCTGGCACTGCCTCCTGCACAGGTGAGACCAAGGCCGGCCTTGTGTTCCAGAATGCCCGCATTGCGGTGACTGCTGGCACTGCACATGATATTCATGGAGAATTCTAGAACAATGTGGGATAGAACCTAAGACTGGTTCATTTTTTTCCCATCCAGGAATAGGCCTCTGGGTAAACAAATCCTCTTTTATGTGGGTCTTCGTCCTCATGCTGAGCCCTGATCAGAGAAGAAAGAATCTAGTAGCCTTTAGTGACTGTGTGAGCTCTGATATAGGCTACTGTGCGTTGAATGGTGAAACATATTCATATAACAATATGCTTTTAAATTCGTTTTATTATTTCAGATTTTGTTTTCCTTGGGGTTTAAACACAAGCCTGAACAGTAGGCTACTCTAATCATTGCTAGGAGTGATACTCAAAAACCAATTGCCTACCATTTCATTGTTTTCTGCTGGACCAGAACACATGGAAATGAGGATCCAGCATCTTTAACAGCAGAACAATCCCATTTCTTTACTAAATATTTTTACCTATCATATTACTCACCAAAACAGTCATCAGAAAATCATGTATAATATAGCAAATGGGTGTAATTCTATTATAGACCATTTGGTGGCAGCATTGATTTACAGCTCTGTACTGTCACTTGAGGAAATGTATCAGGGAAACAAAATCTGCATATTGGCCTCAGGGCTTTGGACATTAATAAAGTGTACATTCATGTTTTGATACATCAGCAAAAAACAATCTGGGGCAAATTATCCTTTAAGTTATTGGAAAACGCAACCATACATAATTAAAGTCTAAATATAGCAAAAACTTACATGGACAGGATTGGATGAAGAGCAATTATGTTGCTGTGTGTGTGTGTGTGTGTGTGTGTGTGTGTGTGTGTGTGTGTGTGTGTGTGTGTGTGTGTATGTGTGCTCTCCAGGTGTGCGTTCCTGGAGCTCCCCTGGTGGATTTGTGTGAGGGCGGCGAGGGCAAAGAGTGTGTCGACCGAGACACTGACGAAGACGGAGACCTGCGGCGTTTGCAGTGGGAGTACGGCAAGCTCCGGTACCGCTGGAGAGCCCTCTTAGCCGCCCAGGAAGAGCGGGCCAAACTTATCCACAAGGCAAGTAAAGCTTCTGGGCCCAGCTCTTTAATGTGATACCTTCCTTAGACACGCAGTACCTACATTAGCATATAGGTTCAGTTAATTAGCAGAAGCGCTCATGCAGGGCAGCTTAAAGTGCAGCCAAGTTATTTTTGCACACCCTGGGACACGGGACCTTTTTCGCTGAGATACGTTACGGGGGAAAGTGAAGCCTGGATCTCCCAAGAGAGACAGGGGGGAGAATGAGAGTCCAAATCCCCCAGAGAAGAGTTGCAAACCCGGGACGATAAAAGAAGGGAGGAAACTCCCCTGACAGCTCCATCTGACTGCCATATGGCTAAAGATTGGTGAATAGAGAACACACACACATAAGCATACACACACATAAACACATACTGTACACACACACACACACACACACACTCACTTGCTCTGACATCCACTCTCTATAATGATTCAAAGTGAAGGCCCCGTCCGTCAATCCATTTTTGAGATTAGATGAAAGACATTTGCATCAGGCAAACACCTGAGCTGGATTCTCATGTAAAACCTTCCCCCCCCCATATACCGAAAGCCCCATTTCTAAGATGGCATTTCTCATTTCTCCCCTCATCTCACAGTTAAGCCTACCATTTTTGAGGCTACCGTTGGGTATAGATTCAGTTGCCAGCGTGTTATTTACACATTGAATTCCCCTTTAAAAAGACATCTATGAATGTAAATGGGAGGATGAAAATAAAAGCCATAAGGGTACATAGCTTTACAAGGGGGGCTGTTCTGTAGCTACATGTTGAATGGAAACTAAACTGATTAATCCCTCTTTGGCTGCCTTCAGCCAGCGAATCCAGTTCCAGAAATTGTCAGGCACGTCCTTTTGTCTCCGCCACCAGCCTAGATATGAGGATTTCCGCTCGCATTGGTGGCCCAACTCCCACATATGTTGTTACCCAGCCAACAATCACCTACGGCCAATTAAAGCATGGAAATGGAGGATCTATGCATTTTGGATATGTACACAAGACTACATGTGCACACACTAGTTAGAGCGCGTGTGTGTTTGTGTGTGTGTGTGTATGTATTCATCTTTGTAGATCACTTCAATCAGAAATATTCCAGGGTTTTGTGTGTGTGTGTGTGTGTGTGTGTGTGTGTGTGTGTGTGTGTGCACGTGAGTGTGCGTGTGTGCATGTTTATACGTGTGTGTGTGTGTGTGTGTGTATGCATGTGTGTGTGTGTGGTGGAGAGTCACCACTCGGTTCAGTTCTTGACAGTGGTGATTGGGCCTGATTGAGTGATAAGGGCGCCGTGGAAGGGAGGTTAATCTGGCGCTGTCACTCGGGGCTGGCCAGAGGTGCTGCGTCTGTCTTCACAGACGACTCTCTCCTCAACCCGCCGCTCCCCTCCCCTTCCCTCCCCTACTCTCCCCTTGCCTTCTCTCCTCTCCTCCTCTCCATCTCCTTCTCCTCCTGGGCGCCCAGTCAGGCTGAGTGATTTCACCGCAGCCTCATCCATCCAGCCATCCATCACCGCCCACTGATGAATATGACAGGTTAAAAGCGGCCAGTGTTGGCGAAAGAAAGAACAGAACGGAGAAAAAGAAGGGGTCGGAGGGGTGGGGGGGTGGTGGTGGTGGTGGTGGAGGCAAGGGGGTGGGTTTGGGTCGAAGGACATGGAGCCACCATGAAGTGAATGTCGTTCGACCAACTCCCAAGTAAAACAGTAGCAGGAAAGCAAAGAAAAGTACATTCACCCGGAGCCTGTATCCTCACACACCCCCAGAAAAAAAAGAGGAACTTGTGAAATGGAATCGGACACCAGAGATGGTTTGCGGACATCGTTTTCAAACGGAATTTGGACATGCACATTACATGTGCCCTAGGGCCTACATCCCCTAACAGAATAATGCAGAGAAACAGATAAAATGAATATCAGTAGGAAAAGAAAGTACCCGCAGGATTTCTTTCAGGGGGTTGAGTGGGGGGGGTGGGGGGGTTGTGATGGGGGTGGGACGGGGAAATGGGATCAATTCAGTTGCAGCTGTTTTGTGAAAGGTCCTGCAGGTATCTCGCTTCTGGAGCTGAATAATGCATAAACTCTCTGGTCTCCGCAGGTTCTCTCTGACGTCGGCTCCCAGCCTGTCTCCCCGAGCTCCGAGGCGGTTGGCACCAGCGACGCTAGTCCGCTTAGCAAGGTGAGCGTGCCCGAAAAAAGCACCTCCTGTCAAACTGACAGAGTTTGTTCTCTCCCCCGATAGCGTACCTGTATTCCTGGGGCAGCGTATCTCTGTTCTTTTTTATTTTCTGTTTTTAGCACATAAGTCCCCCCTCCCCACCAAATCTTACCCCACCCCCCCCCCCTCTTTTTTGCCCGTCTTTCAACTGTAACTGGCATTGAATGACAGGCAGCGTATCATAATGCTTTGAAGAGCAGGCGGCTCAATGTTTGAAAGTCAGAGGCCTTGGCACTTCACCTCTCATTTTCTCTCTCTTTCTCTCTCTCTCTCTCTGTTTCATTCTTAGTCTTCCTTCCTTCCTCCTTCTCTCTCTCTCTCTCTCTCTCTCTATTTGCTTCACCTGTTCCCTCCCTCCCTCGTGCAGACGCTGCTTCCCATTCTCTATTCGCACTCCAAACAGGCTCTTTGTTGGGAGTGTTTGTAGCGCTCTGACCTGGCGCAGAAAAAGCGAGTGTGAGAGAAGTGTGAGAGTCGGCTCCTCTGTGCTATTCAGATTGGAGGCAATGAGTGGCACAGAGGCCCATGATGAGACATGTGAGGGATGCGGCGGGAGGTTATTTCTGTCTCTCATAGGCAGAGGAGGAGAAGGAGGCGAGATTGAAACTTGAGTGAGATAAAGAGAGGAAAAGTGTGTAAGACAGAGAGAGAGAGAGAGAGAGAAGTGTGTAAGAGAGAGAGAGAGAGAGAAAGAGAGAGGAAAGAGAGAGAGAGAGAGAAGTGAGTAAGAGAGAGAGAGAGAGAGAGAGGGAAAAGTCTGTAAGAGAGGGAGAGAGAGAGGGAAAAGTGTCTGAGAGAGAGAGGGAAAAGTGTGTTAGAGAGAGAGAGAGAGAGGAGGGAGGAGGAGGAAAGGGGAAGAGGAAAGATTTTGCGCGTCGCTCTGCCCGAGCTGAACTGTTTTCCAAGCCTGTTTGCCACTGTCTTGGGAGAGCGCCGCAGGTAGGGGGTGTGCAAACAGACCGACAGAGATAAATGCCCGGCTCCCTAGCCGGGTGTGTCTAATAGGCTGGGTGCTCCAGGGGGGAGAGGGAAGGGGGGAGGAGGGGGGAGGTCTTGTATCCCCTCAGCCAACCCATCCACAACCTCCCGCCAACCCATCCACAACCTCCCGCCAACCCAATCCTCCCACAGTGCCCTTCAGCTGGCAGAGACGTGAGCCATCACACTGAGTGCCCCCCTCCCCCTCTACCCCCACTGCCCCCCCTTATTCTAAGCCCCTACCCCCGCCCCCGCTCCTCCTAGACTACTGCTCCCCTCTGAGATGTGTCAGCCTCTGAACTATTTTGGTGTGTGTGTGTTTGTGTGTACGTGTATGTGTGTGTCTGTGTCTGTATCTGTGTATGTGTGTGTGTGCGTGTGTGTGTGTGTGTGTGTGTGTGTGCGTGTGTATGGTAGGGTAGGACAGGAGGGTGGCAGGACAACTGCTGAGCCTGCACGGCAAACGGAGCGGAAAAGCAAAACAAATAGGGAGAGGGGGAGCGCTTACAAAGTAACACACACACACACACACACACGTACAAACACACACACACAGTCACAATCACACCTACTTACAAAGCCCAGCGGGCGTCCGTGAGGAAAGACACAAGTGCTGCGCACGCAGTGTCTCGCCGAGCAAGCATGACTGCATGTACACACACACACACACAGACACACACACACACACACACAGAGTCAGTAAGGCATGTATGAAGTGCTACACAATACTGTACTACACAGGTGAACGATGAGGCGCGCAGCAGTCTAGCATCGATGAGCAGACAAGTAGCTCTTTCCTCCTAAAAATGGAAACCGATGGATTTGTGTTGTGGGAACTCAAACATTTGGCATCGTCATGGATTTGTATAGAGATGAATGCACTATGAACAACTAATGCAGCCAAGAAAAAAAATTGGTTGCGTTTTTTTGAAAATGCATTTGTTTGTCAGGACAGGTAGATAACTCAGACGTTTGTGTATTTGTATGCTATTGATTTGTTTTGTCTGGGCATTTTGTTGGCGAGATTAAATCCCTTTGCTTGATTTTATTTGTCTGTCTGTCAGGAGTTGGAGAACACAAAACGACTTAATCACCTGCTGGAGTCCTACCTCCAGTGGAAGGTTCTGGAGCCTTTGTTCTGGCGTTGGATGGTATGTCTGACTTTCTCTCTCTCTCTCCCTCTCTCTCTCTCTTTCTCTCTCTCTCACTCGTTTTCATTATTGTTGAGTCGTGCTCATTACTGAGAGCCTCTCGGATGGATAATTTGGCTACTTGGCATCCGTGCTAATAGGTTTCAATGATTTAGAGGCTGATTGCGTTGGCAGTCACTCACAGGTTTGATGGCCTTTTCAAAAATGCTGCTGTCTAATGCAGTTCTCTGTCAGCAAAAAGGGAATGTGTGTGTGTGTGTGTGTGTGTGTGTGTACAATGCGTGTACAATGGCAGCTTTTAAAGATGTAAGATTCCAGATATGCATAATTTAGTCGGTGGAATGGAGTGGTAGAAGTTACTACTGCTGTGTTACTGATGTGTGTACTGTACACACACACACACACACACACACACACACACACACACACACACACACACACACACACACAGAGACTTACAGACAGAGGGATGCTCTTTCACTCCGAAATTCCCTTTGGCAAGAATCCAATTTGAGATGAAGTTGTAAAGGAGGGCCCATTGTGGGATTTCTCTTTGATTTGGCAGCAAGAGCAGTTCTCACACCTCTTGGAGCCCGGATTAAATAATTAGGGATTGATTACAATGTTAGTAATGCCAGTTACTTTGAATTAAATAGCCACCTGGGGCTTTCTTTTGTTTAGCCTTGTTTTGTCTTCTGTTTTTTTTTCTTTCCTTAAACAACTGTACAAACAAATGCCAGACTCTTAAACAGTGATATTCAGTAAGCTTTCAGCGGAGAGAGAATTACTCGGGGAGTGAGTGAGTGAGTGAGCTCATCGTCCTCCAGAGTGCTACAGACAGCCATCACGTCTGGTGTCGGCCAAGCGCCCGTCCAAACTAAGAGGCCATTAGTTTCCTAATTACACGAGAAAAAGGAAACAGCGCAAATAACGCCAAATAAAAGCTCATTCATCTCCCACAGCCCTAATGTACTCTACAAACCGTTCTATTTCTGTCCCGATTACTTTTTCTTTCTTTCTTTCTTTCTTTCTTTTTTTCTCTTCCATTGAATGACGCATGCAACATGAGCCCAGGTGGTCTAGATTCACAAAGTCTCACAACCTCACAGTGGTCTAGTTTCACAGTCTCACAACCTCACAATGACGCATCTCTCTCTCTCATGCTCTTGCCTTAGTATTTCTGAAGAACAGTCATCAGGAACTGATACCTTAAAAAAAGATTACACAGGGGACAATCATCCAGGGACAATTTTTAAGTTTTTAATCACTTACACAAAAATCACTAATAATAATTCATTAATTAGAATTCACTCCCCCTAATAATAACCCAAAAAGAGCCAGAAAACATTCATCAAATCAGAACAGTCAGACCCTCACAGTCATGTGATGGTCTAACAACATTGCTCAAAAAGTTACTTTATGTACTATTGCCTCAAGATCATCTGTTCAGACCGCCAGGGAGTACACAGCACTGGAATGAAAATCTTGTCCACGGCATTACTTGAGATCCCTCTCCCACCTGGGTTGTGCTAAATGAATGAAGATGTCCATTCAAGTCTCCATAAGCAGTCTGGGTGGTAGGCGGGTGTAACAGGGGGCATCGGGCCGGTCAGGCGTGATACGTCTCGGAGAATCGAGCGGGGGTTGGCGGCTCTATGATGAGTGTTCTCCAGTCGAAAACTAGTGTAAGTGCCTGGTCCATGCAGCGCGGCCGTCCGATGAAAGTCGGGCAAGTCTAGACAGAGAGGGATCGATATCCCCTCCCCGGGAACTGCAATTACACAGGTAGTCTGTCACAGATAGGCTGTGCGGGCTGCACAGTGATTGCACACACAGTAGAGAACATAAAGACACCAGCTCAATCTGTGTATTACATTTGTATGTGTGTCTACACACATACATACACACACACACACACACACACACACACACACATACACATAAACACACACATGCCCATTTGTGATATCTTCGTAGGGAAAAATTTGTAGTTTCTCGTAAAAACAGACATGGGTCTCGACATGGCCCAGTAGGAGGACTAACCTGCCTTGATGAGTTACCACAGGCCAGGACATGATTGCCCTCAATGGTCCACCACTCTGCCAGAAACGCTTTTTTGCATCATCTCTGTCTAATAAACCCCTACAAGTCCCCCAAGCCACTGCCAGAGGCAAGCCTAATCATCCACTCTGCCAAAAAGAGACCCAACTCACTCTTCAATTTTTTGCCAAATAGTGATCTTCCACACTGCCTCACTGACATTATACCACAGCTATTACACCAAATAATGACTTTGCTTAATATTAATCCTACACTCTTATGGCCAAAGTAATGAGTCTTGGAGAGATCCCACTGCCAAATTATACATGACTAAATAGGTTCTGCCAGATCATTGAATTATGAGCGTTATTAGCAACAATTATCGGCATTAAACTTTGTCATAATGGACTTAATTAATAAGGCCTGGCACAGATGGTCAGGAGCAGACAGTGACACTCTATTACTTAAAGGTGAACTATGAAATCCTGCATGATTTCACCTCTGTTGATGTGCCACATAAACACCACAATATCAAACAAAACGCTACTCTCAAATTCACGCTATTAAATTAACTCACTGCCCCCCACCCATATGTGCATGCTCACTGACCCCCACGCCCTCCCCTAACCATCTTGTTGGTGTTTGGCTGAAACGTGGCTTGTTATGTTTTGGTACACAGCCTGTTCCACTAGTGGTTGTTTGACATTTACAACCCCGGTGTTGTGGGTTTTTTCACAATGTATTCAGGGGGCAGGCAGCAAGCATATTAAAGGAATACGCCGGCGCGCCCAAACCTAACATTCCAGTGGAAGCAGTGGTCGAGTACAAGGAGCTGACAAA
>JASCQY010000036.1:2220379-2225379 GCA_030264315.1 Sardinella tawilis
AATACATTGAAATGAATGGGCTATTTTTTTTTAGAATGTTTGCTGTGTTGCCGTGTTTGGTGTAGCCAGTTCCATTGCTTATAGTGGAAGCTAATTGTTACGGCAGATACGTCTTTGACATAACGCATCCAGTGTAGCCCTTGGGTAAACCTTCAGCCTCAATTCCTCACAGGAGACTGATTAGAACATTGAATAAAATGTGACCGACCGTCAGAGGCCAAATTTTATATGCCTGTCCAACACTCTTTTAGGTGAAGAGCTCACACTGTGAAGTTTATGTAGCTGCAATCACATCAATTTGAGTTGGTTATGCTTCTCTATTTCAATAATCTTACATGATTTCATATTGTGAGACTGTTCACCTATGAGCACTGTTCACCGATTGGAAGCAGAAATAAAATAACTAATGCCGTATGATATGCTCTTAGAATATTTTGATTAATAATATTTACCCTTTCTTCTAAAACGGTACTAGAAAAAAGTCATTATGATGATATTGAAAACATCGATAGAGACCTTTGCATATCAGCATAAGTCATCAGATTCCCATATTTATTTCATTTTCATCTAATTTTAGCTATCTGAGAGCTACCATATTTATGAAATTCAAACCTCATGATATTAAAGTCTTGGATGTGAATCCATTATTTATTACGTTGACTTTCCTGTTGGTGAACTTCATGCAGCATGCAGTATCAGGACCGGTTTGGCTCGAACACAGACGGGGATCAGCATCTTCTGACAGGAAACACACACACACACACCACACACACACACACATGCACACTCACACACCTTGACAGGACCACACTGAAAAGTCCTGTATCCAGGTCCCTGAACGTCAGCTGGCACAGACTGTGAAGGAAAGCTTGCTGCAAACAGCAGATACTCTCAGACATCGGATTTAACATCTACACCTAGGGGGGCATATTCAGGGCATACTGAAAAACTTTTTCTGTCAGGCTCAATGAAGTAACCATTGTAAAACCACATAATGGCCAATAAACACTGAAATGCATGATTTTCCACATTCTTGTGTAAGAATTAGTGAAAGACGCACCAGGCCATGTTTTTAGGTTAATCTACCAGCTTCCTAGCACTTCAGTGACTCAATGGCTCATGATGGGGTGAATGAAGGGTCTCGCAACCAACTCTAGTATAAATTCTGTGGTTATTATTACACTTGCAGGATCTTATTTTTTGTTATTCACATTTTTTTATTTTCAAATAAAAACACTTTTGCACAAAAAATAAATAAAAATAAAACACAAAACATCAACAACACAAACAAAACAAATCACAAAAGAAAAAAAAAAAAAAACATAAGATTACAGTCACCCCTCTCCCTGACACACATCCCAATATGCCTAATCATTATCTTTGTCACAGATCCCCTCTATATATGCTAGGAAACTTCCCCAAATATCACTGAATTTCGACACTGAGTCTTTTACCTTGGCAAGCATTAATTCATAAGATGCTGTATTTGTCATGAGCTGCATCCAATCTTTGTGACATGGCATTATTGTGCTTTTCCACTGCCTTAGGATTATTCTTGCTGCATTAAGAAAGCCTGCCATCGCCCAAACTGTCCCTTAGTTATTCCAGGTGTTAGCACAGTTTTATCACCAAGTAGGCAACGGCTGGGTGAATTTGGCAAAGATTGCTCCAGCCACTCCTCTATAATCTTAATTACCTGATCCCAAAAAGGAGAAACCAGTCGACATTCCCATGTAAGATGTAGGAAAGTACCCATGGAGCCCTTACTTTTCCAACACTCATCACTCTGAATTAAACCAAGCCTTTTAAATGGCTAGCCAGTGTTAAACAAAATGGAAATGGAATGAAAACTAAATGTCAGTCAACCGAAACGTCAGTCAGTATAATGCTATTATCATGGCAGGTTCCAATCCTTTGTTTACAAACAAATCCACATGGTTGGCAGAATGTACTGTAGTGAATGTACGGTAGTCTGTAAGTTGTTGCTATTTTCCCCCCAAAAATCAGCAGCTGTTGGGGGAACTCTGGAGGTAAATAACGCAGGCTGGTTTTGAGAAATTTGAGTCTGCAATTGGCCTAGCCTTCCAGTCCTCTCCTCTAATTCTCTTCCACTGCTGCTTTCCAGACCCACACTGACTAAAAAAGGAATGGAAAATGTCCAGTTAGAAAAACAACATGTTTGGATACATAAAGCACCTGGTCACAACACTGTCCCAGCTGAGTACCTGAGCTCGCTCGCTCTCTCTCTCTCTCTCTCCCTCTCTCTCTCCATCTGTTCCTTAGGCAGTTCTGGGAGTCAGGCCTGCATATCTCAACAGTTAAAAAAAACAACCACAGAAAAAAAACAACAAAAAAAAAAACAGTATACTCACAAAATATCCAAAAACAAAGGTGCCAGGTCCTGTCTGCTCAAGCCAGCTGGGCAAAGAATCTCAGCTCTCCACTGCAAGCAAGCAAGCACAGCCAGAGCCAGAGTTCTAAGAGTCTGGCTTCAAGGGACAACCAGCCAACACTTTGGCCCACTAGAAACTCCCAGGCACTCCAGAACTTGCCCACTTTTGATATAATATTAACCACTAGAGAATGGCAAGGAAACTGCTGCATGGGACACATCATGGCAGCAAAGCCAAAAGCGCTGAGTGTTTGCACTCAGCAACTGATCTGTGATCTGTTGAGTTATGATTTCTAGAGTGACACCCTCCTTAAGCATTTGGAAAAGAAACGAGTCAGTGACTGTCCATATTACTGGCTGACATGGTGTCAGAGCCTCCTTCTAAGGCAAGACTGTTTTATTTATTTATTTATTTCAATATTTTTTTGTGCTCCGAGGCACCCGATGGGCAGAGCCACATAGATATGCCTCTCTCTTCTACGGCGGCGCGTCCATGTCAAACTACTACAGGCAACTAGGAACTACTCTGCTGCATATCAGGAAAAAATTAAAACCCAGAAAGACGAGCCATAAAGTTGAAATGCTACAGGCCCACATGATATTAGAATTTACAATTAGCTGTCAGTGGCAAACACTGCGGGGCTAGCAGCCCACGGAGAGCAGCACTGGCAGTGGAGCACTCAATGATAAGACAAGGCGACAAAGCGAGACAGCATCCACTATAACGAAACAGACCAAATGCTGTCTAGCTCAGTATTTACAGTAGTAGGAGCCCGTAAATAACATCACAAAGGGCAAAGATGACATGCAACAGTGTTTTGGAGGTCCTCGTTCTTCACAGGGCTTGACTTACAGTAATTGTGTGTGTGTGAGTGTGTGTGTGTGTGTGTTTGTGCACATTTGTGCTAGCTGTCCGATAGAGATGCTAAAATACTATTTGAGTACTGTGTGTACTGTAGGCTATGTCCGTGTAGGAGTCCATTAGCATATGGGCGTAAAATATATACATATACGGCGTATATGTGTGTCTTACCTGTGCTGACAGTTCTTGCACTAACTTGTTAGTGTTACTGTCAAACTACTTGGCAATGCCCACTTGTGTATGTGTTTGTGTGTTTATGTGAGTGAGTGTGTGTCTATAGGCCTACAGTGTATGTATGTAAGTTTACTGTATATGACTCTATAGGCCTTTGTACTGTATGTAAGTCTACTATATATGGCTCTATAGGCCTATGTACTGTATGTAAGTCTATATGGCTGCTACAATTCATTTCACCAGCAAAACTGTAGATGACAAGCACAGATTGGTGGAACACCGATGAAAAAAAAAAAAAGCTGTTGATATGGCAAGTTACGCAGCGAGCGCAAGGACCTTCATGCTGTTCTTTTGAAATGACACAGATGTTTTTTTCCCCCATTAAAGGGGCTTATGATTCATCGCGTGAAAGCTGATTAACACGCCGTGTCGCCCAAAGTGTTTTAATCTCTGCGTACTCCCTGGGCCTGTTTGAAGTGGGCTAGCAAATTAATTGGGAATTATCGTTCCTTTATTGACAGTGGCGGTGTGTGCACAGCCATTCGAGACGCTTCCTGCCACAGCGTTGGCTGCGCCCAACATCTGCCGAAGTGTTTGTTCTCTGTGAGGGTTTTTTGGAGATCGACGTGTACGGCACGGTGAAGAGAGCCGCCTGTGAAAAAAGTTTCCAATTTGACTTGTTGATGGAGGTTGCGAGGGTGGATCCTTGCGTGGGTTGCGACGGAATAAGTGCGGAGAAAAGGTCTGGGAGAATTTCATGTTTGTGTTTGAACAGCTTGTTCTGCTCATAAAGACACATCCACGGAACAAGCAGCCAGGTGGCTAAACTGTTTGTTTTTGAAGCGTGCGAATTTTCGCAAGGTGATATTGAACCTGCAGGTTTAAACCCCCACTTCGACTTCCCACCACTACCCCCACCCTCTCCCCCCTCCCTTCTACCCTGACAACCACATCAGACAACATTTCCTACCCAAACACACACATAAACACTCTCTCACACACACACAAACACACACACACCCTTTTCCATCTGCTTTCTTCTTTTTAGAGCTAAAATTCCTCCGAGTCATGTTTTGTAAAAGTGCTCCCCCTTTGCCGCAACAGCCACCCCCCCCCACCTTAACCCCCCCCAATCCCCCCACCCCCAGCCCACAGATAAAAGGCGTTTAGTCATTTGTTTCCCTAAACGCCGCTCTGTTTGTGTTTACGTGCCGCACATCCGCCTCCCTCCGCATGCCAGCTGACAGGTTGAGTGAATAATGAATGCGCGAGAGCGCCGGGTGCCCATCTGTGCCCGTCTCGCGCCGCTGCGGCGGCTGTGGCGGTGGCGGCAGGCGGGTGGAGCGGAGCAGAGCGGAGCGGCTGTGGCTTAGTCTGACAGCGCCGCTGCTGTGCGGTGTTTGTCACCCACGCCAGGCAGATGGGGAGCTGAAGTGCCTGCTGGGCACAGGTAGGCTGGAGAGTAGAGGTGAGAAGGAGAGTAAGGTTGGAAGAGGTCAACGGAGACAAGAGGGCAAAGAAAGAGTATGTCTGTGTGTGTGTGTGTGTGTTTGTGTGTATGTGTGTGTGTGT
>JASCQY010000036.1:2230379-2234931 GCA_030264315.1 Sardinella tawilis
TTAGTGTGAATTATAATGTGTTTAAACGGCAATGGATACAGCACCAACATAAAGTACAGCAGCTTTAAAAAAAAACGTTGCCTCTCTCTCTCTCTCTCTTTTTTTTTTCCCTCCTTCTCTCTCTTGTATATTAATGTGTGCTGTGGTGTAATGTGTACGCAGATGGAGTACCTGTACCTTGGGGAGAAAGAGAGAGTGCACGAGACAGAGACAGAGAGAGAGAGAGAAAGAGACGTAGTCTGTGTGTGAAAATTGGGCGCGATTAAAGAGAGTGAGGTAGGTTGTGTTGTGTGCCATGACCATGTCCATGACACAGAATTGGCCAGACTGACATGCATAGCAGATCTGTGGTATGTGTGAGAAGCAGGCTACTCCCATTGCAGAAGATACCTGGAAATGGAAGGGAAAAGAATAGGAGGGGTTAAGAAATATGTGAAGTTCAGGTTGCTAAGGTGCCATAGACTTGCTGCAGAACAAATGATCAATCATGGTATCACTGACTACAGCACTGAGATTTGATGTGGACACTGCAATGCACTCGCCCCCACAGAGGAATACAACTGCAAGAGGAATACAATGACACATCTAACAGTAATAGTAAAAGACACTAGCAGAGATACAACCTGCCTCTACAGTTAGGAAATGGAATTAAAAACTAAAGCTCAGGATTCCAGCTTGTAAAATACTTTTAAATCACTTATAGTTCTACTTTTGTAGGTCATTTGTCTTAGGTATTAATATCCCTCTGTAGTGACAACCATAATAATAGTGACGAACCAGTAGTAGGGCACTGCGTCTCTTCCACAGCCCCTCAAACATTATCTTCTCTCTCAGAGCCAGAGGCATTAGGCATTCACCCCCACAGAGGCTTCCCCCATGGGCCCATGTCACCTCTCAGGCAGGCAGGCAGACAGGCAGAGCTCCCAGGCCAGCGCTAGCGCTGCTAGCCTAGCTCTTCCACTGCTCCATGGAGATCTCTCTACATGTGATTAGAGCTCATAGACAGTGTTGGAGGTGCTGTCTAATTTGTGGCCCCATCTCCCGTTAGGAGATTGGCTCCGCAACGAGCTGATGCAGAGAGACGGGTGGACAAGCAACAAGCAATCCCTCTGTGAGAACAATGGTGTTTGGCAGCTGGCCCTCTCTCTCTCTTTTTTTTCCTCCCTCTCTCTCTCTCTCTCTCTCTCTCTTTCCCTCCTTCTCCCTCTCTCTCTCTCTCTTTTTTTCCCTCCCTCTCTCTCTCTCTCTCTTTCCCTCCTTCTCTCTCTCTCTCCCTCTTTCTCTCTCTCTCTTTTTTCCCTTCTTCTCCCTCTCTCTCTCTCTCTCTCTCTCTCGTGTGCATTCACCTTTGAGGAAGGACTTCAAAACAAAGCACTGTGACCTGCCAGCGTTGCTGTGGAGAGGCTGGCTGGTTGGCAATAGGGTGGTGGTGGCGAGGTGGGGTTGGGGGGTGGGGTGGGGTGGGGTGGGATGATGGAATGTTCTGGGAGGTGGCAGAGACAGCTCAGGGCCCTCTCTGACTCAGCGAAGAGCGGCGTCCGTGGAGCAAACATCTTTACAGCGGACTCACAACTGACACGGGGTGCAAACCCACTAAAAGACTGTCACATGACACAGAGATGTAAATGGACTTGTCTTGCAAAATCACTAACAAACCTGTTGAACACTTTACACAGAAAGGTAAGCATATATTTCCCCCCCACTTGCATACTAAGAAGAGATACAGTGAATGCTCTCTCTCTCTCTCTCTCTCTCTCTGTTTTACACATACTTACACACACACAAACATTTGCATGCTGATCTCAATTCAAGGTTATACTCAAGGTTCCTTAGAAAAACGGACGCACTGAGAGCAACACTAGATCAGAACGGATAGAAAGAAAAAGACAGACACACACACACAGACAGAGACATAGAAAGATTAATCTTTCAGTAAAACTTAAAACAGATGATCCATTGCTGCTGACAGTGACTAAAAGACTCTGTTTACATTGACGGTAAACAAATCTTGTTTATATTGTTTGCGCTGCTACTTTAGATGAAGGTTAAACTCAATCTCCTGTTGAAAAACCCTCTGCAGAGGAACCATCCCGTATTTCTCCAAGACCTGTTTTGGCCTTGAGTGAACCTCAGTGACAAGCAGAGAAGGTATGTGCCGAACTTTAGTGTCATTATGGTATCTACAGAGCCTAAATGGCACTCAAATTAGATTCTCTCAGACAGGGGCAGCTGAATGTAATTTATTTATTTATTTTATTTTATGAAAGAGAATGTAATAACACCGATTCCTGAAAGGACAGAACTCTCATTGACAATAAAAGAGAAAACAGTCTGTGGCTACAGGTAAAAACCTCAAAATGGAATTAAAGTGAAGTACTGTGGGAGAGAGAGACAGACACAAAGAAGAAAAGAGAGCGAAAGAGAGAAAGTTAAACAGTTGGCAAGCGAAATGGGAGGTATTTGTCATTTCTGTCTGAGCATGTTTACGTCTGTTTACTTGACCCTGTCCTCAGGCTACCTGACACAAGACCACAAACACTTGATATTAGAATGGGCACTTGAACAAAAATGATCTCCTGACATCTCCTGACTAAAATGATCTCCTGATTTGAGGGAAATACGCTAAACAGACTATTTTCCCCTGCAATTCTGGGGTGCTCATCCTGAACATTTTATTTACAAAGCTGAATTTGGAGTATGGAGGTTGTTTTTTATGCTAATTAATTAGCATAAAAAACAACGATCTCCAGACATCCCTTGCATGTGATCTCTGCTGTTGGCCTCCCTGGACCACGGCTAGCTACCAAGCCAAACACTCAGCACCAAGCCTCAGCACTCAGTATCAAGCAATCTGATAGGCCAACTAGTGTGTTTACTGAGCTGAATTTGTTTGGATTTTGATGCCTGCTATTAAACCCTAAAAACACAGAACTCCATAGGCAATACATTACAGATGAATATGGATGATGGATCTATTTTTTTTTTTTTTTTTTTTTACGTAGAACTAGTCCTGGACTGGAACTGGTCTATAAATATCCATACTGTACATTTACTTATTGCCCTCAAATTACATTTCAGCAAACCAACTCAAAAGGACAAGAACATGACCAAGAAGGCAATTACTGTATGCTGGTCTTACCAACTCTGTGGAGCAGAAAGAAAAACAGGTGAGGACCCAGTGCAGAAGCCTTTGCTGCATGTTGACCCTTATGTATGTAGTGCTGTAAAATAATTGGGGCATGTACATGCCCTGTACTGTAGGCCACTGCATCTTGCATCTGATGAAACATTCTCACCACCACACTCCGAGGAGAGGACCTCTCTCTCTCTCCCTCTCTCTCTCTCCCTCCTATACATCCAGTCAGTTCTTTCTGTTCTCTCTGCGCTTGTGCCGCCTGTCTGTCCATATGATGAGTAAGACGGTAAGTGTGCTTACTCCTGAACTCTGCCTAATTGGATATCAGCCGTTTTAATTGGCGAATGCTTAGCTTTCACTCTCTCTAATTACGCAGGCCTAATGGGCGCAGCGGTGCTGCACAGTCAGAGCTGTCCCCACCTGCATTATTGAGCGGCCATGGGAGGCACCACGCAGGGAACTGGGTGCGCTCACAACATTTCTCTTCGCCTGCTTCCACCACGCTCCAGAGGAGAGGGCTTCTCTCTCTCTCTCTCTCTCTTTCTCTCTCTCTCTCTCTCTCTCTCTCACACACACACACACACACACACACACATGCACAGATGCAGAAATGCACGGTCAATCAGCCAGTTAAACATGTACACACGAGGGTTGAATCCAGAGCAAAGCTGCATCAGGAATTACTGAGAAGATACGCCAGCAGCCACAATAGGCATTGAGGAGGCACAATACCAGTTTTAAGGTTCAGTGCACTCTCTCTCTCGCGCGCGCACGCACACACACACACACACACACACACACACACACACACACAGATGTATAAGCCCACACAAAAACATGCACACAAACTCTCTTACTTTTCCTGCCTCTGTAGGCATGACATTTACATGATGGATTTATTCCTTTAAAAAATGGGTGCAGGAAGACATAGAAAAGAACTTCCTCTCACTTGGCTGTTTTCTTGAGTGTGTGTATGTGTGTGTGTGTGTGTGTTCAGTGTTTGTAGCAGATGATAGAAAGGGGATGGAAAAAAGGATTTTTGTGTATCTGAGTGTTTGTGTGTGTGTGTGTGTGTGTGTGTGTGAGAGAGAGAGAGAAAGAGAGAGAGAGAGAGAGGGAGAGACAGAGGGGAAGAGAGAGGGAGAGAGAGAAAGAGAGGGAGAGATAGATAGAGAGAGGGAAAGAGAGGGAGAGAGAGAGGGGGGAGAGATAGAGAGGGGGAGAGAGAGAAAGAAAGGGAGAGAGGGAGAGATAGGTCGAGAGAAAGAGAGGGAGAGAGAAAGAGATAGAGAGGGAGAGAGAAGGGGATAGATAGAGAGAGGGAGAGATAGAGAGGGGGAGAGAGAGAGAGGGATAGAGAGAAAGAGAGGGAGAGAGAAGGGGAGAGAGAGATAGAGAGAGGGAGAGATAGATGGA
>JASCQY010000036.1:2275229-2290863 GCA_030264315.1 Sardinella tawilis
ACACACACACACCCACACACACACACACACACACACACACACACACACACACACACACACACACACACACACACAAATACACACAGCCGCCCATAACACACACACACACACACAGCTATGTACACACATATGCACACAATCACGCAGACATAGGCACAAATGCAGCGACGGACACACTCATGCAGACACAGGCACACACTTGTAGACACACATTCACACACCGAGAGACATGGGCACACAAATACACACACACGCACACACACACACACACACACACACACACACACGCACACACACACACACAGATAATCTCATGGCTCCCAGAATGCAGTTGGTTCCCCGCTGTGTCAGGCTCATAATCACTTATTATCGCTTTCTCAATAGAGCGGGTTGCTATGGAAGCCAGCAGATGGGAGCCTGGGAGAGAGTAGGTGGGAAAAGGGCCCTGTACCTGACTCTAGCTGATCGGCACATACTGTAGGTGCAGCATTAGCATGTAGCAGTCAAGGCTACATAATCTGCAAACACTTTACAAAATAGATTTGAAGCAAGTGGTGGCGTCTGTGACGCAATGTATTATTCCAAATCTAATGAGGTAACCTCGGCAGTAAAAATGGAACTAAATTTGACATTATTTGTACCGACATGCTTTAATTGTGTTCACATTATTTATGTTTATTTGGTCTAATTAAGTTCAGACAAGCACTTTGCTGACCACAAGTGTTGAATCATGTAGAAGCAAATGAAATGGTGTAGAAGAGCATCTCACCACTGCCCCCTATTGTTCAGATAAAATAATGTCAGACGGTAAAAAAAAAAAAGAAGACATCTGATTTCATCTTCCTCTCTGCCTCTGGTTCATCTCGCTCTTGTTTTCCCTCCCCTCTCTCACAGGTCTGCCAGAAAAGAACAGTCAACACAATCCAGGGGAAAAGCCAACGGTTCATTTTCCTCCCCTGGCTGACACGGGCCGACAGCTGAGGGATCTCCCTGTCTCCCGTTACCACAGTGGATACATCTGAGAGCACAGCTGCCCATCATAGGCTCTCCCTTGTGCTGACAGGCAAACCTCCATCGACCACTCCGTCCCCCACACCAACACATAAACGCACACACACACACACACAACCACCTACCTGCCCTGACTGTCTAACCTCGGCCATGCTCTCAAACACATAAAAGCGCACACACACACGCACACACACAACCGTTTACCTGCCCTGACTGTCTAACCTCGGCCATGCTCTCAATCTCGGTGAGCTGACACCGATGACCTAAGTCCTGGGATCAGCTATCCATCAAAGGCTCCAGTGTTTGAAACCCTTTGGTGAACGGATGTGTAGCCACCCCTTGTGCTGACTTGGCTTTGTATGGAAGTCAAGATGAGCGTGGAGGTCATGAGGGGTCGATCGAAACCCTGATTAAAAAAAAAACAAACAACAACAACAAGAACAACAAAAAACCTGAATCCTTCCTGGATCTCATGGAAGTGCGCTGAGCAAGAAGAGGCATTACCACACACACACATGCACAAACACACACATAACCGCAAAACTCTCATTGAGCCGAAGGGTTGAAAAATAAATACCATCCAGCCAGCCTCAACATCAAAACCCCTCTTCTCCTCCTTCCATTTTATTTCTTTATCCATATTTCTTATTCTTGTACTGATTTCCCTCCAGCAAGAATGGAAAGATCTTTCCAGAACACAGAGACAGGGTGGCCGGCTGGTGCACCATGAGGCTCTGAGAGAATTATTACCATCTGCCACACCAGCCTACTTTGCTTTAATGCTTTAATGGACAGTTCAACTTGGGACGAGTTGTGGTGTTCAAAGGTAGACACTTAGGGGAGTAGTCAAACATGGTTCTGCCACCACCCGACAAACGGCACGTGTGTCTCACCACCATAGTCATCATGACCAGCATGGCCTTTATGGATGCCTACCTGGTGGAGCAGAACCAGGGACCGCGCAAAATCGGGGTCTGTATCATCGTCCTGGTGGGGGACATTTGCTTCCTCATAGTGCTCCGGTACGTGGCGGTCTGGGTGGGCGCCGAGGTCCGAACTGCCAAGCGAGGCTACGCCATGATCCTCTGGTTCCTCTACATCTTTGTGCTGGAGATCAAACTCTACTTTGTCTTCCAGAACTACAAGGCTGACCGACGGAATCTAGAGACGGTGGCCCGCAAAGCGCTGACTCTTTTACTGTCCGTGTGCGTGCCGGGCCTCTACCTGGTGCTGGTTGCGCTCGACAGCATGGAATACGTGCGCACCTTTCGGAAGAAGGAGGACATGCGAGGACGTCTCTTCTGGGTGGCCCTGGACCTGCTGGACGTGCTGGACATCCAGGCCAACCTGTGGGAGCCTCAGCGGACGGGGCTGCCCATCTGGGCCGAGGGCCTCATGTTTTTCTACTGCTACATCCTGCTGCTGATCCTGCCGTGCGTGTCGCTGAGCGAGATCAGCGTGCAGGGCGAGCACGTGTCCCCGCAGAAGATGATGCTCTACCCGGTCCTCAGCCTGGTCACCATCAACGTGGTGACCATCGTCATCCGCGGCGTCAACATGATTCTTTTCCAGGACAGCCGCGTGTCCACCATCTTCATCGGCAAGAACGTGGTGGCCATCGCCACCAAGGCCTGCACCTTCCTGGAGTACCGCAGGCAGGTGAAGGAGTTCCCACCGCCGCACGACCCCACCGCTGGCATCGCCTTGGAGCTCCAGCAAAACTCTGTGGCCCACAACCAGACACTGCCCAACGCCACCACCACCAGCCTGCCCGAGGAGCCGTCGCCTCCCGCCGAAGTCATCGACACGTGACGAGCCAAACACTCCTTCTTTCCTCTCCCTCCTCCTGCCCTTTCAGCCACAACTCACTCCAGCGTCCGGCAGTCATCGCTGACTGGACACACTTGACCAGAACTGCTGGTCAAGCTTGAACTGCTGAAACTTGTTTTTACCAGCAGAGTTGTTTTTTTTTTTGTAAAACATCATAAATATGTATTTGTCCCAGGAAGGAGAGTCGGCAGCCTTTTTTTCGGGTCAAGACGAACTCTCTATTCCTTTAATGGGGGGGAATGCTGAAAAGTTCAGAACAGAAATGTCTTATTTTTAAAGAGGTATTTTTGAGAAATTTTTCTGCTCTGGACTGTGGAAAAATACAGCTTATTACAGCAAAAACAGCTTCTAGCAGCAAGCCCCTATAATAGTAAAGCTTTTCTTTTATAGTAGAGCGCTGCCTTCATGGATGAGGATTAACACTAGTCCTAGATCAAATTATATTTTGAATGGAGATTCTCTATTTAAAGCACAGTTTAATCCAGGACTGTGACAAATCTGTGTCTGGAAACAAGATGTTTGTTTTCAATCTTCTGATGTATCTCTCCCCATCAGACGTTTCTCTGGCACTGCCAAGATGAGTCCTTGTGAATCCAGGGCAAGAAAGCAAGCAAGCAGATGGAATGGTATTCCAGAAAGGTGGGACAGAAATTGTTGGGGGTTGGGGGGGGCATAGAAGGTAGAGGTGGCAGGACTTAGTGGTGATTCATTCCGGTTAACTCGGTAAGCTGCTGACAGAGGCATGGTATTAAATGGTTCCAGGGTGGCTGCGAGGCTTTTTCACTGAAAGACTGGTGTCCAGGTAGAAAAGTCTAGAAGGTTATTCCAGGCCAGCAGTGTTAGCAGAAGGAAGTATTGGAGAGCCCCACATACACAATATGTCTGAATGCATGCATGTTGTCACAGTGTCTGACAGTTTGTGTGTGCGTCCTATTGTGTGTGTGAGAGAGTGATTGAGAAGGTGTGTGTGAGAGAGAGGGAGAGAGAAGGTGTGTGTGTGAGAGAGTGATTGAGAAGGTGTGTGTGAGAGAGAGGGAGAGAGGAAGTGTGTGTACAGTATGCGTGCGTGTGCTGAGAAAATATTAACAAAATGGTGAAACTTTTAATATAATTCAAATGCCGTTTATAAAAGGATCAGATGAAGACACAACTTATGAAGACACACAACTTATCTATGAAAACCCTATTATTTATTTTTCATCTCTGCCACTTTGTTATTATTATTATTATTATTATTATTATTATTATTATTATTATTATTATTGTTATTATTATATTTCTTTTTTGCTTTAGTTAGATTAATTTACCTTCTTTGCTATTAGGCCTACAGTATTCTTCTCAATGTAATGTAATGCCTTTCTTTCAAAGGGATGGTTACTAAATGGTTACTCTATGGTTTAATAAAAATCTTTATCCAGTCATCTTGTAATTGGTTCCTGCTTCTGACCATTAATTAATGAAGCCATGGGTGATTTTTAGAGTGCCTGGAGCGTCTGGGAAATTCAAGAGAACGGCCAATTTGGGCCACAAGAGGTAATGTTCCTTGCGGTCTGTGCTGCGCTGTGCTGTGCAAAGAGGTTTAATGAAATGAACACCCACAGTTCTGCGTGTGCTGTGGTGCCTCTGGTGCTTCTGGTGCAAGCATTTCCCCCATAAAAAATGACGCTCCAAAAGAGTACAATGAAGCGAGAATGAGACGAGTGTGTGACAGGAAGGGGAAAATCTCACAAGGGCATTACACATCTATGGCCACATCAACCCTTCAGAAATTGAGGGATCTCACGGTTTGACTCTTAGACCTGGGGAAAGACACACACACAAGGACAAACACACACACACACACACACACTCACACACACACTCACTCAAGCATGTACACACAGACACACACACAGTGACAAACACACACACACTCAAGCATGTACACACAGACACAAACACACACATCACACACACACATACATACGCACACACATCCACATACACACACACACACACACGCTTAGGGCCAAGACAGTTATTGGTCCAAAAATAAGAGGGGGGCATGGGGCTGGAATGATGGAGCATAGGAGGAGGAGGACCAGTATCAGCAGGGGAGGAATGGCCTGCAGAAAGCAATTTAGCGTCCACTGATTGGGTCTAGATGCCAAGTAGCACGGACAGAGATGGTGATAAATAGGGCCTTCTGTGATTCTCATTCCAATCATCCATCACCTGAGCGCCTCCCTTGCTCCTCCTCAGCGCCCACACACACACACACACACACACACACATAGTAGCCGCCCCCATCAGCACAACACAGCAGTGTCATCCTTACGGTAGGAAGATGGGGAGGAGAGGAAGGAAGGAAGGAAGAAGAGCGGTGAAAGATTCAGAAAAGGGAGGATGTAGATATTAGGTTTAAGTAGTGAATGAGTGAATGGTTGTTGTGTGGCTGAGGGAATGATTAGGGGACAAGGAAGTGACTTCATCTGACAATGAAGTTTACAATCTCAATCATAATCTCTCTGGATTGCTGTGATTCTGCTAAAAAAGTTGTTGCTGAGTTTAAAAAATAATGAAATTACATCCCTGTCTCCTGAGAAAATGTTTTAATAATAGTTTATATTTACAGTGAGGGGACTGTGAGGAGCAGTGAATTGAACAGGGTCAGAATCTATTTCTGCTGTGTACTGTATGGTAGGCCTATTACTAAGTACTATCTCAACTGAAACACTAAGCTAACTTTAGTCTGGCCAGTTAAACACACATCCATGGAAGAAAGAGAAAGAGAGAGAGACAGGGACAGAGAGATATTGTCTTTTTAATCAATTATCCATCTCACCTCTCGCTGTCAGTAAACTGCCTGTCTCCCTAATGGTTTCCTTGCTACAATTCAACCTTCTGTCTCCACTTACATGCTTGCAACAAGCATGCTCCTCCTGTCTATTTGTTTTCTATGAGATAACAGGAAATGGCCGAAGGAAATTTCACAACAACAAGCATGTAATTCTATGGCGTTTTGGGCGGCCTGGGGGCTTTGATGTGTATGGACATTTGTATTATTATTCCAAGGGGGAAACACAATAAGCTCCTGGTGTGAAAAATATTTTACCTGAGACAGAAGCTGTGGCAGTCGATGCTAGTTCATCTGACCGCTGGTCTTGTACCGCGAGAACGACCCATTAATCACTCCACTCTCGCCATATTAATCGCGTGCTCTCTCTAAGTAATGGGGTCATGGTGTTGTATTTAGCCGCAGTCTCATTTATTGTAGGAACCGTAAGTTTATTAAACATTCCATTTTCTGCGCGCTTGTTTCATCCTTGGCCTATCAGGATAGATCATTCACTATGGCATGTTATTGGTTTTGGTAACAGCGTTTTTATCTTTAGCCTCTCCCCTTGAACTTGTCTACTCATCTTAACGACCGGAAAATGATACCGTCTGACACTAGAGGGCTCCCATTGTCAGATAATTTTATGCTTACATCACCATTTCTTACAAGTGTCACAAATGTGTGTGGGTATTTAACATAGCGTGATTATTAGGATTCATCTCATCTCAGAGAAAGGAGACCAGAACAAAACTCTTCACTGAAACAAACGGCTTTAATCCCCTCTAGTCATCAAAAAAAAAATACTTGGCCCACACTTGCACCCCCATGTAAGTCTATGAGTTCACTACTAGAAGCTTTTGCATGTATGAATTGAGCCATTTCTGTCTCTCCATTGCTGTTAGAAGTTTGCTTTTCTCTCGGAAGGCTGCATCATCTGCCACTACGATATTCCTCTTCCCCTCGTTCACTGGCGAAGCCATCCAGTCGCTGGGCCAACCCTTCGACAGCTCCTCTTCCATCTGTGACTGAGTCATGGGAACCCACTCATCCCCACCAAGAATCTCAGACTTGGGCTTGGCTGAACCAAAGTCTGGAGCCGACAGCATCTGAATACTCCAGTCCCGGAGAGAAATGGAAGGGTAGTGCATCTCCCACTGTTCCCCTTTTGAATCATCCTGGACCATTTGAGAGGGGTGTCTGTTCAGACAGTACAGGTTAAAAAAAAAGACACAGGCACAGTTGTTAGAATGAGAATCACAGTTTCCAGTGCATCTGATATACAGTGTACAGTAGGCTAGTGCATGAAAAGAATTTCACCTCTGACCCATTTAACATACCGTAATGGTCTTAATCGGTGTTGGGGAAATCCAGAGGTCACCAGGGTCACAGAAATGAAGGCGAACAGCAGAAGGGCCAGACGTGGTGAAGTAAGATAAGACATCTGTAAAACACCCACACATTGAAAATGGCGTACGTGAGAAGATATGCCAGTAGTAAAATAATAATAATAATAGTTATAATAATAATAATAGTACTAGTAGTAATACTACTACTACTACTACTATTACTACTACTACTACTACTACTACTACTAATAATAATAATAATATATTTAAAAAATCAAAAGCACCAACAATTGCTACTCTCACTCTCGCTCACTCCCTCAGTGTGCATCACTCACACACACTGTATGTACACAGACACACACAAACATAATTCATGCATGTTAATGCATACAACTTTTTTAGTCACAGTCATGTTTCATGTTTTCATAACTCAAACACATTCACAAACAGGAATTGTAAATGTCCATGCTGTTATAGAGTTTAGCTTATTCTCTAAAATAGTTATCTAAAACATTCAGAGATTAATATTTCTCAAATCCAACCACCGAACCAAAAAACATTGCCATGATTAACAAGCATTTTTCAAGTCAAATCAATAGAAATATATTTATACAGTGCCTTTTACAATAGTGTCTCGTGGTGCTTTACAGCAAGGACCACCCAAGAGCAACAGGGTCAAGGAAAAAGTCCCTTGTGGTATTTCATAAGAACTATAACTTAGAATATTAGACATAGTGCATATTTAGTAATCTTTTGGTGATTGTTACCTACTAAAAAAAGGATATTAAAGGGGTTCATGAAATTGTTTTTTATCTACTTTTATTTATAATGATAACAATGAGCAATTGACAGATATTACTATACTATATGTGTACTAACTTTTCAATGTTTTTATGTCTAGTGCTTCTGTTTGTTTCTCTGTGGTCTTATGTCTGCTTTGTCTTATTTGTTGTGTATTGTAAATCACACTCTCTCATGCCCAAGCAAAATTTCTCTCCTGTAGAGACAATAAAGGCTTATCTAATCTAATCTAATCTAACATGTATACTTCAATCTCTTACCTTGGTAGGCTGGTCTTCCGTGTTGAAAACCAAATGCTGTTATGCAGATGCCAAGTAGAGTAGAATATGTTGGTAATGTCCAAAGAAAGTGTGTACAGTTAATAGTACCACCTACAGTGTCTTAGTGTTTTGAATATATGTTAAAAAAAAGATAAATCCTGAGGTAATGGTGTTGAACAAACTTGTAGAGCTCAACTGTCCTTCTCCCTGGACTCCGCTAGCCTACATAGAGTTG
This sequence comes from Sardinella tawilis, assembly GCA_030264315.1. Taxonomy (NCBI): domain Eukaryota; kingdom Metazoa; phylum Chordata; class Actinopteri; order Clupeiformes; family Clupeidae; genus Sardinella; species Sardinella tawilis. The sequence continues at coordinate 2,283,531 of JASCQY010000036.1, forward strand.
GTAACTGGTGCCGCAGTGTGTGAGAGTTTTTTTTGCGCCAGAAGTGCCTCACTGTAGGCTCTACCAGAGCTTTTATAGCTAGGCAGCAGGAAGACACCATGAAAGTCCAAGTGTCAATCTCCATCCCCCTGAGCACAATCAAAAGCGCAAAACCGCACAAACCACACCCATGGACATCCTGTTACCTGCCATTCTTTAAATAGAGATGTGAACAAGGGGATGGCAAGCCAGCGAAAGAGACACACATACACACAACCAGCTTGGACGTCATCCAGTCTAATGATGTCTTGGGGGGGGTGTAGGGTGGGTTGGGGACTGAGACAAGTGAAAGGGAATAAAATATGTCCACGTGCAAATCCGTACATGCTCCCCTTGTGTGTCCTCACAATGAGCCCTGAGCGAGTTAACTAATGTATGTGTGTGTGTGTGTGTGTGTGTGTGTGTCCTTACACCCTCTTTTAGCACCTGTAGTCTCCGGTCACGTGGCCTTTGAACCTGTGAGAGGACCACCAGGATTGTGATGCAGAGCAGAAGAGAGGTGGCTAACAAGCATCCATAAACACTATTTTCCAATGCAGTGTGAGGACTGTTTACGACGTTCCCTGTCTGCCTACGCACATCTCGGGGACTGGGAAAACCAGAGAGAGGGAAAACATTCCTGCTGTTCAGGTTGAAAGTGTCTTTGCCCTCCGGAATCCATGAGGATAAATAAGTAATGAAGATCCTGTATATGTGTGAGCATATAGTGAGCAGATGCTTGCGTACTGGCGTGTAGACAAACGCAGATATGGGATAGACGTAAAAATAGCCTGTGAGATACACAAAGGATGACAGAATGCTAAGATGAGATGCCTAAATCGCCGCATGAGTGACAAGAGGCGAGTGTGTGTTCATGTTCAGCGAAGACAACATCTGTGATGCACAGAAGAGGGGATGACACAGAAAACACCCACTCCAAGATGTAGAGAGTTGTGGTCCATTTTATGTAGAGACAAAAGTGAAAATGATGGTGATGTAAAAGTTTGTGTCGTCAGGGAATATGCTGATAAACTACATCTTGCTGCAACTATCTCTCAGAATCCCAAGAACAACTAAAGGAACCCAAAATTAATCTTCAGTTCTTCTAAATGCTTGAAGCGACTGTTTCGAATTCAGTGGCTCAAATCTGGTGGCCATATGTGCAGTGCTGGATCAGAGCAATTGTCTCTTGAAAGCCTTCCTGTTTCCACAAAAAAAAAACAAACAAAAAAAAAACAATGTCTCAGGATCAGAGGATCACAATAACACTGCTGAGGCTTTCTCTCGGAAAACCAGGACATTTATTACACTGATATTCCCATCCGTGCCCATGTTTTCACAAGCCCGTGTTTTATGGTACAGCACATCATCCTAATTAACTGAGCATTGACCCTATTAATGTTTTGTATTAATCATGTTGGTGTATGTATGTATGCGTCGTAGGTTGTCTAAGAGTCTTTATTTGAAACGCTTCACGGCCGCGGGCCAAAGTGTGTTCTGTCCCAAGTGGCGCTGGCCTAATGGGCCTTTGTTGGCTGACTGACATCACCATCCGGCAACACATTCATCTGTATGCACAGGTCCTTGTTACTGTGGTTAAAACTGGCAGGTACTCATTTAAAATAATGACCACTATGGCAGGACTGGGAGAAAGACAAAGACGGAGCGAGGGAGAGAGAACGAAGCGGGTCCTTACACTCATTAGGGCAACATTCAGGAGATGGGAAGCCCAAGAGGAAGAAGGATGGAGGGATGGTAACGAAAGACAGGAAGAGATGAGGTCACTTTATAAAGGGGTTTAGGCACATTCTTTTCATCAGCTCTCTCTCCCTTTGTCTCTTTCGTACTCTCTTACAGTGCATGTGTGGATGTGTGAGTGTGCATTTGTGTGTGGTTCAACAAACTTCAATACATTGTTAGTTACTGTAGGAGGATATTAATCTCCAAAAATGTGTGAGTGAGATCCAACATGGTGGTGCACTGAACTTCCAAACAGAAAAAAGTCACTTGTGTTAACCAGTAATGTATAATGGCAGCTCAGTTCACCTATATGGTTAACTGACCGGTCTTTCTGTGTTCATTTACAGCATTTTATTCTATATGCTCAACAACTTCCTGTTGACGGAAGCCTACAGTATAAAATACATATACATACATATAGGCTATGCATATAGGCTGCTGTACATTTCCCCTTAGCGGACAAGCACACTAGTGTAGTCATTCAACACCACGTCATAAATACGCAGCTGAGGCAGAAAGATGGTGTACGTCAGCCTGAGGAAATCCTTTAGTCTTTCCCCCTTCTTTCTCTGACATGAGGGACACACAACACAGCACAACACAGCACAACAGTATACAAAACAACACAATATAACACCCCCTTCTTTCTTTGAAGCCACTCAATACCACAAGAAAGCTCAAGGAGGCTCCTATTTTGGTCTGCTGTGTTGGTTTCATGGTGCGGAAGTGTGCGCTTCCTTTGTGTGTGCGCTCCTGTAGAAGTGGCTTGTCAGCGCAGGTGCTGAACAGCTTGCTTAGATCATTTAGAAAGGTTTCAAGGAGAGCACCCACGCGACTATAAACTGAAGCATCGGCAACACAAAATGCCACACTTGAGAATGTATAAAGTGCTTTAAATTTTCTTTTCAAATTGAGTTTTCCTTTGGGAATGTTTTACAACACCTTTGGAGGTAGTTTGTGACCAATTAAACAACAGTGAGACTTCCAAGAGTTTAGAAAATAAAATAACAGCAAACATAAATAACAATAAAACTTCTAAGAGTTGACAGGTAACTACAAATCATGGAAGAAATGCACTTGTTTGACAATCTGTCTCCATTTACGTTGATTTATTTGCCAAATATCAAAGTTCAAAGCATCGTACAGAACATATACATGTACATTTCCTTTCTTTTTCAATACACAATTGCTAGCACCAGTCACTGCCACCTGAGCTCAAAAGAAAGCTTGCCTTGTCATTTTCATGTCATCATATTGCTCTACAATATGACACACGCCGAGAGACAGACAATGGTCAGACACATTAAAGCTTTATAAAACCATAGATCAGGAATCCAGACAAAGCCAAACATTCCAGAGGGATATGAACAGATGGTTACTGTATATGTTGCGCTATACCTGTCAGTTCTCTTCCCCTATATTATCAATGGCCTCACAACAGCCAATTAATACCAACGTTTTTACACCACCTGACATAGAGGTCCGACTGCTTACTGGCACAATAATGTAGGATGCCAAAGCCAAAGGCGGTAGATAGGCAGAACGAAGGCACACACATTTCATGATTGACGAGCCCCTTCCTGCAACCACGACTGCATGAGGGTAGGGGGCACTAACCTCACTCAGATTCATGCTGAGTTCTCTAAAGCCGGTGTGGAGTGTGTACAAGCTATTAGTCCATTTAAAGGCTCTAAGTGGAATCCATGATCCCTGACCTGTAGCTACATAGCATAATATCTTACATACATTCAGAGTTTAATAATACTGTTGCTTTTCAATGTACTGGATCTCCTCCCTTTTATTTCCAGAAGTAAATATCAAGGCACTGTTGGAGAAAGAAACGCATAATACTGCTAGTAAATAAATGATGTAAGCAGAATACTGTGGAGCGTGCACTGAAAGCATATTATCTCCTTCTTATTTAGCTGTCAGAGAAATTCAACTTCCCTCGGCTGAGAGTTCATGTTCATTTTACTGATGGGTCATACTGGATCATATCTCCACCCAAAGTGTTTCTTTTTTTTCTTTTTTTTTTCAATTTTTTTCCGAAATATACATTACTCTCCCTCTCCCACAGGAGTAAAATAATGTGTAAGAAACACACACACACACACACACACACACACACACACACACACACACACACACACAAACTGGTGCAAATTTAGTCCAGATTCACCTTGTTATTAAGGTCTATACCAGATGGAAAGACTGGTTTTAAATCACATACATAAGGTGATGCGGTAGGTAAGGGAAAAACATTTAAAACATATATAAGACATGCTTAAGACGATATTAACACAAATGTCAACATAAAAAAAGATACTTGCACATTCAAGCTACAGTATCCAGACTCCATATGACCACTGTGCTATCTATGACTCACTGGTTGCAGTTCTATAATTTGGGATGAGAAAGTCCCCTGTGAACATTCAGTCAGTTTCCTGTTTCGTGGTGGCAAACCATAGACACCATCACTCACAGATCTTCGAGATGGTGAGTCTGATACAAAAGTCGCCAGAAAGAAAAGAAAGAAAACCTATTTGCGTTGCACACAAGAATGCTGTCTCATGTGGTTGCTCAGCAGCCTCTGACCAATAGGAACAACTCTTATGCCATCTCCCCATCCTCAGCTGCAGCTTTTGGTCGGCCAGAACGTATACATGATAATCAGCACCAACCTCAAGCCCAATGCCGGCCATTTATGACAGTGGCTGTCAGAGTTCAGACACAATATATTGACGACTGAGTGTGTTGGTGAGTGTGAACATTACTATGTCGTTGGCGATGGTATTTTGTAGATGTGCATATTTCCAAAGGTTCAAATCCCAGAAGAAGGAACGGCACTCAGTTTGCTTGAACCTGGAATAGGCCGGCCAGGACAAGACATTCTCTACTTCACAGCAGCACTGGACAGAGTAAACACAGTCCGATCTTCCCAGTGAGTGCGGGCTGGCCGGATGTTTAGACTGGAAAAGGTTATACAAACACATACGCAAAATGTCCTTGTTCCTCATTCCACCTTTCTGGCACTTTCTAAAATCGCTGGACGGAGGGGAGGTATTTTTTCTGATTGTATGTCTGTGCTTTGAGCTCACTGATCTGATCTCTCTCTCTCTCTCTCTGTCATAATGAAAGGCCAGTGGTATTTATCTTACTACAACCACTGAGCAGAAGAAGACATGACTGCTGATTGGTTCTGCCTGAGTCACATATCACATTCATCCAATGGGAAGGAAGAGTCTTTTAGGCTCCGTTCACAGATTTGAAGCCAGAGGACTGCTTTCGTTGTAGTGAAGGATGTGGTTGTTTTTTTTTTTGTTTTTGTTTTTCAAAGAAGAGCAGCACCAAGTTGATTTTTACATAATGGTTCGGTGCTGTGTATGTGCAAATTTACACATGAAAACATTGTGCCACACACACACACACACACACACACACACACACATACACACACCTTCCTCAAATCAGACTCTCCTCCTGAGGGACTGGATCTGGGGAAGTCTCACTTTGGACCTGCTCCTCCTTCTCCTCTTCCTCCTTCTCCCCTTCCTCCTTCTCTTTCTCCTCCTCCTCCTCCTTCCTCTCTTCCTCCTCTACCACAGCAGTCTCAGCTGCTTGGGCCTCCACCACCTCCAACTCCTTCACATCCTCCTCCTCCTCTTCTTTTTGTCCTTCTTCCGTCTCTTTCTCCTTCTCCTCCACCTCGGCTGCAACGAAGGCGCTCTCGTTGTCCGGCCAGCGGCCCCGGCGGTAGACAAAGTAATAGTCCTTCCGGGGCTCGCTGTGGTGCAGCGCCGACTTGACGTCCAGCGGCTTCTCGTCGGGCGCCAGTGCTTTATAGACGCCCTCCACCAGCACGCTCAGGCAGTAGAGGTCGGGCTCCAGCACCTCAAACTTCTCAGCGCAGTGGGCGCACAGGTCCTGGGCACTGGTGGTCGGCCGCACGCCCAACGTCTTGGTGTTGGCCCCAGCCTCCAGAAAGGACACGTTGATGAAGTCCTGGAAAGAGAAAGAGAAAGAGAGAGGCAGAGAGACAGAGAGAGAGAGAGAGAGAGAGAGAGGTCACCAGGGAGGTAATGGATGGGCGGTTGGTTGGTTAGTTTCAGATGGGAAGTGTACTTTTCTCGCAGGATGTGTTGAAATCACGTCAGCAAAAAAACTATATGAAAGACTTAACATTATTTTCAAAAGCTTGATCTCAGTCGTAAAATACACGCAATTGTGGATCTAAATTAAGAGTCCTTCCTCTCTCTCTAGATAACAGAATCATCTGTATCCTTTAAATAGAACTCATTTCAGAGTTCATTCAAAATCCATTTTCTTCACTCTGGGACAAAAGTTTAGCATATTTTACATAAAACACACACACACACACACACACACACACACACACACACAGAGACACACAAAAACATACACTGTGTTGGATCATTAGTTGAAATTATATCTGTCGAACAGTAATGTACACAGATATCAACTGAAGCAATGAGCTGAACAACTGCACTGACAGTGTAAAAACAGGAAGCGAGACATTGCTGGTGATATCCAGCATATTTTCTGAGAACAATGGATGCTGTCTGGTCATGATGTGCTCTTTATTTACAGGACAATAGAGCTAAAGAAAGCCTATAACGCAGCTGAATAGCATATTCCCTGATTGTCTTCTCTACACTGTGTGTGTGTGCGTGTGTGTATATGTGTGTGTGTGTGTGTCTGTGTGTGCGTGTGTGTGTAGAGTATATGTGCTTGCATGTGGGAAAAAGACAGAGATATAAGAGAGAGAGAGAGGGAGATAGAGAGAAAGAGAGACAGCTGAACAATTGGGTTGATAGCATATTCCATATGAGTATTGGTTTTAAAGGGGAAATCCTGGGCAATTGGGTTGATAGCATATTCCATATGAGTATTGGTTTTAAAGGAGAAATCCTGTGTGAATCAATCCATAGCTCTGTTGCAAAAAGAATGAGAAAATTTAATGCAGCATTTCATTGCAGCCAAAAAAGTTGCAAACTAAGTTAGCAACTATGGTGGTTAGGAGAGCATTACAGACACAGCTGCAACACACTGAGGCCGAGGTCACTACCACAGACCCGCCAACCTTTTTTGAGTCGCACCTCGTTGGCCCAAAACCATAACCGGTGTCTAACTGATTTTGGATAGTCTACTTCGGAGTCTTCGGGATGTTTTAGGTGTCAAGGACCAGTGAGTTACTATGCCCCATTCAGAAGAACGGACAGTAAACCCAGTAAAATGGATTTTGTCCTGAAATTGAGACCCGGCACGTCTGTGAGTATAAATTCACCACTACCACTGCATGTCGGTTAACTAATGCACACAGGCTAAACAGCATTCTACCAAAGATCATGGAATATTGACCAGGATAGAGCATCATAATACATTACAATGGGAGCGAACGCAAATAGTTCCGGTCTGCATAAATTGGCACGTCACAATACAAACTTTTAACTGATCTTTTGTGTCAGCGTATGAGAGCTCAACTTTGGTCTGCCTAGGGGGGGGGGGGGGGGGGGGGGGGGGGGGGGGGGGGGGGGGGGGGGGGGGGGGGGGGGGG